>OY755046.1:45146285-45683785 GCA_963576565.1 Aspidapion aeneum | reverse complement strand
TTCGTGGATTGTTCATAATAAGACAAATAGCAAAAAAAAAATTTCGTTTTTCACAACCGCACAGTTTTCAGCATCGTATAATTTATTATTACTTGCACTAAAATTTTGGTAAATTTTAGGTCCGGTCTATGTGGCCCTAAAGATTTTATTTGTAATCGAAATTCATATGTTCTTTACACAAAATATATAATGCCTATTTCTTATCGATCTTTAGATATCTAATACCTGTTTGGGGAACCTGTGGAAAAACTTTGTTTAAGAATGCCGAATTTCTTCAAAACAAAGTAGTTAAAGTTTTATTTAATTTGCCTTTTAGAACACCAACTGACAAAATTTCTAAAATTCTAAAAATTGAACAATGTAAATTTATGTCTAAAATTTTAAAAAAGCAACAAAAAAGCAATATTACAATTGTTTATAGGAACCAAGTTCATTCTTATCAAACTAGAAATGATAAAAATTTATTTTTTAAAAGTCCAAGAACAAATGTTGCTCTAAACAATCCCATACGTCTTTGCACGAAAACTTACAATGAGTTACCAGATGATGTAAAAAAAATACATAATTTTAACACTTTCAAAAATAAATTAATCAAAATTTTCATGTAGCATATCTTAGAGAATTGTCAAATCAATGTTTAGATCTTAATTTTTAATTGTTAACAAAAAAAGTCAAAATTTATTTATAACTATGTTTAAGTTGGATAGTGTATTTAAATAGTTTAGTTACAAAATGTTAATTAAGTATTTAAAATGTAATAAAAATTATTGTTGTTTAAATACCGCTTTCAAAAAAAATATATAAATATCAACGTATTTAAATTTGCACAGTTAATTATGTAATTGACGGTATTTATTTCCATTTTATAAACAAACGATAACAAAAACAAACAATGACACGCGACCGGTAAGGCTGACCTACCCCAAATTAAAGCAAACTCATACGTCTTCAATAAGGATAGAACCGGCAACATGTAGGAAGGGCAAAAACGTTTTAGCACGATGAATATGGCCGACGTTAACTAAAACAAACATTCCTTTCGGCCCCCGCGCGAGAACAGCCACCCATACACCGCTGAAAAACGGGTGAAATTAAAATCTTGTCCCGCGCGGTGCTGCCGGCTTGTAATTATTTACGCTAAAAAAGTTCACCCAATTAATCGCTTGTTGTTAACCACATATAATAAAAAGAACTAGACAATCATGTCGTAAGAAAAGATTTAACTTTTTTTAAATAAATAATTTAAAAACACTGTTTGTTGTCTAGTTTTGGGTGGGCACTGCCCTGTTGCCCTCTCTGTAGCAGCCGCCACTGGTAAAGCGAGATACTAATTTTTGCCTCTTGACCATCCCTTGAATAATAAAAGACTTCATAACGAAGCATTAGTCCCGACAAATAAACAAGGACAGCTGCTAACGTGTTACAGCCGCGCGCTTCAGTTTTGGCAGAATTGTGAACTGGGGAGTAATTGATACGCCTGGTATAAATATATATTAATACAAATGGCCATCATCAGGAATTTTACGGGGAGACGAGATGAAATTTGAAATGACAGAGCGCGGCCTAATTTCGCCCTTTATAAGCGCGCGTTATATGCGTGGCGGTTGTATGAAAGTTTGGGTCCTTAGAGATGTCATTTTAGTGCCGCAACCTTAAATAAAATTTCTTTATGTATAAAAAAACAAAACAAGAAGACTCGCGAGGGTACACAGAAAAAAATCGAGCTCTGACAGCCAACAAAATCATTCAAATGCAGGCGCGGATCTACGGTAGGGAAAAACGGGGAAATCCCCCCCTCCTTCAAATCTCAAATTATCTTTAATTTTGACACACAGAATACACGGTTACTATGCAAAATAGTTTTATACAATATTTATTATATTTCCCACCCCCCATGAAGTTTCTAAATCCGCCCCTGTTAAATGTCATACCCAAGTAACATTTTAGGGCATATTGGCAAAATGAAGGGTCAAAATTTCCAATCATATATCCAAACTTCTTTCCTTATAAAAATTACTTCGAAGTTAAACGTCTGTAGGATATGTCATAAACTGGAACAAATCACCCAAGAAATCGTCATTTATAGACAAGAAATTTTGAAGAATTCTTTTAGAAAAAACTTTGTCATTTTTTCCCTCTTTGTAAGTCTTAAAACTCGATTCGGGTATAACAACAAAGGGAGGAGACAATTTGTGCTGATCTAGTATTCTACTTTAAGGTTCTCGATTGCCGTGGGCATTTAAAAGACAACATAGCTGGTAAAATAGTGTTAATCTTGGCCTTAAAAACTACTTAAAAATTAAGAACTTTTTGGCTTGCTACGTAAGTTACTTATTTTTGACCTAAATTAATTCCTTAATGGTTAAGTTACAGGTTGAATGAAATGAAATTATTTTTAACAAATAAGTACGACCTAAAACGCATCCTTTACCAATATAGGTAAATCTCCCATTTTATTTCACAATCAACAAACCAGATTAAACTGGGCAGCTGCCACAAGTCATAACTAAGTTAGCACAGAGCTTCTTTACATACCTCAGTTCTAAAATTCATTACCACATCCCACTAGAAATAGTAAACTCAACGAACATAAATCTATTTAAAAAGAAACTCAAAGGCTGGCTTTTGCAAAACAGACAAAAAATAAGACAAATTATAGAAAAAAATAATAACTAAAAACAAATATATTTTATATTTTTTTCTGATAGATCTTTCAACTCTAAACAAAAATTTTCTTTTAATTTTCTTTCCTACAGTTAAAACTCACGAAGACATTTTAAATTCAAAATTACGTATTAAAATTTTATTTGGTGGAAAAAGTCTAAGCGTAATTTTGAATTTGGAATATCTTAATTATTTTTAAGTTTATAAAAAAAACTGTTAGACAATTTTTGTTTAGAATTGAAAGTCCTATCAGAAAAAATAATAAAACATTTAATCAAAATTTGTTTTGTTTTTTGAAAAAACTAGAAAACTGTTAATGTAATGTTCGATTTTTTTTTTGATTTAAGCATCTTAAAGAGCGTCAAAAATTCTGCTAGTTTGCAAATTTAATTTTTTTCTATCTATACTAATAAGATAGTGGAACACCCTGTATATATAACTTTTACGACTTTAGAAAACTAGTCAGTATAGAATATTTATAATAAATAGATGGAATCTCCGTTATAGATCCCCATTAGCAAGACAATAGGTTTGAAAACTTTCCAAGAAAGTGACTAACTTCAAAGACGAGTTGTCGAAGTTCATATCTCCTTAGTATATTAAAGGCCTAACCATAATCCCCCTTCCCAGTGTTTTCCCGTCATTATTGATGAAATATCGCCACAATTTACTTACGAGGTTCAATAAATGGCCTGATAACGAGCTCCGGAATCTCAACCTCAGTGGCTGTCCCTCATAAAAACAAAATAAGTAAATAATTTACTAAAATAATATATTTTGAAACGAAAGAGGTAGTTTGTAATCTAAACAGTTCTCTCTTTCTCTCTAAGTATCGTTTCCGTGATGAATGATGGTTTAGTTTTCGATGCGGAAAGTAGTATTTGCATGGGGTAGTTCTTGTCCTGCATAAAGTTTTCCCCATAAATGTCTCTGTCCTTCCATTTGATGTCCAGGTAGCCCCTTCTTCTTCTTACTCTCTTTACTAAGTCTGATATGTAAGTCTAATTGAGCAAATGCAGTTCATTCCCGACTAGAGTAAGTGTTCCGAATGCCTGTTTTCTCATCCTTATGTAGGTCTTATATTCTGTTGATAAGAAGTCTTAATAATTTTTATTACTGTCCACAGGCTAAGGTTGTAGAGTCGTTCTCGACTCCAATAAGTGTCATGTGCTCTCTCAGTCGACTGTATCCAGTTAGAATACTTATCCAACGTCTTTTTCGTGTCCGTCCCAGCAACCATCGAAGTCTGATCGCTTTCGGATAGTCTAAGAATTCTCTACTTTATTTGCAATTCATTCCTGTTTTTAGTCCACTTTGCACTTGTCTTTTGGTCACCCCAGAAGTAGCCACGGGACTGCATAATCGGCTCCTGCTCCGATCCGCAGAAGTTTATCCGCTTTCTCGATGCCTGATACCTCTGTATGCCCCGGAACCCACACCAGCGACCACCGTTCGTCATTGCTTAGGATCTCTAGCGCCTCTGCGCATTCTTTCACCAATAAGTCAGCAACTTTAGTTGCGCTGAGTATAACTGAGTGTTTTCAGGGTAGCCTGGCTGCCTAAGAGAATATACATATTTATTTTTTTTGTCAATCCTGACCTCTAGGGACACTTCTGCTTAAAAACCAATAACTTGTCTCCTAAGCGAGTAGCTCTTCTGAACTTTTAGTTTTTCCACGTGGATTTGCGATCCTATTTTTTTGACTCGCTGGTATTTTGATGCACAAAAATGCAATCTAAATTTATAAGTCAAGATATTTATCTCTTTCTCATATTGTTTATTTCTTGTGGCAAGTCGACTAAGAATTTAAAAGTTCTATCGACCCACCTTACCTTAATAATTATACTTACTACGCTACACATACATTTCAGAAACTTGAAGTCAATTAATTATAGTCGTTCGTTCAATATCTAGACTTCAACGACATAAAACACATAAAATTTCATTTTGGTTAACTGCATTCGCCATACCAAGTAAGAAAATTTTTAGAAAAATATATATTTTATTTTACTTTTTGGTTATAAATTGTTACCCCGTGAACTTCCTTCAAATATATTTTATTACTAACGGAATTTTTTATTCTGAAGTTAAAGAATAAATAAATTAAATTTCAGGTTCTTTTCTTCTGTCTCCATAATACTTTGTTTCAACACTTTCTACTTTAGATGTGTCGTACTAACAAAGTCTCCTTATAAGACGGAGAAATCGAGATCTGTGTACTACCCATTTGATTAAGGGAGAGCTTGGAAATTTATTTATATATTTTTTAACTTGTTTAATCGGCTCACTAACACTTATCTCTATCTCATATTAGGGACATTTGAGTAACGCATTTTACACTTTGTTACCGTTATTGGTATTACTGAGTCTGTGCATTAGCAGCTTCTCGCTCCCTTTTTGCTATTTACGGTAACGGCGCCCGTTACTTTTTATTGTTACCGTTATTTTTAAGGTTAGTTTTGTATTGTTGTTTTTTTTAATGCAGTCGAATTTTTTAATAAAATTTGGTAGTTTGGTTTGTTAAAAGCGATAAATCTAATAAAAATAAATAATTTTTAGTGTTCCAAAATCTATCTGTTTTGCCCTGAATGTTAGCGATATTCTTAGTAACAATAACACAACAGCTGTCAAATTTTCTGTTATTTTAAATGACCCAAAATGTCCCTGTTGTTTTGCACCTTGTTATTTAAATTAAGTTTTATCATAATTATTTGTAGGTCTTCAAGGTTTTTTGATAAAACAACGATTTATCAGCGTTTCTTATAACAACTATATTAAATTTATTTATACTTGTACTATCATCTACATCACCGATGAAATCAGCTCTTAAAAAAATGTCTTCGTATTCGACTTTAAGTATAATAAGTGAAGACATATTGGCGTCAAACTTTTTAACTTTAACGGTAACTGGTGTTCGTTCGTCAAGTGCTTTGTTATAATCTACAAAATATGAATAAACATCTTAACTCTCACATACATTCGTTAAGTTTTAGTTAATGTGGTTTAGGTGCATCCGAGATATTTTTTATTTATTATGAGAGTTATGAGTCAATATTTTTTTTAAATTTTTTTATACTTGGATTTTCCATCCATAGCTAGGATCAATCGCCCAATCTTTTTAGCCAAATTTTTACCAAGATAGGCCTTGTTCGGACGTTACAAAAACAACCATATGCCGAGGTGAACTCGAACCCACAAGATACGCAGCGCGCCCAGCCTACGCGCGGTCGGTCCAGTCATATAGCAAACACTACAGCCATTTGCACGAACCAATGCGCTAAAGCCGGGCTCAAGCTTTACGAATTGCGATAGCAAGCAGGGCGCTCACACGACGTGTACAATTTACAAGTACGAGAGTGTACGAATAATCGTGAGCCCTTTGACTCGGCCCATTTTTAACGACCACAAATGGAAAACCAACGAGTGACAAATAATTGTACAAGTAACCCACTCACAGTAAGTAAGTAACAATTATTTGCCAAGGATACGAGTCATTTGATCCCGGCTTCAGCCTGTCGGCCACGGTTCCCATGTGAGCCAATATGTCGTTGTTGCGGCTGATTTTTCCAGTAGTTAGATAAATACTATAGTCATGCCTGTTATATTTTGATGAACTTATTATAGTTTAAATATTTCAACATGACGTCCACATCCTGATTCGTTTTAAGTAAAGGTATTTCTCCGTCACTGCTTAAAATCCTTTAAGAGTAGCACCGTCGATACCGAAGATAAGCCGTGCGTTAATGCAAATGGTCCATCTTGGAGCCGCACAAAGGCACATTGATGAACGCCAATAAATCAGAGCTATATGCAAAATCCACCCCTATTAAAATTTATAGTCAGGGATCCAACTCATGTAAGCTGAACTACAGAGAGGCACTTATGGAGTTAAATGTAAAACGTATAAGAAGAACGGACAACATGGCTAAATATATTGTAGTTTTGTTCATGGTTTAATAAGACAAATTGGTCGACAAAATAAAGTTTTTCAGTAGATGAGGACAAAAATATTTCAACTAATCCAGCTTTTATTTGTAAGCTAACTATAAATGTGATATATACTGCTAAAAGAAATGAACGCACCATTAGATATTTTTATGAAAATTTGCTTATTTTAAGCAATCTGTAATATATATTATCACATTATAAAGAACACCTGGACATATAATTTCTTTTAAATAAAATTTTTGTATGCTGAAAAAAACTTTTTTTTTTTGGTATCTATCTATTGCTGCTTACCTTATTTGAGATTGTTTAAAACATGTTTATCTAGTAGTAGGGGAGGCCGTCAAGATTTTGGGAACTTATTTTCTTAGTCAGCAAATATCGACAAAACTATTCCTTGATAAATTCTAAGCAAAATTTGTTATATGTTTTCCAATGGGTTTAGGCACAAAATGCAAAAAAAGTTATAAATTCAAGGAACTTTTTTTCTTAGTAATGCATATATGTTTATTAGTAAAAGCTATATTTAAACGAAGTATATAAAAAAGTATGACTAATCTCTCAGTACAGGAAATACCTGTGGCAAAATTGTTAAAAAATTAAATATTCAATTTTTGACAATTTTGCCAGAGATATTTTCTATATTTAGAGATACGTCATACTATCGAATCCATATCTTCTTTTGCATTTTGCGACTAAAGCCATCGGAAAATAGGAAGGGTTTATATAAACATTTTTTATTGAATTGCTCACTGAACAATTCTACTAATGTTTGCTGACTAAGAAAATAATTTCCAAAAAATCTCACGGCCTCCCCTACTATAGGGGTATTTTATTAACAGTTGATAAAAAAATCAGTGGTTTTTATAATACTTAAACTATTATTTTGCTATTTTCAATAAATACTAGGGTATAAAAATGTGATATTTGTTTCCTTTTCAATATAACTTTATTAGGTTGTCTTGACACAAAATTTCCAATTAGTTTATAGCTTGTTAGGGCCATGCTGGTTCATTTGTCATTTCTACCCAATCAAGTATGAGTTACATTTTAAATAATTAACTAACGATTTAGAGTTACGGGTTTGTGTGTTATTATAGCAATGGTATCGTTGCTACACAAATTGACTGATCTCAAAGAATCTATACATTTATTATTTTGGTTTTAAATAAAGTTTACTTTTGCAAAAAAACTGATTTTAATATTTTAAGCTTTTTTAAGGAAGACTTTCCAGATCCTGTACTATTTTATTATGTAAAATTTATCCTACCGCCGACGCGCCACGTGAGAAAGGGGGTGAGTTAAAAGGGTGTTCATAATGATTTGATATTTGCTGCATGGAATGGGAGAAACGCATTATTGTGAATAAAAGATGAATATTATCCATTAAAATTGATAGATGTTTGAGTAGTAGTGTTCACATTAAAAAATTTATTATATTATTAAGTCCGTATGCTTGGAAGAAGGTTTAGGCTGAAGTCTATTAACCTAGTGGTGGCACTTCAAAATCCGTATGTTCATATGTTTATGTCTAGTAGTACTAAAAATGATTAACAAAATACTCTGCCAATATATAGGCCCCTAAGCTCACACTAGGTACTATAGTTATAGTGTATGTGTGAGCTAATATAACTAAAAACTGAAATATATTTTATTCAACTCCAGACTAAATTGCCTTTCGTTTGATACCACACAAGCCATGTTCTAAATTAAACTCAAATTTATGAAATCTACCCCCACCCTTTAAAAAAAAAATGTATTTTCTTTAACTCCAGACTCAATTATCTTTCGTTTGATATCTACCCCCACCCTTTTATTTGGCTTGTGTTTGATGGATTTTGTTCGTTTTTAAACGGTACCATCTCGACCCAAGACCCAGCCTAGGTACCAAATTTCATTGAAATCGGGCAAGCCGTTTTTAAGTTATGCGTGTTGGTCGTTACAGACAGACATACAGACATACAGACAGAGAGACAGACAGACAGACAGACAGACAGACAGACAGACAGACAGACAGACAGACAGACAGACAGACAGACAGACAGACAGACAGACAGACAGACAGACAGACAGACAGACAGACAGACAGACAGACAGACAGACAGACAGACAGACAGACAGACAGACAGACAGACAGACAGACAGACAGACAGACAGACAGACAGACAGACAGACAGACAGACAGACAGACAGACAGACAGACAGACAGACAGACAGACAGACAGACAGACAGACAGACAGACAGACAGACAGACAGACAGACAGACAGACAGACAGACAGACAGACAGACAGACAGACAGACAGACAGACAGACAGACAGACAGACAGACAGACAGACAGACAGACAGACAGACAGACAGACAGACAGACAGACAGACAGACAGACAGACAGACAGACAGACAGACAGACAGACAGACAGACAGACAGACAGACAGACAGACAGACAGACAGACAGACAGACAGACAGACAGACAGACAGACAGACAGACAGACAGACAGACAGACAGACAGACAGACAGACAGACAGACAGACAGACAGACAGACAGACAGACAGACAGACAGACAGACAGACAGACAGACAGACAGACAGACAGACAGACAGACAGACAGACAGACAGACAGACAGACAGACAGACAGACAGACAGACAGACAGACAGACAGACAGACAGACAGACAGACAGACAGACAGACAGACAGACAGACAGACAGACAGACAGACAGACAGACAGACAGACAGACAGACAGACAGACAGACAGACAGACAGACAGACAGACAGACAGACAGACAGACAGACAGACAGACAGACAGACAGACAGACAGACAGACAGACAGACAGACAGACAGACAGACAGACAGACAGACAGACAGACAGACAGACAGACAGACAGACAGACAGACAGACAGACAGACAGACAGACAGACAGACAGACAGACAGACAGACAGACAGACAGACAGACAGACAGACAGACAGACAGACAGACAGACAGACAGACAGACAGACAGACAGACAGACAGACAGACAGACAGACAGACAGACAGACAGACAGACAGACAGACAGACAGACAGACAGACAGACAGACAGACAGACAGACAGACAGACAGACAGACAGACAGACAGACAGACAGACAGACAGACAGACAGACAGACAGACAGACAGACAGACAGACAGACAGACAGACAGACAGACAGACAGACAGACAGACAGACAGACAGACAGACAGACAGACAGACAGACAGACAGACAGACAGACAGACAGACAGACAGACAGACAGACAGACAGACAGACAGACAGACAGACAGACAGACAGACAGACAGACAGACAGACAGACAGACAGACAGACAGACAGACAGACAGACAGACAGACAGACAGACAGACAGACAGACAGACAGACAGACAGACAGACAGACAGACAGACAGACAGACAGACAGACAGACAGACAGACAGACAGACAGACAGACAGACAGACAGACAGACAGACAGACAGACAGACAGACAGACAGACAGACAGACAGACAGACAGACAGACAGACAGACAGACAGACAGACAGACAGACAGACAGACAGACAGACAGACAGACAGACAGACAGACAGACAGACAGACAGACAGCAACACAAAGTAAACCTTGACTACCAGATACACTTGCTTTAAACTCATTTTGATCTTATCAGTGTGACATAAATCAAAAGAGAACCATAACCCCCGACCAGCTCAACACCCCTTGTATGTATCCATTAAAGGATCTAACCTGACAACTAAGCCGCCTTTCTGGGCGCGTTATGCACCACGTACCTACTGTGTTTGACTCAGATAATAATTAAAAACTATCTGGTATATAGAACCCAGTAGACTTCAAATTATATTTTAGGCCAGAAACTTAGTCATCATGATATACCACATAATGCCATGGTTGTAGCCTTAGACCACTGATGGGTCATAAACCTTTTGACATAATCAACAGGGTACAGAGAGCCACACTGTGCCCGCACTAGCTGCTAGCTCCAAATAGGCACTAACATAACCCTGTCCCATGTGGTGATTTCCTGAATGGACAGGCCACCAAATCCATTCAGAGAATCAACAGATTAACACATCCCCTTTACCATAGATGTTATCTGGTATGATCCAAAAGGCTACCAGTTTTTATTTTTTTTTATAATGGTCGATGCTCCTCCGTTACCTGACTACCCATTTACCCATGGGTCGAGGCCCCTTTAGTCGCCTCTTATGACAGGCCTCGGGGTAACCTTGGTGCTATTCTTATCTCCGGACATCACACGGACTACAACACCCCTTGTTAATGGATTTTTTAGGTGAATTTTACAAAACTCCAGAAAGTGTCCTATTAAAATTTATTCTTAACTTTATATAAATAATGATTACAAGCGACGCAATGTTTCTACCAACAATTATTTCCGCCATATCAATAGTGAAATAATGAATTGCGTCCCATAACGGGTAAGTAAAATTGGTTACCTAATATACTGTGTATTTAAGAAAATAATACAAATGTGGCGCCTGCGCCTGTCCCACCGCGCAACCTCTCACGCATTTACTCTGGTAAAAATGTATGCATTAATTTGTAATTTGTGACATTTTATATCCGTATTCCTGAACAAAACTACGTAGAAGATCACTATGAAAGGAAAAGGGCGAAATAAGCGCCATAATAATAATTATGCAATTCTAACGAAAGTAGAGTAGAATATGCCATTAAAATCCCGGAGAAACACCTAAGCAACTCATAAAGTCGTAAACACACACTTGAGGATACAAACGGATCTTATATACAGGGCATTATGCATTAGGCGCGTTTCGATTCAAAAACTAACAGCCGAAAAGGGTTCCAACACTGCTGTCTTATTAGAGAAATAGAGAGATTTTACACATCATTCGAATCTCTGTGTCTTAGTATAAGTTGAAGTAACCTGATATAACGTGCGGCAGAGTAGTCCAGTGGTATGGTCGTCGGCTTCACGTGCAGAAGATACCAGGTTCGCATCTCAAACACCGACGCAAAAGGACAAAAAAAAGTCACGCAAGTTCTTTTCAGCGTTCAACAGTCGACATCGAAATGGTGTGCGATACACATGTACATCGAGAATATAAGCAGGTATAGTCCGGGAGCCAACAACCGAAGAGCCAGGATTAATAACCCAGGATTAATAACCCAGGAGCCTGCTACAGTTGGAACCAGGACGATGCCAGCAAAAATCTCTTAAAGTCACCTCACGACGACCGCGACTGTTGCGCTGAAGAGGAAATAGGCCTATTGTCTATATCCAAGTTCTGCTGGGACGATAGCAATGTTAGGTAGATGCAAGTCTAACATGTAGCAGGAACACCTTTCGCAAGGGGTGTAAATGCGTGGGTCCACTGTGTATACTTGCTACGCAGTATAAAGATCCCTCGACAAGAGGAGTCATGATGATGTGAGCTGCATGACCAGTCAGTATTTTTAAATATCCAATTGAGATATGAGATTTACATTAGGGTGTTTTTATTTCTCACTAGAATTATGGTTATTTACTGAGGTTTAGCGCTAACTTTTATAATATAGTTTTGTGGAAAAAATACATATATTTTGAAGTTATTTTAACGTGAAATGACAGTTCCTTAACGTTAAAGAGTGGCATCACGAGATTCACGACTCCAAGTAAACAAAATGAATCTGGACTTTAACATTGCATGATATGAGATAGATTTATGTGAAGTTTACATACATACACAATACAAAATGTACGTAATATTAATGACTTTGTTCATTGATTTTATAGATTTTCAGCCGACGAACAAAATACATTGATCCAATGTGGAAATTCATTGAACAAATGAACGTGTTTGTTGAAGTGGCTGCTCGCGCAATGACACAGGTGAAGCGCTGCTTCACCTCTTTTTTCCAAAATATTATAATCTAAGACAGCACAAAAAATTAAAAATCGGAGCCGCGCCGCGTCAGCAAAAGTGAACGAGCGGTTGGTCACCTTATGATCTATTAACCGATAAAAACCCTGAGCATTTCCCGCCGCGGATTCCTTACTGTCAAATTCTATAACGACATGTCTCTCTTTCTATAGTGTGCAATTAGCAGGTAACAACATATATCGATATAGAATTCTACAGTGCAGACAATGCGGGCCCAGCGGACAGACAAGCGTTGTTGAAGCGATGTTTGTTTATCATTCGCCTGTGTCTACTCGATATGCCGCGGGGTGAAGGCGTCCGTTGGTTGTCATGACAATGTCGCATGCTTTCGCAGGGAAAATAATTAGGTGTTGTACCTGCGTACAATATTGAAGAACTGTCCGATCACAGTAAACATCGCGATTAGGTCGCCTGAGCTTCTTGGTAATCTCTGTGTCCGCTTAACGGCGTATTGTTTACATTCGGTTTTATTTCGGTTTTTATTTGAACTATTTTGCATAATGTTCCCTGTGTACGATGCAGTGTGTGTTTTACTGGAAAAATCGTTTTTGAGGTAGAACGACGATGACAAAAAGGACTTTTGGAAATCTGAAAAGCCGTCCCCTATATTGGCTAAGGTTAAAGACAAAGTGTACATACGACATTTTAAAAAAGGATAGCCGAATTGCCTTACATACAAGCAATAAAATTTTGAATTAAATGGCAATTGAATCATCGTGAACCTACTACCTACCTGATTTTGTTACAATAGGTATTTACATTCTTAGCATATTATTATATTTTTATTTTTTATATGTTTGTTGTACTAATGTTCACGTACATCGAATCAATGTTTATCCGTTCATCGGCTGAAAATTAATGAACAATGAATTCCTTTTATATTCAACAGTACATTTGGCTTTTTCTGTTCGTCATATATTCTATATAAGGAATGAAGGCTGATTTAGTTTTCCGTATTCTTTGACGTTCTCATTTGCTGGATATTATTCAAAACAATTATTTATTTAAATAAATTTTTCTGTTCTTTTTTAAATACTTGAACTCAATCTCCCTAATATCCATTAGAGAGGCGCACACGTTGCAGTCGAGAGGTCGTGAAAGGCCTAAACTTTAGACATTCTCTTTAAGAATTCCTAAGTCACCATTAACAAAATGTTGAAGACGTTAAGAGAGCGCGCGTCGACAAGGATGTGTCGCTGCGTTGTTCAAAATTATACGCTACTGCTATTATTTATTTTAATTAGAGAGAAAATCTTTGATTTTAAAAAAAAATTATTTAGTTTAGTTCACGGATGGATTCTTTTATTTTCAATCGATCTTTTCATTGATCGATATATACAGCAGTTTATTACTCGCCTGCTCTTGTTCTAGTTCCTCTCGTATCTCGGTAGATGGCGCTTCTTGCGGAAGTTCCACTCTAGACATAGGATGAGAGGCAAAATGGTCTGATTAACTTCGCAAGGGTGTCACATTGACCAATCAGTGTTCTGAAGAGTCCCATAAGGACAAAACAGTTAACTGTCAACACTTGTTTGGTATACATTAGATCTTGGACTCCTGTGGGGATAAACTTTAGAGCTACTTACGGAAAAGTATGAGAGAAACAAAAACTTCTGTTTACCCGATTAGCCATGAAAACTTGTTTGATTTTTAAATTCAAGGGTACTAAAATTTACGTTAGCTAATATCAATTTGGCTTAAAAATTCAGTCTATTGGCGCTCATATTTTGAAAATGGGTAAAAACGCTAATCATAGTTGATCTGACCAGAAAGACAAAAATGATGTCGAAGGTCACGGATGGATTCTTTGCTTTTCAATCCTTTTAATCGATTATTTCAAGATGGCGCTTCTTGCAAGGGTTTTCTTACCATAGACGTAGGATAAGAGACAAAACGGTCTGATTAACTTCGCAAGGGTGTCACATTCACCAGGCAGCGTTCTGAGGAGTCCGGTAAGGACGAAACAGTCAACCATCAACACTTACTAGATGTCTATTAGATCTTGTATCCCCGTGAGGATAACCTTTTAAGCTACCCACGGAAAAATATGAGAGAAACTAAAACTTCTTGTTACCCGATTAGCAACGAAAACTTATTTGATTATTATTTAGTTTTTAAGATACGCTGACGACACCCTGATTTTAGCGCAAAACTTTAAAAAATCATAGTAATGTTCTGCCAATCAAAGACTTAATCAAAGAAATTTGTAACAGTATTAAAAATATGCAGAACAACAACATAAACGTGTTTAAGTAAGCTTATCTTGGACTTACAGAAAAAAAACTAAAAGTGGTTGTAAAAGTGGAAAAGTGAGGATACCAAAATGAAGCGATGGTGGCCAAATCTAAATCCTTAATACGTGCGAAGACAAAGCAACTGTATAATTTTTTTTTCTTTCTTTTGTATTTGGAAATTGTGCCACTTCTAAAGCAATCAGTCTCGTTTAGCCGGCACATGTCTCTCACAAATGGACCCCGTTATGCAATAAGGAACCAACTGACTCTCTCACTGTTTTGAGAAAATTGCGAAAATGGGCGTGAGTTTTACTTCAATTTAAATTTTTGTAGTTTTGCAAGAAAGTTCTATTGTCCTGCAGATGGCGCTGACATAATAAAACTTTGGATCTTTATTGTAGAATGATGAAGCAGAAATTTTCTGTTCACATAGTGGTAAAATCTTGATTTTTTTGGAAATTCGCGGTTGGTTCCTTATTGCATAACGGGGTCCAAATAACATTAGGTAAGGTTTATAACAGTTTGCGCTTTGCCGTGCGCGGTTGTTTACTTTGGACTGTGTAACAAAACGGGATTTGAATATAAATGGTATTTTTGCCATTTATAAGTTTCTAAGTATTGTTTTCAACATCAACAAGCATTAATTACATACAAGGGTAAGGTTAAGAGTAAGTAAAATGTATGGCAACACCAGCGACTTGTTTCTAGGCAAATTTTCAGGATCGCTGTAATTTAGAAAACGTTGTATTCGGCTAATTTATGCTTTGAGCCCCTAACGTTACAAAAAATTATATTTAGTAACTAAAAAAAAAATTAAATATTTGCAATTTTTAAAAAACACATTTTGTGATTTTGATTTGTAACGGTTTGCTAAGTTGACACATCTCTTTACGCTGGTGTTTTGCCTCTTTGTCTGGAGCGTTTAAAACACAGTCTATCTCTTTCTTTGCCAAGCGCTTTAGCATTAGAGTTCAAACCAATCAACGGCAAGCTGGGAGTACAAGCAGGGTGGTTTACCCCGAGACAAAATAAGCCGTTAGAAAGCATTCTTGAGTGGGTGTCCGTACGCTTCACTTCGCTTGATTTAAGCAAGTGGTTTTTTTTAACTAGGGAAATTTTAAATTGGTCAATTATTTTAGCTTTGTATAGTAATGTTGTTTTTGTTATTCCTAACTATTTTGATCTTTTTATTTGAATTTTGTTTTGAAATATTGCTACATTTTTTCTGGTTTACCTAAACCATTTTTTGCCTTAAAATCGGCGTTACTAATCAATATAATATTCCAAACCTAAACAGTAACATCAAGTAAATCAACGTTTAAGAATTTGTTCAATAAATATATATTTATAACATACAAAAAGGCTTTTAAAGTCTTACACCAGTATTTACGAAGATTTTAAAACTTAGCATTTTTGACCGGGTTTAAGTATCAAGTCTATAGACTTGATACCAACCGGTTTAAGTATATTTTTTTAATACTAACAGGTCAAATAACTGCAAAGATTTGGTTCACCATAATGTGCAATATAATAGAGATCATTTCTCAGTGAGTTTTATCTTATATAAATTTGAATTAAGTTTAGAAATAAAGAAAAACCACATAAAAAATTTGTAACGAAATTTCATTTTTTAGAAATTTAGTCCGTGCAGTCCTAGGATTCCCGATAAAAATAGTCTCAAATTGTAGTACTACTTCTAACGGGTTGTTTAGAGTTTAAAAAACAATAGAAATAATCCATGATTGATAAAAAACTTTTATACAAAAATTTTCAAAGCTAAATAATACATAAATAATTTAAAACTAGTCTGTAGATTACACATCCACCAAAACAACGAAAAAAGATTACCCATATCGCAAGGCATTTATGAACAATTTATATAAATATTAAAAACTATTCACGGGATAAATGAGTTAAACCTTCAGCCAAAATCTAGACTTGTAGACCTAGGATTGTAGCACTTAGCACTGTAGACCCTTTACTAAATACGGGTAATAAAGTTTAAGGATTTTCAATACTTGCAATATATATGGCAGAAGAGTTTAATAACAACAAAATCTAATTTATAGCAAGAAGTGAATATGTAAAGTTTCAAAGAAAAAAATTGAACAATTATGTATGATTTTCCTACATTGTTTACATAATTGAAAAAACTTTTATAGTGGTACTTTCTCCAAGAACCGCGAAATTCCTTTTCGAGATCGTAATAACTATTAAAAATAACTTTTAATACTTTTATCGGCATTTTAAATTGTTACACAAATTGGTAGCTTGCACATTCAAGCCTTGGCCACTCGATTGACAATGTCACTGTCAAAGCTCCACCTGCTACAACTGCATGTCATAATAAGTAAGGAAAAAACATTTGACTGTCAGCATCTATTGGTTTCCATTAGATCTTGCAATTTCATGAGTAAAAAACTCTTAGGAACATCACGAATAAAATACAAGAGAAAGGAAGGCTGGAAGGAACCCAAATCAAGACGGGAATTGCACTTATAAAAAAGCAAAATAATTCTCTTTCTAGAAAAAATTGTTTTTTTTATTTTAATCATAAAGTCGTAGCCAACAATAAACCTGGCAAAAATAGGATACCAGAATGAGGCAAACGTAGTAGCTTTTTTGGTTCACAACTAATACGAAAGATTGTTGTAACTCAGAAATTTAAAAGTGTCTGAATATTCCTCGATTAAATTTTTTGAGTAGTCAAGATAGGAATAGCATTAATAATTTTGAACATTCCGCAGTTTTTAGGCAAAAGTAGTTGTTTTTAATTCTAATCATAAAGATGTAGCCAACCGTAAGAGTGGAAAAGTGAGGATACCAGAATGAAGCGATGGCGGCGAAAGGCGCATTTCGCCCACAGACACATCACATGCTAAATCCTTAATACGTGCGGAGACAAAGCAACTGTAGTGTAAAGCGAAACCGGTGGTTGTTTTTGACGGCCGAGGCCGCCACCGTCGCACAGCCTCCCGACTAATTAAATATATTATTATAAATATGTGCTGGCCCTCTTTGTCATTTTACGCTCCGCGAAAAATACAAGATTATTCGTTTATACGCCCACTGATTTAAGGTCACTGCTTCTCTTCTTAAGGATCCCTCTTCACAATGTTTTGGTGAATATATTGGCAGATCGTATTGCCCAAAGAACAAAGAATATACCTTTTCTTTATTAAAAATTACGTTTTTATACAACAAAGGATGGGCGGAACAGCGTATTTTTAGGAACAGGTACAAATTGTTCCGGTTCCAGAAAAAACCTGATCCGATAATTCTGCTCCTGTTCCGAACTGGACTGGTCAAAATAGCGTGGCGTGCCTTACGGCGCAGGGAGTCGAATACTAGAAAGGGTGTCCCTAAAAATTTTGCGACCAAAAAAAAAAGATCATCAGGTCTTTACTTTTCTCCTTTTGTTCTTCGAAAGCCGATTTACCGCCCCCCTCCCGAAAAAACTGTTCCAACAAAACGGAACAACTTGACAAGCCTGTTCTGAGTAAAAACCTGATCCGAAAAGAACAGGTACTGCTCCGAGAGCCCATCCCTACAACAAACAGTAATTCAATACCCAATTTAAGTTTATTTGTTATTTTTTCGATCGAGGAGTCAGCTTATCGGTCTGTAGTTATCCACGTAGGATTAATTATTGGAACTATATTTTTGAATGCAACTATTTTAAATTTGGAAGGAAACATCCAAACATAGAAAGAGGCGAGACCAATTACCAAATAGTGATAACAATTGATCTGCTACATAGAAAGAAAATTAGCGCAACTTTTCTCTCATTTAACTAAAATTGTTTTGTCTTACTGTTTCCGAAATCCCCATGTAGTTACTTTTTTATGGGACACCCTATATAGTACCTCGCTTACAGAGCTCAAGGGTTCAAAAAGTCTAGGTTATTAGACTAAAGGCTGGATACTAATTGGCGAGGGAACACTATATAGTACAGAAAATGCACACATTGGTTTTCTGGATCTTTAGTGAGATAGTGGTTGTAATGGAAGGGCTAAGTAGCACATTAACATTTAAATTATTACCATCACAGGCCATATTTTAGTGACCTTAGGCATGACACAGGCACTCCGAACACAGTTTTAGGTTTTACAAAAGTCGCGTTTTGCTTTTAGAGGATTATTTATGTTGTCGACTTTTGGAATTAACTAATGTCATAATAATGTACTTCTTGTAAAAATAGTACATTAAACATTAGGGAAAAAACTGACACTCTTAATTGCGAAACAAAATAATTCTTTTGAAAAAAAAAGTGCACCACTAGTGCAATTTTCGTATTGTTTTGGGAAAACTAGTGCAATTTTTTGTATTCTTTTGGAGGCGACTGTACCTTTTCAAGAATGCACAATGTTTTAAAATCACACTTTTAATAGCAATTTGACATCTTATAACTTTTAGTATTAATTTGTCAAAGTTGCAACCATAAAATAATTTTAATCGTTCAGAACCGACAAGCTCACCACCCTAAGTCGTAGCCATGGTTTATAGTTTCTGAGATAAATTTAGTAGTCACGCTTAATGGAACAACCTGTATAGAAAAGATAATTGGTCAATCTTCATGCAACCTGTTTTGACGCGACAACCTCAAAAAACTTGTCTCACTCGAGAAAAGTTTTATGTTTGACAAAATTGCTATGACGTTAGAAACGTATAAATAAGTATTTGGTATTAAGTTTCCTTCAACGCTAGAAAGCTAATCTCATATCATTAAAACAATATTCAAGGCACAAAACAACACTCCCTTCTAACTTATCACCTGACACTCGCTTCATTCTGATCTTATAAGACACAAATTAACTGCCAGGCATTGACTTCCAATCCGGTTCTAATAACGAATTCCATCTCATTGCACCTACTTAACATTAACATTTATGCTAATTTTTTAATTATGAATAATGTAGCTCTGTTGGCTCGGTGTATTAGCTTACCCTACATAAGTGAGTTGCTACAGTGGCGGGTTCGAACCCCATCGATTGGCAAAGTCGAGTATGGTAGACATATTATTATATAAGACTTCCTGGGGAGCGTAAAACCTAATTTAGTCCTATCCCTTCATTCACGTAAATACTCAGGTCGGGTGAGGTCGGATATATTGTGAAGGCGAATTTTGTTACATACTTCCTCAGACAGTAGGCCATTATAAGGGACAAAAGAACTAGATAAAAAATACACAATCTGATGATTCGTGACTCTAAGTAATCCAAAAAATTGATGGATCCATGACGGATCTAATACCTTCCTAGATAGCCCATTAGAACACTTTAAGTAAACACCATCAGCCTTTACCACCGTATTTTGTAAATATCTCAGAAACGAAAGCTCCTATCAAGTTTTAGGTTATTATACATATTACTGAAAAACATACGATCTACTATGTTACATATTTCAACAGTTTGACCAAAATTTAATCAGCTCGTTAGTTTCGAACACTAATTTACCTGAAAATACACCTAAATAACACATTTTCGGCATTATGTCGATTTTTTTTTTGTCAAAATTGCTGTAAAAAAATTTATGTATATCACCCCTAGGGGGTGTAACGCGGCGTTATTTCTTATACCTCTTACGCTACTGCACCTGCAAAGCTATGTCTCACTTAATTAGTAGTCCATAATATTATGCACAGATATATCATAGCTGTGCTGTTATCAAGATTAGATAGAGGACCCAAAAATTACCAAAAATTTACCAAAAATATAAAATTTACACGGTGGATGACTTCTTATTCTAGTACGTTTAAACTTTTTCCCTGGCCGGGCCCCTAGACGCAGCGACATTTAAAACTCATCTTGGGTAGCCCAAATATCAATATTCACGATTAAGCAGTTTCATCAATTAATGCCAATATATAAATCGCTTCAACATTTCGCTCTTTTTGAATTGAACCTACGAATTAATAGCTCCTATTTAGGCGCCGCGCCCTTTTAAATATTTATGTTTTTAGTCGTTTTAATGATTACATAACCTATTTAAGATACTGCGTTTTAGGGGGCCAAAAAATCGTGGTCTAAAACAACTTGGGAAGAAGGTAAATTATGAAAGCCGCACGATTATTTTTAAACCAAATTTGTTTTCTACTTTAACTGAATTACTACTACTACTATGTCGGTTTAGAACGTTTTTCTACGTTGTCCGACGCCTATTCTCAACCTCCTTCGATCCTGACAATCATCCTCTGTCAGATTTTTTTGACTCATTGATCTTTGTATTGACTGTTGCCATTCTAGTTTAGGACGCCCTCTTTTTCTGCGCTCTATTGGTTGCCATTCTAGGACCTGCTTTGGTAATCTTTCGTCGTTCATCCGTTGTACATAGCCGTACCATATCAGTTGCCTTCTAGTGAAGTCATCTGTTATGCTTCCCCCGATTCCCATTCTTTCTTTTATGATCTCATTTCTAAATGTGATCTACTCTAGATATTCTTATTGCATCCATTTCGACACTTTCCATTTTTGTTTTGTATTTTTCTGTTACGCGACAAGTCTCTATTCCATACAACAGCGTGCTTTTGACCATTGTTTCATATATGTTAAATTTTACATTCTTTTTTATCTCTCTGCTCCATAAAATACTGTTAAGACATCCAATAAGTTTTTTTGCTTTTACTATTCTTTTTTCCAATTCTTCTGAGTCTGTACCTATCTTATCAAATGTGACACCCAAGTATACATAGTCATTGCATGGAGATATTGTTTGTCCATTTTCTAGTACTAACTCACTGGATTCGTTTCCAATACATAAGTACTGTGTGTTGACTACGTTCACTGTTAAATCCCCACTTTTGGTATTCTTCTGTTAACTTTCTCATCATATTCTCCATGTCTTCCTTATCATTAGCCACAATTACTTGGTCGTCAGCAAACTGTAGTGTGTATATGGTAAATCGGTCGTTAAGATGTATTCCCATGCCGTGCATTTTACGTTTCTAGTTTTCTAGAGCTACTGCGCTATATATTTTAAAAAGAGTTGGAGAAATACAACTTCCCTGTCTTAAGCCTTTTGTTACCAGGAATTCTTTTGAAAGTCGATTTCCAATTTTAATTTTAGATTTTGACCCTTTGTATAGTTCTTTTATCGCTTTTATGTATGTATGATTGATATTAGTTTGCTCTAACACTGTCCATAATTTTTCTACTGGAACGGTATCATATGCTTTTTGTAGGTCCACAAAGGTAACATGAGTCTCTATATTTCTGGCGCTCCTATTTCAATTACTTGTTTAAGACAAAAAACATTATCACTACAAGATCTGCCTGCGCGAAACCCACTTTGCTCTTCTTCTTCTTGTTCATGAAAATCATTCTCTATTAGATCTGTAAGAATCCTACCGTACAATCTACTTAGAGTACTGGTTACTGAAATTCCTCTGTAATTGTTGCAATCCAGCTTGTTTCCTTTTTTATGTATTGAGGATATTAATGCAATTTTCCAATCATTAGGTACTGGATGTCCGTTAATGGATTGGTTAATAGTATATGTAAGATTTTCGAGTAGTTTTTCTGATCCATATTTGAGCATTTCAGCATATATTCCCCCAGGTCCGCTAGCTTTTCCGGATTTAAGCTTTTTAATATTATTCTTTATCATTACTTTTTCGATGATTACTTCCTCTCCATGTACTTCTATGTCTCTTCTCGGAGAGGCTGCCAGATATTCGGGTCTCGTCTCCTGTAGCAGTCCCTTGTAGTGTTCTGTCCATTGTTCTGGTTTGATTATCTGGATGTTTACTTTTTCTTTAACTGAATTAACCTTATTTAAATCAGTTAGCAGATTACGATGTCAGCGTGTGATTTTTAAGTAACCTACAAAATTAATTTTTAATATCTTAGAAATTAAGGATCTCATCAAATTTTTGCTTACAACAAAAATTATTAACAATGAAATCATATAAAAAAAATATATATATACAAAATTTAAGCACCCAAAAAAAATATATGAAATAATATTGAAACCAAGTATTTATATTAATAATAACTGTAGTATAATAAATAGTATAATAAATACATAAAATACTATTTAAAATATACAAAAATTATTGCCTGAATTACATATATGAAAAATCAAGTATGATTCTGTTATATTAAATTTTAAGATGGTGATAAACTTTGATCAATTTTTACCAGGATGTTTTTTATTTCATTAAAATCGGTTCAGTGTTAATGAATTTATAAGGAAATAAATGCAGACATGATTGGCAAGGCAATCGTATAATATGCAAAACAATGGTTCAAACAAAAACTTATTTTAGACCCACTAAACCGATTTTGCTGATTCATACCTTATTGTGCGTGGCAAGAATGCGGCATTTTTATTAATTTAAAAAATAAACTAAAACTTGTTTGCAACATAAAAAAACGAGCGTCTTTGACGGGTATACTTTAATTTCGTCCACCATCTTGGATTTTAAGATGGCGGACAAAAAAATATTATCTGTTAAGACTCCGATTAATTCTCTGCCAAGTACAGTTTGTCCCATCAAAATCGATTGCATAGTTCAAAAGTTATAATAAAAAAAATTGTCTGGTTTTTTTTTTGCAACCCGGTTCATTCAAAAAAAAAATATATAGCAAGCCATTTAAGTTCCACTTAAAAAAAGATCAGTTAAGCTAATAATTGACATTTAAACTACATGCAGACAACAATAGAAAATATATACTAAAATGTTGCTAGTAGAGGTTCTCTTTTGACGTTAGAATCGTTATTATCTCGACTCGAGTTATAAGAAGCATCAAAATATGGTCAAAATATAGCACACGATCAAATTGCTTTCGATTTCGTTGGATGCGTCAAGATTATATGACTTCTCGGTATGGGGAGTGCCCCTTAGTGCAAACAACTGCGAATACTGGATTTTAACGTAAGATATCGCAAAATATGTGAGCGAGGTATGAGAAGTGTTTTCCATTGTCTGTTAATTAAATTTTGCCTCCTTGTTTAATCCCATCTCAGCGAAATGTCATTGACGCCTGATCTGGACAGGGTTGAGTACGTGTAAGTATTGAATCCTGGCAAATCTTGTTGTTCTATGTTAATAAGAGTTTTCTTATCCACTTTATATGTAATTCAACTATTTAGCTCTATAAGAGGCACGTTTTTTTAGCAAGATGTTCATATTTTTGCAAAGGATTAACCCTACATATAGTGAGTCATTAAGATACAATAGAGTGTATAAAATCACTACTTTAAGAACCATTAAAAAATTAAATTAATATACCATTTTTTTCATACATACCATTTATTACTGGCATTTTGATATAATGACATACTTGATGCAACATTTGAGTATTTTTATATAATAGTGGAATTTTTATATAATAGAGGAATTAATAAAAATCTTGTTTATTTAAAATGTGAAACCGACATCAAGTCATTCTTTGTTTCAAGTCATTCTTTGTTGGGTTCCAGGTCACTCGTATATATATATATATATATATATATATATATATATATATATATGTTAGGACGCGGCAGGTAAAGAGCCAAAGCAGG
This sequence comes from Aspidapion aeneum, assembly GCA_963576565.1. Taxonomy (NCBI): domain Eukaryota; kingdom Metazoa; phylum Arthropoda; class Insecta; order Coleoptera; family Brentidae; genus Aspidapion; species Aspidapion aeneum. Next base: position 45,659,497 of record OY755046.1, on the reverse strand, counting down.
TACAGTCAAATCGTGATCGTTTAAAATATTTTAACTTTGCTCTAACTTTGCGAAACTAAACGATTGATCCTGATAGGATGGAAAGTCCCAGTATCAAAAAAAAGTGCAGACAAAAATGGTAACCAAGTTGACAAAACGGTTTCAGTCTCAGTAAGCCTGGGCGAAAGATGTGGCGACACCACCGCCCGCAACTTAAATTACATTGAGCGTGCCAGCCCTATGCTCGAGTGGCCCAATCGTCTTGGTCCCTATGCCATTCATTCGTAGCACGTGTGTAGGGACCGTGGGTTTGCAGAATGTGCACCAGCATATCCACGTTCCTAAATGTCTCGCACAAGCGTCATCTATTCTAAAATTTTACAAGACACAAGATCATTACATCCTAAGCACATCCAAGTCCTTCGGCGATCGGCTAGTTGCGATGTGAGCAGGATCGTGGAATCCCTTAGTAACAAACCGGTATGAATCGATTTGTGTGATTGTCGATTTGCTTAAGGATTGGTTGTCGAGCAACTCCTGTGTTGCATCATTGACTGGGCTGCCCTATTTAGGCTCCACTTTACTCACCCTAGAAGAGAAGGGGCTATAAAAGGTGCCTTAAACATAGCCAGCCATCAAATGCCCAACTGAATAACCGCAACCAGAGGGTATACCACATGCGGTTGAAACACAATCAATTTCGCCACATGGAACATCCGTGCAGTTATGCATACCAACTCGAGATAAAGTCCACAACGGAGAAAGGCAATCGTAGCACACAAATTAAAGAGATATAACACCAGTTTCGCAAACGAGAAGAGCAGGCGAGGACAATCTTAAGGAACACGATGGAGGTTACACAATTTTCTGGAAAGAGAAAGAAGATGATAAGCCTCGCATCCACTGAGATGGTTTCGCTATAAAAAACGACCTCATAGACCATCTAGCCGAGCTTCCTTCTGGAATAAACGAAAGATTAATGACATTTCGACTGAACCTAAGCAACAATTAATATGCTACCATAAGCAGTGCCTATACTCCAACCCTCCAAGCTGACGAATAACACAAAGAAGAATTTTATGTTCAGCTTATAGAAACAGTAACGTCTGTATACAAATCAGATCAACTCATTGATTTAATTAAGTTTAATGCTTAAGTGGAAAAAGATTCCCATCTTTGAAAAGGCCTCATCGGAAAAGAGGGTACTGGAGACTTTCCGACAACTCCCTTAGCAAATTGTAGCCCTCCTTTTATTCGGACTACAAACTTTTTGCCTTAAGAATAAAAGTATCGCTTTAGTCCTTAGGTTTATAATGTACTATTAGTTATCCCTGAATAAAATTCATCGTTATGACGTTTGAAAAAATAAAAGGATACATTTTTCAGTAGCGACAAGCCCTAAAGAAAAATGCAGGTCGACAAAAACATGTTTATTTCGTACATCCACCTTGTTTAAATGTAAAAAGCGAGCCAAAGAGACCTCAAACCTTTTGTGAAAGGCAGACATTCTTGAAATTTAACATCAACCCTTTTACGTTCGCCATCAAAGAACATACGGGTTGTTGCTCGTATCGCATCGGTGTCCTATAGCTAAATTTTGTTCTTCAAAACTCCGTGCCGTGACTTTTAAGGCCTTTCGTACACGACGCAGATAACCGTCCATTCGAGGGTTGCCTTTTAAGTTTTGCATATACAGCTGAAATAAAACAGAGAGGAACTATTAAAGACTTTTGCATGCGCTCAAACCAGTTGTCCAAGCTGTAATTCCACTTGTTTGTTGGTACTGTTAAAATTGCATTCTTAAAGGCAGCCTCCTCTGGCGAATGAAATCTTTAACCACCAAATCTTTGAAAGTATAGAAAAGTATAGAAATCGCTGTACCTTAGGTCGGAACTGTGGACTTTTTGTTGGGTTAAAAATTCGATGGTTTTTTGTGCTTTGTGCGAACTTGCATTGTCTTGGTTGAGGATGAATTGTCGTTCGGGGTTCGTTTTTCCTTTAATCTTTCAGAGGAATTGTGTGCCCTGTTCTTCACCTTGGAACACCTAAATACACGACTACCGTTTATTTTCCGGTTCATATGAGTAAATCCACGATTCATCATCACTGACAATGCTTTAGACGTTTTTGGAGTTTCCTGCCTTTTTTCTGTTCTTCGGTTAACAGATGCGGTATCCAGCGAAAAACTTATTTTCTTCTAGATCTAGACTCTAGGGTTCGGTGAGCAATTTCCGAAAAATTTCAGTTACGTCAAAATCAGTTATGTGATTTTTTAATGTTTTTATTTTTGTTAAATGTTGCATGGTGTAGTAAGCGATGTACATCTTGAAAGATGCACATCTTGAAAGATATAGATAGTGATTCAAAACTCGGATGACAAAGATCTAGAGTTAATTTTGGTATCACCAGACCGTGGCATGTCAGGATTGAAGGTTACGTTGAAAATATTGTTTCCATGTGATTGTGCAGAGACCATTATAAATAAAAAAATTAAAATCAAAAACCAAAATTAGAATACTTAACAAACTCGCTCAATATGGTACAAATTATTCAAGAAAGTGGCTGTTGTATGAGAAAATTATTTTTGAATACTCTTACGTCTAATACCTCTAAAGTGCGGAAAATTATTTTTTTCTCATGCAAATGCCGGTAAAAGAACGAGGCGTAGCGAGTTCTGGCAAGCATTTAGCGGAAATATAGATTTCTGCAAATGTTAGAAACAATAACAATAAACACTAAATATAGTTTCTCGTAGGAAAAAGTATATTACGACACAATTTATAAATTTCATTCACCTAGGATTATTACATAGGTAATCTTGCACACGTGTACAGTGAGCTTTATTCTAATCGTCACAAACCAAAAACGAGAGCAGAAACTTCGCAAAAAGCGTCGTATTTGTATATAAACGATACCTATTCATTGACAATATACGGGTTGGAGTCCCTTTGTTTTTGTTAATTAAAGACGTAGACCGATTGCTTGATGCAGATGCCAGAGGTTCTCAAAAAGCCATAGATGTAGAAACAAAACATCATAGAGTAATGCGCTCTTAAATAGAGGCGACAGAGTATTGGCCGATATTTTTTCACAGATTTTCAGTACAAGCCTTACCCGTTGAGGTCGTTATGGTGAACACGCATAATACACGCAGCTTCCCTTGAGTTCGTGATAAACAAGCAGGTGAAATTCCTTAGCGCATTTGTCAAAATATTTTAAATATCAAAAATCAGTAAAAAAATTGTAGTTTTTAATTTCTTTTCACTTTTTTCGGTCCGTGGTAGTGTAATAAGAGTATTCTATATATTTCTCTATTTCTATGCAAAAATAATTCATGGTTGCAAGATATCAAATTCTTTAGGTACTGTCTTCAATGCCACTTCTGCGATAAAGATTGGCAATGATTATTGGGATTCTAATCTTGGTTGCAGATGCTCTAAAAAGTTCTTTTGAGAAACATCAAAACTACTTTCTTAAATTACTCATGATACTTTTCTTCTTCGCAGAATTTAGGTTCCTTGCATTTTGCCTTACATGATTAAATATTGGTATGTTAGATAAAAGTAAGTTCATATTGTAAAATTTAATCAAAACATTTATAAATATGTTAGGGTTCTGGTTCTTCTTGATTTTAGTTTGACATTTGACTTACGCGTTACAATTTGGCATTCTTCTACGATGATAGAATGCTGCTGACGTCACAAGTCAAACTTTAGATGGGTTCCTAAACGATTATTCATTCTTAAATCGATTAATATTAGTGTTCGTGCAACTTTAATTTTAAATTCAAATTTCGCGCCAAATTCCCGTATTCGGAAAACCCACACAATTTCAATTTGATTGGCACAAGCAAAACGCCAACGCCATCTACGAAAAATGAATCTGCGCAAAAAGGCGTAACCAAAAAGATTTCGTCTGTCGTATTCTATCGAGATCACCACGCAGCATGGTGATAAATTCTATTAACCAAAAAATCCAATAACATTCTTAGAAAATAAAACTAAACCATTACACAAACAAGTGATTCTAGTGTAGATCGCCTGCAACGACTGGGCCAGCGAGAGGAGCTCCTCTGGACGACGGAAACAGCTGAAAAGGTGAGTGCCAATCCTCTATATTGTCTTTGTGTGGCTCGGAAAAATTAATATTTTTACATCGTCCTTTTAAGGATTTTTGCACCCAGATTTTATAAAACGACCAGTGCGCTTACAGTCCCGCAGCTCTCAACCCTCAAAACGTCAACATTTTCTGGTCCCACGACCCAGATAGTTTTTTAAAATTTGTTTGCTAGAAATATTAGATTTTTTCGCCTCGCCATTTTGGTTCATTTGTTGCCGTGTCCGGTTTAGAAAGGAGGTTCCGTCCCCCCTTGCGTGGCTTAACGGTGGCTCCACCCACATTTCATTACAGCCGAAATTGGCACTTCGTACGTCGTTTGTTTTGATTCAAAAATCGAAAGTTGTTTAAATAATAGTTATTTGTTTAAATAATATGTTATAGTTATTCAAAACAACAAAAGTGCTTGTGAGTTAAATGCTTTATTTTTATTTAACAGGTAAACAAACACATCTAGTAGAATTAGTATTTACCTGTAAATAATAAGAGAAACGGTAGTAGGTACAAGTTGTATCTGTGTGCATTTATTTTGGGAGAAAAATCGCGACCTAGGATAACAGCTGATGATAAGTTTTTGCATTTATTCGAGAAATCGATAATAAAATATATGCTTGTCGGACTCTTTTGGACTGATTAAAGTCAATAGGGGTCAAGTGTTAGTTTTATTCCTTTTTAAATATTTTTTATTTTTTTAATTAACAATATGTCGTTAAAAAAGCTTGAGAATCAACGCAAAGTTTCAATATCTCGTATTACGGAAACGTATAACTTGGGAACAAAAGCTAAATCAGATAGTTCTTCCTTGCCAATTTTTAAGGCGTTTTACGAATCGTTAGATGATCACTATGAACAATTTAAAAACATTCATAATGACATCATAGGTCTCTTGAAAGACGACGACGAGGATGCATTCGAAGTACAAGACAAAATTAGGAAAGATACGGATCTATTCTACCACCAAGCTAAAGTTCTTTTTTCGAGTTTATGTTCCGATTCAGTTCATTCAAATTTCACCCCCGCAACTTCACACTATTCACGTAGCGATGATCTGGGCCCTTTAAAGGTACCTTGCTTTAATGGAAACGTAAAAAAGTGGCCAACCTTTTACGATGTTTATTCTTGTTTGGTTCACGAAAACTCGAATTATTCCGATATAAGGAAATTTCAACATTTGCTAACCTTCCTTGAGGGCGAACCACTTAATATTTTAAGTTCTATAAAATTAACGGCAAGTAATTACGCAATCGCCTGGAAGGTATTAACAGATCGCTATCAAAATAAAAGACTTTTAGCCAGTACCTACTGGAACTCAATCTACTATGCAAATTCTTTAAAGGGAAACCAGTCAGCAAAGGATCTTAGAGTCTTGGTAGATACCTTTTCCGAGAATGTTGCGGCGCTCGAAAATCTTGAATTTCCAGTAACGTCGTGGTGTTTTTGTTTATTTTCAATTTTATTATCAAAAATCGATCAAACCACAAGAACCGCTTTCGAATTAAAGTATAGTACTACCGAGATTCCAACATATCAAAATCTAATTCAGTTTCTTATTAACCAATGCCGTGCTCTTGAAACAGTACAGCTATCTCCCCAAAATACGCAAATGCAACCTTCGACTTCAAAACAGCAAAAGCCAAATTATTCGAATTCTAGTAACCAAAAATATAATTCTTATTCAAATAATCAGTACAAATCAAGCCCTCCATCAAATTTTTTAGCGCATACGCACTCACAAGTATCAAATAAACAATCCAATACTCAATTTCGACAAAACCAACAACCCTATAAGTGCAAATTATGCAATAATTCTTTTCATCCACTCTCGCAGTGTGGTGTTTTTATCTCCAAATCTCCTTCAGATCGTTTTACTTATGTAAAACAACAATCGTTATGTATCAACTGTTTACGTTCAAATCATCAAGTAATCGACTGCAGTAGTACCTACAACTGCAGGGTATGTCGACATAGGCACCATAGTCTTATTCATCTATCGCAAACGACAGATTCAATCCGTCAGAATTCAAGTCAATCCTTTGTTAATTCAAGCCAAAATTCAAATCAAAATTCGAACTTAAATCAAAGTTTTAATTCAAATCAAGTGGCCGTGCCTAGCACAGGCACAAACTTATCGTATCAGAATTCAAATTCAAGTCTTAGCCAACAGAACCCTAGTTTTGTTCAACCCAGTTCAAATTCAATTCAAATCAATTCGAATCCAAATACATCTACAAATCAATACTCTTCGTTATCCACCTTGACGCCCCGGACGACAGTGCTTCTAGCGACTATAAAATTAGAGGTACTGGATAGTCGGGGTAACTACCAACCTGTCCGAGCACTTCTGGACAGCGGTAGCCAAGCTAACCTGATAAGCGAAGCTTGTCTTAACAGGTTAGGCTTGCCAAGAAACAAAATTTCGATCCCTGTTCTGGGACTAAATCAATCTTCATCGGCCACTAACGGCATTTCTACTTGCACTATTCGAGCCCTAGGCCAACAAGAGCCTGCCTTTTCTATTCAAGTCTTCGTTTTACCGAAACTCTGTTCGAATATGCCCTCAGTACAGGTAGATTCATCCAATTGGAGTCATATTTCAAATCTAAAGCTTGCAGATAATCAATTTTACAACCCTGGTCCAATTGACTTACTCTTAGGTGCACAACTTTACACAGAAATCGTCCAATCAGGACGAATTCCAGGACCTCACGGCCTACCCTCCGCTTTTGAGACAGTTTTTGGATGGGTCTTGATGGGCCAGACTCAGAGCATAAATGTTTCACCTCAAGTCAATTCTTACTTTACTTCCTGTGAGCAGTCTCTCGACTTTAATATTCGCAGATTTTGGGAACTAGAATCAATTAAGTCAAAAACGTTTCTCTCACCCGAAGAAAAGAGATGTGAAGAGATTTTCCAAAAAACTACCACTAGAGATATTTCGGGCCGATTTACTGTAAATTTGCCTTTTCGTCACATTGACCCTCCTGACCTAGGAGACACATATTCAGTGGCCTACCGTCAATTTTTGTCTCTCGAATCTCGCTTAATAAAAAATTCAAATTTCTATAGTATGTACTCGGATTTTATGAGAGAATATCTCAAAAATGGGCACATGTCTTTAATCCCAAGATCCGAACCTAGACCTCAGTTATGTTCTTATTTACCATATCACGGAGTCCTTCGTCTTGACAAATCAACGACTAAACTCCGGGTGGTTTTTAACCCCTCGATTAAGGGTTCGAAAGGCCTAAGCATGAACGAAACTCTTTTAATAGGACCAAAATTACAAGCCGATATTTCCGAAATTCTATTAAAATTCAGATTTTATTCTATCGTATTTTTGACTGATATAAAACAGCACTTTTTACAAATTCAAATTAATCCAATTCATCGGGACTACCAAAGGCTACTTTGGCGATTTGATCCCAATGAACCCCTGCAGGAATACAGGCTTAATACAGTGACGTTTGGTGTTAGTTCAAGTCCCTATTTAGCTATTAGAACTCTTAGAGAGCTAGCCATCCTGGAGGCTAAGAATTATCCTGAAGCATCCCAGGTCCTTTTGAATAACATTTTCATGGACGATATTTGCTGTGGAGCTAACTCTCTAGAAGGTGCTTTATCGCTTCAAAAGAATCTAATAGCGTTGCTTAAATTGGGAAAATTTGAATTAAGAAAATGGGCATCAAATAATCCGAAACTTCTTTCACATTTGTCGCCCGCTGATTGTCAGATCCCTGTTACCTTTGAAGACGATTCTTCAACATCGATTAAGGTGTTGGGCCTTCAATGGCACCCTTCTACAGATACTTTTACCTATTCTTGTACCCCTTGTGAAAAACCTTGCACCAAAAGGAATATTTTATCGGCTATCGCGAAAATTTGGGATCCTATAGGTTTCTTATCGCCTGTTTCATTTTTAGCCAAAGTGATTATGCAAAAACTTTGGTTATGCAAAACTGATTGGGATGAAATACCCCCCGATCCAATCAAAACTCTTTGGAATCAATTCAATAATCAATTAACCACTCTTTCGAATCTTTGTATACCTAGACATATTTTTTCGAATAATATTCAACGATGTCAATTGCTAGGTTTCTGCGATGCATCCGAGCTAGGATACGCTTCTTGCGTATACGTTCGCGTCGAATTACCAAATAAAATTATCAAAACTGCTCTAGTCATGGGCAAGTCAAGGGTTGCTCCCTTACACACTATTTCAATCCCACGTTTGGAACTACTTGGAGCTACTCTATTAGCTGATTTACTCGAACTAGTTATTCGCACCTATTCATCATTACTCGTAATCGATGAAATTCTTGCGTTCTCGGACTCACAGGTCACGCTTCATTGGGTCACATCTTCACCTCACAAGTGGAAGACCTTTGTGGCAAACCGCGTAAGTCGTATTCAAGAAACAATCCCCGAAGTCCCATGGTATCACATTACTTCACTCGAGAACCCTGCCGACTGCGCTAGCAGAGGGTTGTCGCCCAATAACTTAATAAATCACCCTCTTTGGTTTCACGGCCCTCCATGGATTACCTTGCCCACTACGGAGTGGCAAATTCAAAGGTTTATAAATGAACGTTCTTTGGGAGTTCCAGACGAGGTTCTCAAAGAAGAAAAACCGGAAAATTCAGTGGTGCTGACGGCAGAAATTCAAAATCAAAACTTTTTTGATAGATTAATCGATAAAATATCCAATTTAAATACCATTCAAAAAATCATTTGTCATTTTCTAAGACTTATTCACAATCGAAAAACCTCAGTTGACCCTTTATGCGGCGTTTTTTCCGCTTTTGAACTACACAAGGCTCTACTTGTTTTAGTTAAAAGGGTCCAAGAAGAGTGTTTTTCGGATATCATTCAAAAAATTCAAAATACTCAGCTATTACCTAAGCCGTTTCGCAAACTCGCGCCCTTTTTGGACGAATTGGGTTTCCTTAGAGTGGGCGGACGCTTACGGCATTCTCAACTCTCCTTTGAGGCAAAACATCCCTTATTATTGCCGAAATCTCATAGATTAACCCAATTGATCATTATTCAAACTCATAACGAAAATTTACATCCCGGAATAAACACAGTCCAATACTTAATTCGTCAAACGTTTTGGATCATGTCATCACGTCGAGCTATTCAGAGGGTTTTATTGAAATGTATTCCCTGCTTTCGCTTAAAACCAAAACCGTATACTCCGTACATGTCGGATTTACCTTCTTTTAGAACGTCACAATTAAAATGTTTTTCACACGTTTGCTTAGACTATGCAGGCCCAATCAAAACCTTTGTAGGTCAGAGACGTCGTGGAGCACAAGTTGGTAAATCATATATCGCAGTCTTTGTCGATACTTCTGTCAAGGCAATCCATATCGAGCTTGTTTCGGATTTAACCACAGAGGCGTGCATCGCTGCTTTACGACGCTTTGTCGCTAGACGTGGCACTTGTGTCAAAATCACAAGTGATAGAGGCTCAAACTTTGTTGGGGCTATTAAGGAGCTCCATAATCTTTCGAAACTAGCTTCTGAGAGCTTAAAAATCAAATGGTGTCTTAATAGTCCGGGAGCCCCCCACCTAAATGGTCTAGCAGAAGCAGGAGTCAAATCTATAAAAACACATTTGTATCGGGTCATCGGTGACTAGATACTAACCTTCGAAGAGCTCTATACTCTCCTCGCCCAAATAGAGGCATTACTCAATTCTCGACCCCTTTGTGAGCAAAGCTCTGACCCAAACGATCTTACGTCTTTGACTCCGGGTCATTTCCTCACAATGGAACCCCTTAATTCGTGTCCTGATCCTGACCTTTCTACCCTTAAAGTTAATACCCTTAAGCGTTGGCAACTTATCCAACGAATTCATGCCGATTTCTGGAAGCGTTGGAAACTCGAGTACTTAAATACTTTACAACAGCGTTCTAAGTGGTCGGACCCTTCGGTTGAAATCAAGCTAGATACGCTTGTATTAATTAAGGATGAAACTAGGCCGCCATTACACTGGTTGCTGGGTAGAATAGTATCTGTACATCCTGGTCGGGATAATCACATTCGAGTTGCTACTGTTAAAACACAACACGGACTTTTCACTCGTCCCGTGGTCAAGTTGTGCCCACTACCTTTAGATGCGCACTAAACTCCCAAGCAACTTCTTTTTGTTTCGTGTGTCGTTATCTAGAATATATATATATATATATATATATATATTTTTTGCATTTTTTTTTCCTTTTAATCTATAAACCTAAAACGGATTTTAATTACCTACCCTTTAAGGTTTTGAATTAACTTATATTTTTTTTTTATATAGCCATTTGTTTATTCAATTAATCTCAATGTAAAACTTCGTTTTAAGTGGGCGGAAAATGTTCGTGCAACTTTAATTTTAAATTCAAATTTCGCGCCAAATTCCCGTATTCGGAAAACCCACACAATTTCAATTTGATTGGCACAAGCAAAACGCCAACGCCATCTACGAAAAATGAATCTGCGCAAAAAGGCGTAACCAAAAAGATTTCGTCTGTCGTATTCTATCGAGATCACCACGCAGCATGGTGATAAATTCTATTAACCAAAAAATCCAATAACATTCTTAGAAAATAAAACTAAACCATTACACAAACAAGTGATTCTAGTGTAGATCGCCTGCAACGACTGGGCCAGCGAGAGGAGCTCCTCTGGACGACGGAAACAGCTGAAAAGGTGAGTGCCAATCCTCTATATTGTCTTTGTGTGGCTCGGAAAAATTAATATTTTTACATCGTCCTTTTAAGGATTTTTGCACCCAGATTTTATAAAACGACCAGTGCGCTTACAGTCCCGCAGCTCTCAACCCTCAAAACGTCAACAATTAGCTCTTGATTCAAATACTAAATGGTAAAAAAAGTAGTGAAGAAGCCAGACCGAGCTTCCGTACTTGTTGCGCTTGTTGGTCGCGTATCTATCGATATGTTGTTCAGTCGGCAGCATACAACCGAGCCACTTTTAGTGCCTCGTTCTCGTGAACATCACTTCCAGCAGAGCACAGCGCAGCAAGGATGCGTTAATACAAAACATTTTGTTTCACAGCACTTAACCGCCTACATTTTGAGGGTACTCTTAATAAATTTTGAAGAAACGTCAAAGTTAAAAACACTTTAAAATTTTGGCAGTCACTGGCACACTGTCGATTAAGCAGTTCGAAGATCACAAAAGGGACAAAATAAGTTCCATGAACCGTGAAAACGGGGGGCCCTGGTCATTTCGATGCGGGTTTCTAATTATCCCATTTGATACATTTGACTGAATAGCCAAAGCTTAAAACAAAAGTGAAATGCGATTTTAAAGCAGGCTTTCTAATATAGATTTAAACAATATAAATAAATAAATAACGAAAAAACACCTTATGTCCTCACGATATTCCTTTCAATTATATAAATAACACTTATAAAAGTTGTTCTTATAAAATGCTGTCGAAACCAAACTATACAGTCATCATAAACATGCCACAATTTCTGCTAAGGAAAAGGAGACAAACATAAAAGCTTAGTCAGGTCAAATGACAGCCTGTTCAAATTAACAAGTCTGATTTAAATGGCAACAGGTCGAAGGCTAACATTTCAGTCAGTTCGGTTAACGATGTTTTAACTGATAAAAGTACCGAATTAGATGATATTGCAATGATCGCAGGATTCGTAAGCCTGAAGCTAAAGTGTAAGGGGTTGCATTAACGAAAACAAAAAATTATTGTAGCTGCATTTGTAGGGCAGAATAAGACTTTAGTTAAATAAACAGCGACCTATCAAACATATATTACGTCTTAGGGTATTAAGTGGACGGGCCGTCACATTGCGTACACCAAGCAGTATAATAGGTATTAGCCTGCAAACTATATCGTTTAGTTTCCACTTAAAAAAAAGCTAGAGATACTTACTAACTTAAACGTTTGTTTAAAAATAAATATTGACTCTGCAAGTCCGAAATTTTATATCTCCCTTAAATTTGGTTTGCCTGCAAAAACCAGTCTACAGTCAGGTCAAATGACCTCAATTATTATATTGCAAAGGACACTCAATTTTAGCATAAATAATTTCAGATAAGCTATCTGATTGACATATTTCCACCAAACGCTCACAGATAGCTTATGCCTTTGATAGACAACTAACAAAAATTATTCCTTCGATGTGTAAGTTACACCTCACTTAAGCTGTGTTGAGAACATCATTTAAGCTGTGTTGACGTTATAGGTTATGTGATTATATACACATTGTACGTGACACTTAAACTTGGGATCTAAAACTCGGCCATTAGTGTTAATATATGTTAACCACAAAGAATCGAAGCGCATTGCTCACAGCCCTTTCATTTATTTAAGGGGGCTGTGCTTTAGTTTATTTTAACAAAATGGCAATATAGAGTTTGGAATAAAGTATTATTTATATAGGTCAGCCATAACCATACCTGATTTAATAACCACATAATTCTTAAAGCATGTTGATAGTGCCTCTGGTCCAAACTTGGCTAAATCACACTGTAGTCTATAAGCAAGTCAAAATTAAAATCGATAGTATTTCTGCTGCGGATGCTATTTGGTCTGCCTTAATATTCTGGATTAATTCGAGATATCTGCAGAGGAGATCAGCCGCCTTCCAACCCTTTTATATTTAGAGACACACTCGGGAATTTGCATTATTTTTAAGGTTGAATCTCGGAACAAACACATTCTAATAGCATCAGAAAAATTAAAAGAAATTGAAAGAATATTTATAAAATTTTCTGTTTATGAATAAAGCTTAACATAAGGAAATAAAATAAAATTCAACATATTATATTGAACGAAGTTAAGTTGTCACTTTTTGATTCACTAATATCCATGAAACTAGTCGCTCTACCTCTATATTACTATAACTATAAAAGAACAAGAAGATTACGCTGTTGAACCTTGCTGTATTATTGTATATTTTCATGTTTAAGAAGGCTGATTTATAAGCAATAGAACATAGACAATAGATAGACAATAGAAAATAGACAATTTTAATTATCTTTTCTGCTGCAATTGTAAATAAGACACGCCACAAAAAAGTAGTTTACTTAAACCAAACAACAGTTAAAAAAAACATAATTAAGAGTCATTTTATAAAGTTATACCTGGGTTAATTTTAAAAGTATAAAAAAATACAATCCAAATTTAGTATAAATAAAAAAATAAAATTACAAAAAGTAATCTTTACAAAATATCACAAATACGCATTAAGATTCGTATATATAAACAAGAAAATAATTATTGGTATAATAATGGTTAAATTATTATCCAGCGATCGCCCAGCAGTTTTTTGTGAAATTGTAGACATTCTTTAATTTTACATTAACATTAAAATATTTGCAACAAAGAAATTGGCAAATTTCTTTAACGAACTCATGGTTGTGTTTATCGACACTAAAAAAGTTTTTGTTTCTAGTTAAATACGAATGATCTAAACTGTTCAATGTAAAATTAGTTTGATGTAGTTTTTTATGTTGGTATAAACCTACACTCATATTTTATATATTATGTAAATGCTGGTTCCATACCTGTCCTGCGCACTTCCCCATATAGCTATAACATATTATTATGAGAGGGCAGTTTAATTTGGTGCAAACATGGTCTAAAAGAAGGTTCCACTAATGTAGCAGATGTAAAAAACCATGGGGTCTACCTTTAAGTGGCACAACTGGATATGATCGCATCATGGTTTGGTTGACTATTTTGGAGCTTTTGCGGTGACTACTTTTATAGCCCTTTAGGAGGTATTTAAAGCTCCTGACCAAACTTCCAGTGCTTCGCTTCTGGCTAATGAATGCAGCACATGCGACATACATGGTGTTGTAACTAGAAGCCTAACTTAATGATCTGCAGATTTGTAATATCATATTTCAATTCAATTATCATTCTTAATAACTTTGCAGGCAGCGTAAGCGCAGAATACCTTACACGCATATGTACAGTACAATGTCTATCCTACACATAGACCACGATAAAATACATCGTTTTTGAGATCTTGGTCTTTGGAAAAGGGGAGCCCCAACAAAACGTTATTAGCAAATCTACAACTATCGAAGATCGAATACCATAAAATACATATTTAATTAAATTAACATCAGAATGTAAAATATAGGAGGAATGGCTAACAACCAGAAAGTGAACACTCGGGTTAACTCAACGTAATAATTTATATTTTATTTTTACTAAATTAAATGTTATTTATAAATAATTAATCCTATATCCATTTTCCGTTCACTAAAACCACACTTTAAATTGATTTTGGATATATTTAAATTGTATTCCTTTATTTATCTTTTTTCAAAGTGTCTTTAGATATAAAACTTGAAAAATAATATTCTTATTGCAAAACTTTTTAGAAATATTTGACGAGTAGCTGTAAGAGAGGAATCTAATAAATTTTTGCCAAAACTTAACTTTTATTCTTCTTAGTTTTGTTATTAGATTTCTCTGATTATTTACTTTAATCAGTGGCTAATTTGGCTTGAATGTGAATTAGTTTACATGTAACATTTAAATTTAATTAGCACAAAAGAAGTTTGTATTAATTCCTGAATAAGTCATACACAATCTATCGTTTCAAAGAAATTAAGTATGAAAGTTTTAGCTAGAAATGTTTGTTGTTCCAAGAGCTAATGTACGCGCGCGGGTGGTTTATAGAGGAGGGGGTGGTTTTTGAATATTTTTAATCGAAACCTTCGAGGAGATTAGCACTTAAATATTCTGGCGATTCATTAAAAAGAGGCAGGTCATTTGTTTTAATATTGAAAATATTTTGTTTGCCCAGTTTTAAAGTTAATCTTTTGTATTTGCAATAATTTCAATGAAGTATATAGAGATTACTGTATAAAATATATTTATATATCTATCTTTTTAGCCTTCGATCTATCTTTGTACATTAAGCAGGTCGGGGCTGTCTATTATTTGTGAAGCAGTTAATAGAAAAAAAAATAACTGATGCTCGACCACCTCTACTTTCTAAGCTTTTAACATTAAACAACATTAAACCTCTGTAAATAAACATGATAATTAACACCTCTTTGAGGATAAAAACCGTCAACTTTGAAGGGCAAGTATTATAAAAAAAATTTAATTGAATTTTTTCCATTTTCCTTTTATAATTATTGTAAAATGAGCTCCACACATTTGTAAATTGTTTGCAATTACGAAAGATAAAACCATACAATTTGCTTGCTTCAGAAGTAATTCTTTGTATATGAAGGACAAATGACAGCTTATTATCAAAAACTGTCCCAAGGTCCCTAATGCTTTCACATCGAGACACAATGATTCTATCAATAGTGTATTGGAATTCTATAGGTGTTTTTTTTTCTTGTGTATGCAACTACTTTACATTTGTTGATTAATTAGACGGTTTTGTCTCTAATCAAATATAAATAGTAAGAAAACTATCGTAAGAAGCGCCATCCACCGAGATACGAGAGAAACAAAAAACAAACGCAGGCGAAAAACTGCTATACAATATCGATCATTGAAAAGATCGAATGCAAATAAAAGAAAAAAAAACACTTATTAGGTGTCCATTAGATCTTGGACCCCCGTGAGGTTAAGCTTTCAGGCTACCCAGGGAAAAATATGAGAGAAACAAAAACTCCTTTTTGCCCGATTAGCCACGAAACTTGTTTGATTTTTAAATTCACGGGTACGAAATTCCACGTTTGATAGTATTATTTGGCTTAAAAATTCCGTTGATTGACACTCACTGTCTTGATGACGGGTAAAAATGCAATATGCGTTGATCCGGCCTGAAAGACAAAGAGCTGTCGTAGGTCACGGACTATAGTTTGTTTTCTTTTATTTGCATTCGATCTTTTCATTGGTCGATATTGTATAGCAGTTTTTCGCCTGCGTTTGTTTTTTGTTTCTCTCGTATCTCGGTGGATGGCGCTTCTTGCGATAGTTTTCTCACTATTTACATTTGATTAGACACAAAACCGTCTAATTAACTTCGCGAGATTTGTCACATTGACCAGCAGTGTTCTGAGGAGTCCCATAAGGACGAAGCAGTTAACTGTCGACACTTATTAGGTGTCCATTAGATCTTGGACCCCCGTGAGGTTAAGCTTTCAGGCTACCCACGGAAAAATGTGAGAGAAACAAAAACTCCTTTTTGCCCGATTAGCCACGAAACTAGTTTGATTTTTAAATTCACGGGTACGAAATTCCACGTTTGTTACCATTTGTTAAGTTTTTGAACTTAAGTCTAAATGTTAAAGCAGTCCTGTATACTGTATATTACAGGATAAAGTTTTAAATCGTCAGCAAAAGCAAGAAAAACCTCATCTAAATTCTCTAACAAGTTATTAGTAGATATAGAAAAAAACAGAGGTCCTAGATTGGAGCCTTGTGACACGCCTGACGTCGGAGTAAAATGATCGGAATTGTATCCGCTATAAGAAACAGCCAGTCGCCTTCTTATCAAGTAAGATCTGAAAAGCCTTATATCTCTAGCATTTAATCCAATCCAAGACAACCTCATCAGTAAAAGATTATGTGGTATTTTATCGAATGCCTTCGAAAAGTCTGCATAGATAACATCTTCCTACTCTGCTTTATCTGCCTTTTTTTTCATGACTTTTCTTTAAGTTTGCTAAGTTAATGATACTTATCTTATCAAAAAATCCATGTTGGTGAATTCAAAATGATGGATAATTTGAAAAGTTGTAAAGTGACGAAATTGGTCTATAATTGGTTACTTGATTCTTATTATCTGACTCAATGATAGGATACAGGATTGTTTCTTTCCATAGTTGAGGGTAATCTCCAGTTCTTACGGATAAGTTAAACAAATATCCCAATGGCATTACCAGCACAGATATACAATTCCTAATTAGAAAGGTTGAAATACCATCTGGACCTGATGTCATTTTGTTTTTTAGTTTTTTACCTGCTGTGAGAATTTCACCAGTTGTTGTATTATTAAGTGAAATTGTGCTAAAATTTGTTAAAATAAACTAAATGCAATTGATTGAAAGTCATTTTAATTATTACCGAAATAATTAAAGTGGGCCTTATGGGCCATAAAGTATAACCACTATACTGGGGTTTTACTTAGGTACTTTTAGTAGGGACCACTTTGTATCAGTGGTGTACTAAATTGATTACTTTGTATCAGTGATGCCGGTCTATTGTTCAGCATCGGTTTGTATAGATAAAAATAGTGCAAGTTCAGCAATATAGATTATTGCTACGTTTATATAGTAGATTGATTGGAATTTAAATTATTTTATGACAATATGTCACATGTCATATGTACTGGTTGGTAGTTCCATAGTTTGCAATCGGGGTTAGGATGCACTGAAAAACTCCTGAGAATTACGAACGAGTTGCAGATAATCTAGCGAATATAGGAGCATCAAACTCGCATGTCAAATTTTTAACCAAACAGACTTTTTCTATTTGACATTAAAAATAGAGAATGTCAGAACAAATCTGACGTAGAAATACATACATGATTGTACGTGCATAGGTTCGTTGGACCGGACCTTAACTCTTTGTTAAAACTACAATCGCTTGAAATCCGAACAATAAAGAACCAGAGCGAAGTTTGACGGGCTATTTAAAATTCCCGTTATTCGTATACACACATATTCGCGAATACACGTTTGCAGAGAAAATGACAGAGATTTGCTTGCACATATTATCAGACGTCGCTCGCTCAGATTTTGTATTAAATCCGTTATATCCTTTTATAGAGCACCAAAATCTTATTTTTAAACGGTATCGCCACATTGATTTTTAAGCTAAGCAAGGTAAAGATTTAAATGCAAAGAAAAAAGATGGAAGGGGTGCTGTGTGTGCATCCATAAAAATCAAAAATAATTTTATACTTCACACAAAGGTGTGTGTTCTTAACTCGCGAGGGTCAGAAAGAGAAGGAAGGGTTGTATTGGTTAGTTTCCAACTTACATAAGGTAGCATCTCCGGACCTACGTTTCTATGTGTTTCACGTCATCAGTGGAGAACAGCATACCTAGGAAAGCCTATTTTTACAAAAACCAATCCCTACATATGAATTACTCGTATCCGTGAAATACGAGTAAACTCAAAGGTGTGGCGCCATCTAGCTATCTAGATCGAGCACCCGAAAGTTGAAGCACACTGACATCGTCTTGCCTGAGACGCAGCTGCGCCGTCTATAGACAAGTTTCGTCCATTGGATGTGGTTTTAAAACCACGTAATCACGTAGCAACTAAAAGGCTGTACTACCTAAAACATATGCAAAGAAAAAAGATGGAAGAGGTGCTGTGTTGGACGATAAAAATCAAAAATAATTTTATACTTTACACAAAGGTGGGTGTGCTTAACTTGCCGAGTGTCAGAAAGAGAAGGAAGAGTTGGTTTTGGTTAGTTTGCAACTTACACAAGGTAGCATCTCCAGACGTACGTTTCTGTGTGTTTCACGTCATCAGTGGAGAACAGCATACCTAGGTAAGCCTATTTTAACAATAAGATAAGATTTAACTGCTTAAGCATATCACAAGAGCAATAAGATCTAACCCTATCATCTTTAGGATATAGAATCTTTAAGATTCGATTTGAGATCAGACCAAAAGTCCAGAACCTGTACGTATTAAATTTCGGAGCAGTGCCCTAAACCGAACCGAAACAAAATTAAAAATATATTTTCCGCAGAGAGACTTTATTATTATTGGTTAGAGATAATTATTAACCGAAACGACGTGTTCAAAAAATAAATAAAGACAATGGAAGTCCGACATTTAGTTTCCACTCAATCATTGTCTACGAGTTTTAAACAAAGAGTTATGGCTGCAGTGAAGTAACCCAAAACTATCGATATCGCCTTAACGATGAAGTAACAATGGTGGCGATTAAGATTTCGGCACTATCTAAAGTTTTCCCTGACAGAGATGGTTTTAGGTATTTTAAATAAGAAAAGCTATTTAAATTTATCAATTCAACATTTTAATCTAAATTTTTATTAAAATTAAACTAAAAAGTTTTTTGGGTAGTCTAGTTGTGAATCGTTTGAAGCGGGAAATCAAGTCAGGATATTTTTCCGGAGGAAACATATATGTTTGCCTTCTGCCAATCAATTTGTCTTGCGTTTTTTAAATCTCTGGAGAGTAAAATGTACGCTTTTGCTTGGCTGATCTAAACTTTTATGATCTCAAACCATTGTTATACTTTTTTATTTTAATTCAGGAAAAATGGCAAAATAATTTTAAATAGAAAACTATTAAATTAGGAGAATTTTAATAAAACACACATGTATGTTGGTTACCTTGTTTTCATTTTTAAATACTGATCTTTTTTATTATTTTTCTAGTAGTTTCAACAAACGTCGGTAGCCTTATCTTTGCTTAGGGCTCAAATCTTGCCGCGTGGTGCATTCATGTCTTTTGTTCCTGTCTACAGGCTCTACGGGTAGTAAATTAATTCTATAGGAAATAATCCAAGTAAAACCCCTAAAATTTACTTTTACCGTGTGAACAAGTTTACATCTAGGGGTACAAATGTCCATAAGAGGATAAAAAACAGAAGAGTATAGCATTTATTAAAAAGAGACCGCGATACGCCCGAGTCCCGCAGAAACTTTGCAGCGTTCTCAAAGGTAATCTTGATAAATGAATACAGGCGCACGCAGTCGCTCTAGTCAAGGGGTGGACAATCTAAACATATTATTTTTAAAATTTTATTACATTTGTGTTATTTAGTTTCTAAAACTTCTAGATCGGATAATAAAATTAATTGTCTGTCTCAATACACGATAACTCAAGAACACCTCAAACGATTTCAACCCAATATGATACACAAGTTTTATGTCGGCATTAGATTTTGGTTAAAAAAAGGGTTAGGTAAAAGTATTATTTAACCAATTTTACCTTAACACAATCAACTTTACTATCAACTTTTCTTGTTCTATCGATTTTTGTTTAAAAACGTTCATTTTCTTTTCAAAACATTTTTGCCTGTGGCGCATGTCGCCTTCGAGCTTTTAAAGTAACATTATGCAGCATATTTTTTGAAAATTTTCGTTTTTAGTTTAAAAAGCCTTTCTACTCATAATTATGATATTTGTCTTGAAAAAGTACTAAATGAGCTCCGCGGAACTACTTTTAAGGCTCAATACCACTTCTGCCGCCCCTCTAAGGTCTCGATCACCCTCCCGCGTCTTATAACCACTCTGCATTCACTGTGGTCTACCATTACCTTGGTAAGTGTTAGACTAAAATTTCATTAAAAAAAACTAAAATTAAATAATAGTTAGCTTACCAATAGATCGGTAAACTGTGGTGTAAAAAAATTGGTTAAGTAAATCCGAAACGAAAATAAATAACAAGAATAACACTTTAAAATTCTATTTGTTTGTAAAAGTAAGTGAACTATTTAGATTTAGGGACAAGCTGAATTTTAAGGTATTATTCTGATTGTTTATCACCCCGTTTGATGAATGCACTTACATAAAATTGAAATCAACTTTTCAGTTTTATGTAAGTGCAAGTAGCGGATTTTACTGATATTTTCGCTAAACTGGCAACGGTCTGTTCTCCCATGCAATCCTTATGACCCATACAAAAATCCTACCCCTAGATAGAAGGCTGGCCGCGCAGTATTAGATAACAAAAATAAAGAGCATGAAAACAATTTGCTTTTTTCTTTTTTATTATCAAAATTTTAAGCACACCCTTTAGGTCAATTTCCATTAATTTATTTGTTTTATTTTCGTTTGCGAAAATAAGCTTAGACCCAGGGAGTCAGCTCGGTAATAACGGTGACACAGAGGTGCCCTCTGCTCGCAATCATAATAAACATTTATCGCCTCCTAATTTTTCTCACTGTCGTGAAAATTCTCAAAACTTTTCAAACGGTTTCAGGCGAATCACCTTTGAGGACAGTAAAAAGTCGAATTCGTTAACTTTCCCAAAGACATTACTTTTTAGATATGTATAAAAAATACTTAATATTTTACAAAAAATATTTTTTTAGTTGCTTTAAAAGCATCCAAAGAATAACTTTTTAAATAAAAAACAACCATTTTTAATATTCAAAAAGATAATAATTAAAATTTTGTTTTCAATCAATAAAAAATGAATTAGCATCAATTAATGTTTTCAAACAGTGAAACATCTTCTGGGGCCCGGTTAAATAATTTAGGGGATACTGTGTCACGCTGTTTGATACCCCTTCTTATGCGGATTGACTTGGTTCCTTCATGAATTTTAACTGATGTTGTTGCTTCGCTATATATATTTGTTATTAAGTCTGTGTATATGCAATCCATTCGGCTATTAATTAAAGATGCTTTTACTGCAAAGTGCTCAATGCTGTCGAGAGCTTTTTCAAAATCTATAAACGCAATATAAAGTATAATTTATTACTAAAAGTGTTTCTTGTGATTGATATCCGTCAAATTTTGTTGTTAGTCTATTTGTTTATATTTTCGTGAAAAAGCTTATAAATTACATTGAGGAGTGTTATAGGTCGATAGTTTTTTAGATCTGCTTTCCTGTTTAGAATAATGATCTGGAATCTTTTCAGTGACTTGGGATTATATTTTATTTTAGTATTTTATTCAGGAGTATGTAGAGGGTAACAACCACATATTTACCATACTTGAGCATTTCTGCCGTTACTTCGTCTTTCCATTTTTCATTTCCTTTAATGCTCTCTTTATTTCCCCTTTTCTTATTTCAGGTTGCAACTCTGAGTTTATGTTCTTTATTTTTGTTTCGAGTTTCTTCATGGTTTATCGCGATGGTTCCCGTTTTGTTTGGTATAATTCTGTATAGAACAATTGTGTGATATTTATAATATCCTGTTCAACGTTAGTTTCTATGCCGCTCATATCATTTATTTAAATTATTTAATAACTCTCTCATTTTTATTTCTTTTCCATTACCATTTTTTTATAGTTTTATTTACTTTTGTGTATTCTATCAATGTTCTTTTTCCTTTTTTCTTCAGGTTCTGCCTTTTTCCATCAGTTTCGTTATTTCTTCTGATTTGCAATTTTCTCTCTTTTTATCTTTTTTTACTATATCTTTTCCTACTTTGGTCATAGCTCTTATCAGTGTTTTATTTATTTTATCTATATTTTCATTTTTACATCTTAAGTTTTGGGTTAGATGTTCCTTTAGCTTGTTTTTGTATATAGGTTTATCTTGTGCAAGTTTAGTTATGTCAAGTTGTTCATTTTTTAAAACCTTCCTGTACTTACCTATGGACCCCAAACCCGAACACTTACAAATATAAACATGGAGAATAGATAGAAAAAGAAATTAATCGATAAGAAATAAAACAAAAGTAAGGGGTGTCAGAGAAAAAGTAAAATTAAAATGAAAATTCTCCGGTCATAATGTCAGACAAAAAGATGATGGAAACAAATAATTTGTAAACTGGAGATCTTGAGAAAATAAAAGAAGTGGGGGAAGACATCAAATAAGATAGGCAGACGATAGACAGTGAAGAGTGAAGGATATTCGGGGAGGCCAGGAGGTCCAAAGATGGATCGAAGAAGCCTGAATAGATAGATACCTAGGGAATGAGGAAAAATAAATAAATCCAATTTTTGTTCTAAACCAAAGCATATTTTTCTCCGACAAATTTAGTTAGTTTATAAATAAATCTCCACAAACTTTTTTTAGTTATCTCTTTACCTAAGTGCTACTAGATCGGCATCTTAACAGAGCTGCAGGAATAAGTATTTCTTGTTCACATACCTAACCTTCACTTGTTCCAGGTGCAAGTGCAAGTGCAAGACAAATACTTTCGGTACTTTAAATTTAAACAAGTATTTAGAACAAAGTTTTGGGGGTCCCACTTTTCCCTTTCTAAAATTTTAAGATCATCAAATACTCCTTTGAAATTTTTCTAGTAATCCAGAAAGTCTTGGGGGGGGGGGGGTCTGGGCCACTGCCCCTTCTAAATACGTCACCGATTTACATGCATTTTGATTATTCAATTAAACCAAATAAACTTACGAGTATTTAAGAGATAAATCAGTTAGGCTTATTTACAAAAATTCAATATAGTTTGGGCCAAATAAAAAAACTCATTGTCTTAAATAAAAATTTGATTGAGTCAAATCGCTTTTTGTGGTATAAACGCGTTTTTTTTTTTGAAGATATATTATTTTTATCAAGACGAGGTAAATATGTGCAAACTTTCGGAAACACAATTACCATTCAATACCAACTCTGCCACAATATATCCCCCGAGATATTTTTCTATATACAATCTCCTTTTTTATTAAAATTTCCTCCAAAAATCGTTTAACCATAGAAATTTAGACACATGGAAAAGACGCCAAACAAAAAATAAGAATTTGCATTCGCCAAAGCAGCGGATCTGTCAAGCACCCCCACTAAACATTTAAAAAAGTTAATTTTAAATGTTTAACTTTTATTGCACACCTTTTGAACAGAAATAAACGTAAACTGTAGGTAACTCTTGATAGAGCGAACTTGACACCAACACCACTTACTTATTTTTGTTAGTTTTTTTTTAATGCGATTAACTAAAAAAAAATTGTTTGAAAACATTTTCTTCGAACGGAAATTTATTGAAAAAAAAATTTTCGAAGGGAAATTTGGCCGAAACGAATTTTTTTAACCGAAATAGATTCAAGAACATTTTTATCGAAAGTAAATTTGTTCTGGTCCGATGTGCATGAATTCATCCGACTTCTCGTAACCTGGTAGCGTCGTATGCCCTGAAACCCATACCAGGGCTGCGTGGTGATGGTAGGGTAAGGCGATGACGTCATCGAAAAGGCAAAATTACCCTAGGAAAATATTATTATGAATTTTCGAACGCATGGTGATTATTACCACATGATTTGGATTTTTTTTACTTTAATTTAGTTTGAGAATTTTGACGATTTTAAGAATAATTTTTTTTCTCTAGATACGTATAGATTGTTAAAGTAATCGTGTGGAAAATATAAATCAAAACAAAAGAAAAACAATAAACATTTTAATTTAAGCGCTAGTGCGCAATCGAAGGCGATTCTTACCGGGCTCCAGACCGCGGCGAATTAGGTGCACCCTGTGTCATCACCTTTTTGATTATCGAACGCGGGTGTATGACGTCATCGTTTTGACCGTGATAATTTTCAAGCGATTTTGAGGTAGCCCAGGTATAACCTTTACCCTAGGGTGACAATTTTCAAGCACACCCCAGCGTCATTCGCTTGCCATCGCTTAGGGTCTCCAGCGTCTATGCGCAGTTTTTCACCAAGCGTCAGATATCTTAAAGTGTGCGCCGCTCGCCGAATTCGTTTCAACAAACTTTCTACGATCCACAGAAAAACAGCAAATGCGCAATGAAATAAAAACTCGACTACAAACTGCCGATGCCTTCCCCAGGGGGTCTGCTAACACACAGAGAGGAGCCGAAGAAAACTAATTTTCGGCAAACGGCTTGTAAGCGGTGCGCGCGCAACTTGAAAACACCAAAACGGGACGAATCCGTGTTTTCGCGCGGAGTGTGAGCAGCGCGCGACGGGCGCACATACGGCGCGTTCGCGTAGCAGTTTGGTGTATACGTACTCTTAGGTGCGCTGAGCGCCTTAAGGATCACCAGATACCTATTTGTTTTATGTTTGTAAGCTTCCAAATCTGTCTTATTACATCGTCTCCTTTACCCACTCCATGAGTTTTTTGTTTTTCAAAAGTCCCAACATAAGGATGACGTATATAAGGGCGTCTCAATTTGTGTGTTTAATATTTAAACAGCACGATCGACGCATAGATATCA
The DNA here is from genome assembly GCA_963576565.1 of Aspidapion aeneum. NCBI lineage: Eukaryota > Metazoa > Arthropoda > Insecta > Coleoptera > Brentidae > Aspidapion > Aspidapion aeneum. The sequence continues at coordinate 45,634,649 of OY755046.1, read as the reverse complement.
GCCTAAATTTGCTGTTCTATAATGTATGGCTCATATTGAGCATTCAATTTTCGCAGTATACGCAATATTGGGACATTTTGAGGGAGAGCTGACGACACAAGTATATTCCAAGACCCCATAACAGAGTACCTTTATAGAAAAGCTAATAGAAAATATGTACAATGTACAATCTTATAGCACTACCATTTTTTTTCGCGGCATCATACATTAAATAGCAGGTTTGCCCAATAGCAAAAATGACAGTGCCATCTATATGGTAATAATAGAAAAAATATATCACTCGGCCATTTTTAATGCAATAGTATTGTTATTTTAAATATATGAATTTTAAATACATAACTATAAAAGAACGGCATTGTTAGTAATTTCAAAATATAAACGAGAAAAAAACCAAAGCGTTAAATTAACTTACGATGATCTAAATCAATTTAAACCTGCCATACTATAGTTCTGCCGTTACGCTACCAAAATATGTCAAAATCATTTAATTTATTTATCCAAAATCCTTCACATATATTCACACACACCGTTATACGTAAGAAACACAAAAGGGAAACTTTGAGCTTCCATCTATCATTTTCACGCAACAATTAGAGAAACTGCTAGGATTTACCTATTTGGTGATAATTAGGCTGTCCGTCAGCAGAATGGGCCTTTGACGCAAAGATGGTTTACTTTAGAACCGCTGGAATGACGGTTAGCGCCTAAGCAGCAAAGCAGAAGCAGCAAAGCTTTACAATGGGATTAATTTCTGGGCATTAGTTTCTATTCTGACAGTGTTTGTCTACCGTAGGGTGTTTACCAAGTTACCTACTTATTATATGTTAACGCATAAGACAGCGGTGTGTGCATACTTGTAAGGGTGATGGGCTACAGTGTACAGGATGTCCCAAGTTTGATGGTTTTGATGTGCTTCGGGTTTTTTGAGAGATATAGCAAAACTCTGACCCACATTTGGTAGTAATAAGACTGTCTGTCGGCAGAATGGCCTTTGGTGCAAATATGGTTTACTTTAGAACCGCTGGAATAACGGTTAGCGGCTCGGCAGTAAAGCAGAAGCAGGAAAGCTTTACAATGGGATTAATTTCTGGGCATTAGTTTCTATTCTGACAGTGTTTGTCTACCGTAGATATTATAATCTATAATCTTTGTACCGTAGGGTGTTTACCAAGTTACCTACTTATTATATGTTAACGCATGAGACAGCGGTGGCATACTTGTAGGGGTTATAGGGCTACAGCTCACAGTGTACATGATGGCTGAAGTTTGATGGTTTTGATATGCTTCAGGTCTTTTTGAGGGATATAGCAAAACTCTGACACACACTTGGTAGTAATTAGACTGTCTGCCAACAGAATGGACCTTTGACGCAAAGATGGTTTACTTTAGAACCGCTGGAATGACGGTTAGCACCTAAGCAGCAAAGCAGAAGCAGCAAAGCTTTAGCACAGTGCTAAATTGAACATAAAGAAGTTTAGCTGGAATAGCAAAGTTTAATAAAATATTTTCAAACTAGTAAGAACCTTTTATTTTGAAATTTGTATTGAAGAACTTGACTTTACTTATATCTCAATTCTTTTTAAGGTATACCACTTTCGCGGTCTTGGCTTTTTTTACATGAAATGTTTTTGTTATGATATAGTGTTTTCTAAAACATACAGTTTTCATATGAATATTTATCATCTAGCCTAATTTAGGCGACATATTGTTATCTTTCTGATCAATTTTATTTTACTAATTAATAGAGAAATACAGTGTTCGTTTACTTTATATGCTCGTACACCACCTACATTTGTAATATGTAGTTTTAGTATCCAAAACTAACAATTTTTTATCACGCAAGGTTCACGCATTGGTCGTGTATAACCTATCCAACCATTTTAATATGCATCGAATTTTCAATATCAAATGTGTCACATCGAACGAAAAACATATAACACACTCCATAGAAATAAACAAAAACAGAAGTAACAGGGTGTCTCGAAATCCGGTGGCGGTGACAAGATCAACAGACAAAATCTCGAATACTATAAATTACTCGAAATATAAAATCAAAACAAAAAATCTTGAAAACAGCTTGTGACTCGAATGAAAATATCTCAAAAAACAAAAGCTTAAACCACAAAATCTCGTAATGCAAAGGCTTAAACGACAAAATCTCGAAAGACAAAATCTCATAAACAAAAATAAATATAAATTTTCGAAAAATATTAAAAGGAGAAAAATTTTAACCTAAGCTGAAGTGGTTAGATTAACTTTTTAAAAAAATGGCTGACAAAATTATTAAAAGTTATTAAATTTATTATTTCTTGCGGATGTCGAAAAGGAATTTGGCGGTTTTTGGAGGAAGTATATACTATAAGTGTTGTATAAATTATGAAATTAATGAAGAAAAGTCATATACCTGTAACAATTTTCTTCGTTAAACTTCACATTTTCACTTCTTTATATTTGACTTCAATGCTAAACAAATATTAAATTTTACTACTATTAAACTTTTGTATTCTAATATTCCTTAAATCAAACCAAGTAAAACGTACAAAAGCCAATTAAAGAATGCGCTCTAACGATTTTCTTGTCTCAGCGAAAACAACCCTGCCTTGCAGGCACTCATAGCTTGCAGTTGATTAGTTTGAACTCTAAGAGAAAGACTGTGCCTTGTACGCTCCAAACAAAGAGACAAAACACCAGCGCAAGCAAGAGACGCGTCGACTTAGAAAACCGTTACAGATCAAAATTACACAATGTGTTTTTTAAAAATTGAAATTAGTTGGTAACTTTGTTTTGAGTTAAAAAATATTAATTATTTTGACGGGGCTCAAAGGACAGATTAGCCGAATACAACTTTTATTAATATAGAGCGATTTTGAAAATCATGCCTAAAAACAAGTCAACATTGCCATAAATTTTACTAATTTTTCCATGTAATTAATGCTGGTTGATGTCGAAAACAATATTTAATTAAAAAATTTAAAAACTTATAAATGACAAAAATACCATTTATATTCAAATCCCGTTTTGTTACACATCAGAAGACATATCATTAGCTGAACAAGGTTGACAAAGAAATTGGTTTGTTCGAAGGTTTGTATGATACAATGCAATTTTTGGGGGAAAAGCCAGAATTGAAATATGAGCCTTGGGAAATGCATGTACTATCAGTTTTGTGCTGATTTACCCCAATTCTGCGATTACCCCTATAGACTCATATATTATCTGTCAAATTGGAAACAAACGTCTTATCTTTGATCAAATTTATACAATATTTAATTTAAACATAGGCCGAACCGAACATATCCTGATATCATTGGTAATAGTCACGATATGGTATTGGACACTGCTTTTAATTTAAAGGTCTTTAATCGACTACATGTCTCTTTCTTTTCCATGAGCCTTTAGGAAAATCAGAGAAGGCTGGACATAGAGATTTTAAAATAGAACGAAACAATTAAACGTATTTGTAACGTTTGTGGTTGCTTGGCAATTAGACATAAATATCGATTGCCTTATAATATGCAAATATGTTAGATAGATTGAATTTTTTAAACGGATAAAAATGTTACTTTTTGTTCCAAGCATTGGGAAGGGTTTCCGTAATAAGGTATTTACGTTGAAACAAAATTTCAGATTTTCATTGTCTTTATTTATTTTAAACACGACGTTTCGGTTAGTAAGTCTCTCAAACCATTTTCAAGTGTAAACTAAACAATCCAGTCTACAGGCTACTACTTATACTGCTTGGTGTGCAGTGAGGTACGACTTACAACAGAATGGTTATTCCGAGAAATTAATTAGCTCAGCGATCTCTAAAATTAAAAACAAACCAAATGTAGCAAATTCTCAAAATAATAATTCGTTGGGTGTTATTAACTTTCCATATATTCAAGGAGCTTCAGAAAACATAGGACGAATACCACTATAATATAAAAATATTATTTTCATCAGAAAATGCGATAAGGAGTTTTGTAACTAAAACAAAAAGCAGAAAATCCCTCAAATAATAAGAAATGTATTTACCAAATCCCGTATGGGTGTGGTAAATCACATGCAGTTAAAACGAAACGAGGTTAGAGTAAATGAACATCTAAAAAGTACCCAATTATCACATGATACTTACCCAAAAGGAAAAACGTCATTTAGCGAATTTAAGGGTGGTAAATAAAAATTAAAAAAAAACGTTATTTAACGAATTTAGGGTAAGGAATTTTCACCAAAACAACACCAAAATGGCCCAACTTTGAACATTTATATTTTGAAAAATCATTTTTTTAAAACTATACAGTTTATCAATAAAAGCACCGAGTTGCAGTATGGGGGGCCCACAGAGATGCGAAAAGAAGCACACTTTGAGTTAAGATTCGAAAAAACGTCATTTAGCGCATTTTAGAGTAGGAAATCCCATAAGACCAAAATGGACAAATTTTGAAAATTCATATTTCAAAAAGTATAAAGTTTATCAACAAAATCACCGAGTTACCGTCTGGTGGGGCCATAGTGATACGAAAAATCTACATTATTAGTTAAGATTCGAAAAAACCTCATTTAGCGAATTTTAGGGTAGGGAATCTCATAAGACCAAAATGGCGAAATTTTAAAAATTCATATTTTAAAAACTATACAGTTTGTAAAAAAAAGTACCGAGTTGCAGTATGGTGGAACCATAGAGATGCGAAAAACGGCATCCTGAGTTAAGATTCCAAAAAAAATCATTTAGCGAATTTTAGGGTAGGGAATCTCAATTAGACCAAAATAGCCAAATTTTAAAAATTCATATTTCAAAAAGTATAAAGTTCATCAACAAAAGCACCGAGTTACAGTATGGTGGGGCCATAGTGATGCAAAAAATCTACATACTAAGTTAAGATTCGAAAAAACGTCATTTAGCGAATTTTAGGGTAGGGAATCCCATAAGACAAAAATGGCCAGTTTGAAAATTCATATTTCAAAAAGTATAAATTTATCAACAAAATCACCGAGTTACAGTATGGTGGGGACATAGTGATGCGAAAAATCTACATAATTAGTTAAGATTCGAAAAAACGTCATTTAGCGAATTTTAGGGTATCTAGGGAATCCCATAAGAACAAAATCGCCAAACTTTGAATATTCATATTTCAGAAACTATACAGTTTATCAACAAATGCACCGAGTTGCATTATGGCAGAACCATAGAGATGCGAAAAAACCACACGCTGAGTTAGGATTCGGAAAAACGTCATTTAGCTAATTTTAGGGTTGGGAATCACATAAGACCAAAATCGCCAAACTTTGAAAATTCATATTTTAAAAACTATAAAGTTTATCAAGAAAAGCACCGAGTTGCAATATGGTGGGGACATAGTGATGCGAAAAATCTACATACTTAGTTAAGATTCGAAAAAACATCATTTAGCGAATTTTAGGGTAGGGTAAGACAAAAATGGCCAAACTTTGAAAATTCATATTTCAAAAAGTATAAAGTTTATCAACAAAATCACCGAGTTACTCTATGGTGGGGACATAGTGATGCGAAAAATCTACATAATTATTTAAGATTCGAAAAAACGTCATTTAGCGAATTTTAGGGTAGGGAATCCCATAAGAACAAAATCGCCAAACTTTGAAAATTCATATTTCAAAAACTATACAGTTTATTCATAAAAGCACCGAGTTGCAATATGGTGGGGCCATAGTGATGCGAAAAATCTACATACTTAGTTAAGATTCGAAAAAACGTCATTTAGCGAATTTTAGGGTAGGGAATCCCATAAGACCAAAATGGTCAAATTTTGAAAATTCATATTTCACAAAAATATACAGTATATCAATAAAAGCACAAAGTTTCAATATTGTTGGGCCATAAAGATGCGAAAAAACCACACCCCGAGTTAAGATTCGAAAAAATGTCGTTGTTTAACGCATTTTAGGGTAGGGAATTCCATAAGACCAAAATGCCCAAATTTTAAAAATTCATATTTAACATTTTTTGAGGCGAAAAATATAAATTATAAAAATAACCCAAAAAGAAAATTGCAGTAACAGAATTTATGAGGTATTAGAGGCATTTTGAGTCAGTCAAGATAACAGAAAATTTGACAGCTGTTACCGTTATTGTTACTAATAATAACGGTAAAATTCAGGGCAAAAAATATAGATTTTGGAACACTAAAAATAAGCATAACACAAACGTTAATTTAGTTGTTTCAACCTCCTTCAACTTTTTGTTTATTTATATTTGTTTATTTATTTTTATTAGATTTATGGCTTTTTACAAACCAAACTAACTAGTTTTAGTAAAAAAATTGACCGAACCGAACCCTAAAAAATAGCGGTAACATTAAAGGACGGCCACCGTAAGTACCGGGCGCCGTTACCGTAAATAACAAAAAAGTAGCGAGAAGCTGCTAATGCGCAGACTCAGTAATAACAATAACGGTAACAAAGTGTAAAATACACGACCCAAAATGTCCCTATTTTTGGCGCGGTTGGAACCGCAAAACTTTGTATATAATTCAATGACTTTCTTAAACATGGCAATCTGCAATTTAAACTATATATATTAAAAACAATGTCATTAAATAAATTAGGCATTCCTTTTTCAAGAACAGCGCGTCATATCATCGTCGCTTTGATTTTCAATATTTTTCGTTCAATATTAAAAGGGGAGCTTTCAAAGCCTGCTTAAGCTTTTATTAAGCCATTTTGCTTGTCGTCTGTCTTATCCCTACGTAAAATATTTGAAAAATTTATTATTTGTCGCTCATGTCCTTGTCAATTTATCGGCCTTTGATGGTTTTTTACAGGGCTTGTCTTTTATACAATATTACGAGATAATCTTCGCTTTGATTTTGAGATCAATAGTAGAGAGATAAAGCAGGTTATTTTTTACTACTTCCGGTTATTTATAAGGTTACTGGATTACGAAGATCCTTCTGAACTTCGTGATTCAGTGACCTCAATAAGTTGCCCTTCTTTCGACTAAAGCATTTGTTTAGCATATTGTTACAAAATTTAATTAAATAGTTGTAATCCTTAAAAAAGGAATATAACTTAAAATTGGCGAAAATATAAATAACCTTTAAATAATTTTATAATTTTTTTAACTTCTTTTTTGCAGAAATTAAGTGTTTCTGCCCTCCCCACTAACGCCTTCGTAACGCATTTTTAAGATTAAATACATAAAAAAATAACTGAGTCCCAAGTAACATTTCTTTATTTATAGCAGAAGCTAAAAGGTTGCCAGCGCCTTTCCTTAAAACCATTAGTTTCAATGTTTGGTCGCTAGCACGTTCCCATTACCCTTATATACCCCTTAGACCTCCTAAATGGGACTACCTAATTGGTGGTGGCAACTAATGTATTAAAGTCACTATAAATCCATAAGAAATAAAATCCAGCTTCGCTCTCTAGCGGTTCCACCAGTATAGAACCTTTTACAGCCTAAAGCTATTATGGCAGGTTCTAAAAGCAACTCAGAAACGTCCTCTATCCTATTATAAAACTAGATTTGGTAATTTATTTATTAATAATAGCTTTAGAGTAAAGAAGTTTTCCTATAAAAGCTATGGTGATATTTTAGATTCACAATGACTATATAAAATAATTTAGGTCACAAAATTTACAAAAATGTCAGAGTCCCAAAATTATTTTATCACATAAAAATATACCGAGTTTGTCGTTTTGTTGATGATCAAATTGCCTGCCAGATTTATTCTTCAGATAAAATCGTATCTGAAAAGCTCTCAAAACAAGCGCGCCAGCTCAAAAATGCTTTTTAATAGCAAATATTTAAAATAAAAAAAATCATTTACACTATTCACCATTAAAAAAGTCTGTTTGGTTTACATAAATCAAAATTAAAGTAAAATTATTATTAAAAAATACTGCTAAAACGACTAGATAAAAATTTTCTCTTTACACTAATTTTTAAATAAATTTATATACGCCATTATGGTTTTATAGTGGTCACTTGGTTTTATTTGTTACTGTATCGCAACAAGGATTTTGAGTGCCCTTATGAAACCAACAAAAAAGAACAAAGTAAACATAATCAACATAACCTCACCTAATTTTTTTTTATTTGTTTTTAAAGTGTTTAAAAGAGTATAATTCAACATTTTTAAATGTTTTTTATCGTGCAATTTCGACACAATCGAGAGGCCCAGTGCAATGATATTCGTTGTGCCTGCAGGTTGGAGGGCAACTTCTTATATTGGCCGTCTAAACAAGCCTTATCTAGGCCTGGGTGTCCTACCCAGGAGGACGGAAACTCAACAATTATTAATTATTGGGCTTTAAATAATCAATCTGGCAATAGGTAGGTACCAATCTGTTCCTAGGTATATTTATTATTTTTATCACAAATACCTAAAAAAAATACTCTGCCAATATATGGGCCCCTAAGCTCACACTAGGTACTATAGTTATAGTGTACGTGTGAGCTAATATAACTAAAAACTGAAATATATTTTATTCAACTCCAGACTAAATTACCTTTTGTTTGATACCACACAAGCCATGTTTTGACTTTAACTCAAATTTTTGAAATCTACCCCCACCCTTACAAAAAAAACAAAAACTAAAATGTATTTTGTTAAAGTCCGGACTCAATTACCTTTCGTTTGATATCACACACGCCATATTTTCACTTAAACTCTAATTTTTAAAATATACCCCCACCCTTTTTTTTAAAATAAATTAAAATGTACTTTGTTTAACTGCAGACTCAATTACCTTTCGTTTAATATCACACACGCCATATTTTCACATAAACTCTAATTTTTGAAATCTACCCCCACCCTTTTATTTGGTTTGTGTTCGGTGGATTTTGTTCATTTTTAAATGGGACTATCTCGACCCAAGACCCAGCCTAGGTACCAAATTTCATTAAAATCGGCCAAGCGGTTTTTGAGTTATGCGCGTTGGTCTTTACAGACAGACATACAGACACACAGACAGACAGACATACAGACAGACAGACAGACAGACGGCGCAACAAAAAAGTTTCAAAATCATCTGAAACGCAAAGATATATAAAAAAATTTTAAATCGGAGCAACTTTTTTTTTCTCGAAAAAATTAGGGTCACCATAGCTCACACTACTATAGTATGGTATATGTGTGAGCTAATAAAACACAAGTATTTACTTACTTCTGTTAGAACCCTTAAGGAAACCGCCTATATTAAATAATATTTAATATACAGCTATGGGTAACTATAAATACAAAAGAATTAAGTTTACCTTTAAGCCTTCCTATAAAACCTTTCTAAATACCTAAAAGTACTATCAAAAACAAAAGTCTTAAGTTTATATTTACCACTCTTAAAAACCTTAAGGAAACTAGGTTCTATATGGTCGCCTATCTACTTTTAAATTACTGGTAACTATAAAAACAAAAGGATATAAGATAACCTTTTAGCTCTATTATAAAACACTTTTGTGATGACCTAAAGTAATGAAAAAAACTAAATGACCAAAGTTTATATTTATTTCTTTTTAAAAACTTTAGGTAAAATGGTTTTATAAGACCATCTTTATAAATCAGAAATCAATAAAACCAAAAGTATCTAAAAGGAACAGAAGGAATATGAGTTTTATTATACTCCCTTTATAAATCACTTTTTGGTTGTATAACACCCCTTTAGGTAATTGGCAATATAAATTACCTTTATTTAGCAAAATTGATCCTAAAACCCATAACAGCACCCTCTAAGTAACCTAGGAACCAAATTAATAAAACCTTGAGTGGTAATTATGTTACTTGGGGTATAACGCAAGCCTACCCCGGCCCCCACTCCCCCTACAGCGTTACTTTATTTAAGAATTGTCCCTATTCAATTAGGTACCTGAAACGTTTTTTTTTTTAATAACGGATTTGTAAAGCTAATAACAGAACATTCGTGTTTAAAATATTTACAGAAATAACAAGAAATAATAACTTTTAAATCATAAAAATATTGTAATATTATCTTCAACCATAAAAAATATTTTCTTTTTCAAATACGTTTTAGCGCTTTGGTTTAAAGATTATATTTGTGTTTGCATTGAAAGCTAGATACGAAAAATTATAAAGCAAAAACAAAAACTTTAAGATCCCTACATCGAAAATGGCCATTATTAATACAGCAAGACAGCAAACATTAGTCGAAAAACTTTTGACCATGACACTGTGGCCTTTTTTGTATTTCCGAAGAAGCAGATTATCTATTGTTAGGAACAAAAAAAATACAAAAAACACATATTTGTAGATTATAGACCGTGGACAAAGTACAGTACTTCTGTATTGAAAACAAATAAAGTAAGTGTACTACACAATGGACAAACAATATATCCATGCAATGAGTAAGTATACCTGGGTGTCACATTTGATAAGACAGGAACAGACTGCATAGAACTGGAAAGAAAACTAGTAAAAACAAAAAAGGTTATTGGATGTCTTAGCAGAGAAAATTTAACACATACGATACAATGGTCAAAAGCACGCTGATGTAATAGAGACTTGTTGCGTAAAAAAAATACAAAACGAAAATGGAAAGGAAAGAATCGGAATAGAGGGAAGCATACCGTATGACATCACTAATAGAAAACTGATATTGTAGGGCCATGTACAACGGACTAACCACGAAAAATTACCAAAGCAGGTCCTATAATCGCAACCAATAGGGCGCAGAAAAAGAGGACATCTTAAACTAGAATGGCAACAATCAATCCAAAGTCAAAAAAACCTGACAGAAGATGATTGTCAGGTTCGAAGGAGGTGGAGAATAGGCGTCGGACAACGTAGAAAAATGTTCTAAGCCGTCACAGTTAATAGTAGATTGTTCACTACTTTCAAGTGTTAGTTTCTCCCTTTCCAAATCGCATGACCGCAAACATAAATTTTTTGTTCGCGGTCTTTGCACAGATTAAACCTTGCACATACAAAATATTTTATGCAAAGTTATTAAGAATGGTAATTAATACATCTCTCATCAACACACTTCGACAAGTTACTTCTAGAACTCTGATATAATCGAGTGAAAATATTTGGGAAAAAACTAAGAACGGATTTAACAGTTCATTTAACAGTTTTCTTGAAGAAACTATTTAACAATTTTTATTCGAAAATAATATGATTCACACACTCATTGTATGGAGATATTCTTTGTCAATTATCTATCGATCGAAACAGTAGGGCTGAGTAGTCCACTTAAATTTAAATTATAATAATCATTATCGTTATCACATCTATACAGGTTATAAGAACTGTTATTCCAGAAAGGACAGGATAAGGATGAAGTCTGAATTGAAGTGTTGAGTTATAAACAATCGGACACTACTTCAGCTTTTTTAATAAGAAATCTTATGACTCTCACAAATGAGCCCATACATACGGCCATGCTACATTTTCCGTTGTGGCCTAAAAAACATATACACTAAGAAGCGGTAGTAAATGATGGAGAAACTTTGAAGGCTCAATTCCAATTATCTCTTTTTTTCTTTTTCTTCTGTGGCCTTGAGGAATTTACTTTAAATTTAAATAAATAATGATTTTTTTCTAAAAGATGAAAAAGTGTCCAGTGTGCCGTAGAGTTTTCTAAAATATTCTCGGAGAAGCAGAAGGAAAAGTTTACCGATTATGGTGTTATATGATATTTATTTATGATTGTGGCGACAATCGATTATTGCCAACTTTTCTATTACGGAAAGTTGTTTTGCCGCTGCGAGTTTAGCAGAATCGTCGAATTCTGGAACAGTATCATTAAACATTTTATGCCAGGAATCAGCCTTAGATTGAGATAGACTTATATTGGCACAAATATATTTGTCACAAGTGGCGCCTCCACCATATATATCACCAATAATGGCGCTTTCACCATATATGTCACAAGGCTTTTTATTTAGTGCCCTTGTACTTGAGAGAACCATAGTGGGGTTTTACTTAGGTATGTTTAGTAGGGACCACTTTGTATCAGTGGTTCACTGGGTTGATCACTTTGTATCAGTGATGCCGGTCTATTGTCCAGCATCGGCTTTTATAGATAAAATTAGTGCAAGCGCAGCAATATGGGTCATTGCTACGTTTTTATAGTAGACTGATTAGACTTTAAACTATTTTATGACAATATGATCACCTCAAAACTTTTCTACTGCAACCAAAATGGAACTGTCAGGTTAATCTAATATTAGTTACCAAGAAAAGTGTACATGAAGGGTTTGTTTGATCAGTAATTTCACAAGCTTCCCAAATACTACACAATCTTCCAACTGGACATATTTGCTGTGCTGCAAGCAATCAATCCACTTAACCTGCTTCAGTCAGTCAGGCTACGATCAAGGGACTGAACTCCTGCAGCATTAAATCGAACGCTGTTCAAAGATATGTTAGGAGAATTTGCATGAGTTAAGGAAGCAACATCGGGTCATGCTGGGTTCCAGGTCACTCACACATACAGGGTTTTCAGGTGGTTCATAGACTAGCCTAAGCAGGTCTAGTCAAAGGCTGTAAGACGATACGATGACCATCTCAATGAGCCTGGTAAAATTACACTATAACAATACTGTGGCAAAATGGTCAGGGACAATATGGGTAGCGTTTTAAACTTATAGCATCTTAAGGCAGCTGGAGACCAAATTAAGGTCACTCATCGTAAAGCAAGCTTTACAGGTAGCGAAGCATGATTTTGATTTTCTATTTTTGGGTTATAATTCGATATGTTTTTCTGGTTTGCGCATTGGCGACTCGTACTTATTTAAAAAATGTGGTTTTAGCACAGTAGAAAGATCTATTTAATAATAGAAACTTATTGGAATAAATCCTGACCTTATTTTAAAATTTTCAAAATTCGGCCTTTGTGTATAAGAACCGGATTTATTAGTGTCTGTCTTTATTAAATAGGGACTTATTGCAATAAAGCCAGGCAGTAATTGTGCCGAGCACTATTCTGACAGTTTCGCATTGAAAACTGACAGTTGATCTTTCAAAATTGACATGCCAAACTCGAATTTATAAATCCAGTTATTTATTTTCCAATAATAATGGCGGCACTATTAATTACGGATCTTATAATACACAAAAGACTAATTTTGAAAGAATACAGCTGTTCTCATAATGCGAAACTGTCAGAATAGTTCCCAGCACAATTATTGCCTGGCCTTATTGCAATAAGTCCGTCATAAAAGCGACTTAAATTTGATTTTGGTATGTCAATTTTGAGAGGTCAGCTGTCAGTTTTCTTTGTAAATCTATCAGAATATAGCCGACTCTAAACAAAGTCAGGTTTTATTCCAATAACTCCCTAATAATAGATACTTTGTTGCAGCATAACTTTATTTCTAAATACATAAATTTATATAGTTTAGGTACCTTCAGACCGTGTAAAACAGCATTTCTAAAATAAAACCGGGCCGTCAATGCAAAAGCGAGAAAAATATGTCAAAAATATTAACCAAAAAATAGAAAATGAATGTCAGGCATCACTTCCTATAAAGCTTGCCTTTACGATCAGTGTCTTTAGATAAAATAGGATATCAAGAGAAAAACAGACTTTTGTAATTACAGGTCACTGCTTATTCGGAACGCATTTCATCCGTTTAAATATACCGGCAAATGGTTACTATGATAGTTGCAGGGAAGAAAATGATCCTGAGAGCATAAGACATTTGTTGGGTGAATGCTCTGGTCTAGCAAGGATGAGGTGTAACTCTATACGTCTTCCTTGCTTCCAAGATCTAAAGGTATAGACTCGACGCGCCTGTCATTGTTATAAACAGATGGGGCTAGTTTCACTGTGCACTTAACACGTTCGCTGCCCACACGTTATTCGTAATTTTGCCACTAACGCCGCAAAAAAAAAGGCCGAGAAAAAAAGAAGTTCCCCTGGAGCCGCTTTGTCCTATCAAAGTCCTTTAGCTGCTATTTTATCACCTGCACTTAGTTTTTTTGTAGATGTCATTATCATGTAAAAATTGTCAAAAATCTCACTCGGCCTCATAGACCGAGGCGGTGTGGAAGTTTAATTTTTTCGGTCCATTCCTCGGATCGCAGCGAATTTGCGCATCTCTAATCGACTTGTCTTTCTAATTGCTTGGAATGCATTAATAAGTTTCACAGATATGAAACTCGTTAGTTATCTACTTTTTTTTATGCATTAATATATTGTGAATTGCAGGTTTGGGTTTTAGAATTTTTCAAAAATAAATAATATTTTAAGTAAAATATTTTTAATTTGAGCACATTCAAAAATAAAATGAGCAAAACAATGAACTTTTTTACAATACTGATATGTTCCAACTATCCTCAGGCGCCAACTCGGTCTATTACCAGCGTTAAACCAATACAAAATAAAACAGTTGGCGAAAAAGGATTGAATATTTTGCTCGATCCAATAGACCGCACCGCGTTGGCGAGGGTGGCAAAATTTCCTCTCGGTCTTATAGACCATGGTGGCGAATAAAACCACTACGTTTTTGGTCTTATAGACCGAGTGGGCAGCGAACGTGTTAAGCGTTTTCTCCGTCATATCAACACAAAAAGGATTTATAGTTACTTTCACGAAATTATTTTTATTCACATCTGGTATCACAAGTTAGTGATCTGCTGCCTCACCAGACATATACATAATCTTTTTACTATCCTGAAGAGATTCCTAAAAAGGTAACGGTATATGTCTAAACATAAAAAGAGTTTCTATAATTGTCCTAAAATTTAGGAGACATTCAAAGAATGATGGATAGACTTGTTTGATGAAAAAAAAAAGTTTAATGGAGTTGAAAAATGGCAATGAACTGTAAAATGAAAAGTTGCAAATCCACCGACAAATCGGTAAATCACACTTATCTTGGAAACACTTATAACAACAAATACACTAAAGGACTTCTAGACAAAGCTGAGACAAAGAGAAAGAAAAATAATACTTATGATGTACTTTTTAGAGGAGATGCATTTAAGATCAGAATAACCAAGATGATTGGCAACCTTCGTTGCAGAGACAGCACATATAGAAAGAGGAAAAGGTTTGGCTAGACTTGCTTTTTGGGGTATGTGTACCTACACGCCATGCGAAAGAACTCATATATATTTAGTTTTTATATTGGTTTTACTTTCAAGCTGACAAAAACACTGTATTATTTATCATTGGTTTATTTCCGCAGTGGAATAAGTTTGGTTCTATGGTTTATAAGCTGTTTTTCTTTAGTGGCTTTGCTAAAGTTTTGACCACTTAGATACTCGAAAGTGTGTAATGTCTTTATTATGATAAAATTTATTATACTTTATTTTTTTAAAATATTTTGAAACTTATATCTGTAAAGGAAAGAAGACTTTTAAAAGTTATATTGACCGTATATCTATGTGAATGATCTTGGATATATTTGCTCTAAACAAAACTTATCACATAACAACCAAACGACGTTCTCAAATTTTTTAGCCCAAATTGTCCCAATCTCCTATAATATTAACCGAAATCAGTAACGAATTCGAGACAACTTCTTTACCACTTCATCTCCAAAATATTTGAATACAATATCCAGGTCGCCACATTAAAACCCAGGGTGGTAAAAACATACCATGTGACCCAGATAGCAAAGTGACATCTTTTAAACGTCTCGCTCTTTGTCTCTCTCTCTCTCTCTCTCTCTCTCTCTCTCTCTCTTAATGACACTAAAATTACGTAGTTTTTAAGACGTCAGTATTATAACTTGTTTGGAACTAAAAGAGAAAAGCAGTGATGCAGGAAAGACTTTTTTAACTCAAAAAACCGCCCGGAGATTTCAAATCCACCTCATGGTTTGGATAAATGAAGGCTACTAATAAGTGCCGCGATCTTAGCGCCATCTCTTTTCTAACTTTCAAAAACCCATTAATGATGGCTTGTGACGTTATAAACTGGGGCGGCAATGAGATAAAAAACTTACCTTAGGATAAATACATTTAAATTTGTTTAAAAAAAAATGCAAAATAAGCCGCTACGTCAACTCAAGATAATGGCTTTGTCTTCCAAAGGTTCCAAAATCCAAAGAATTTTCTTAATTTTTATTAAAAAATAAAATGAATTCCAATTTTGACAATGTTAGATCACCGCATTGACAAATTGTCAACGTCATTTGAAAGCGGTCCCTTTCAAGTTTTATAAAAAGCTTATACTTTTTTAATGCAATCGTGGCAGTGGCGTATATAGAAAAAAGTTTCGGGGGGGGGGGGGGGGTCGAAACCCCATGAGGCCGTATTTTAAGCTATTTTATGTTTTTATTCATCAAATATGTGGAAAATATCTAAAAAAATCTTAGCTATAAGGGGGGGCCCGGGCCCCCCATATATACGCCACTGAATCGTGGTATTCATTTAAATCCAGTATGCTAGGACGCTTGTAGCAGTCATTTTCTATAAATAGTTTTGATACGTTTTGGTAGTACCTACATCTATATGAGTGTTTGCTGGTCACCGAATTGGCCACCTTTTGTCGCAACAAAGAGGTCCTTTGATAACCCCCCGCTACAGGAAAGATGATGATAAAAATTAAAATATAATTTCACTTGGCTTATCGGTGTGAAAAATCCCTCAGTCTTCGCAAAAATAAACCCTTCTGTTTAAAAGTCTGAAAATCTTAAGTAAACAAGCTTAGATTGACTTTGCACAGCCAATATAATATCGACGCTTTTACTCCTCAGAGATATCAGCTTTTCCCCCTTTAATTTAAAATTTTGGCACGTCCGCTGTTGAGGTGATTTTTTGTTTTCTATTTATTTTCGGTGTGTTCAGTGGTCATAAAAAGTATTTAATTTTACCCAGGATTATCAAAACGAACGGGCTTTGTTCTTACACTATCGTGACATTTAGCTGTCAACCATCCCCCGCAGCTGATATGTGTTTCTCGTACTAGACTATCGCAAATGAGAGATGTACTAGAAAGCCAGCGAGAAAGAGAACGAAAAATGGAATAGGAAAGAAAAAGGGAATGGGAAAGAAAGAGAAAGAAAGAAACTTGTAGTAAATGAATGCTAGTTTTTGTATGGTTTGTTTAGGTGCCTTATCTTTTTTTTAACCATTTTAAGTAATGTTTATCTTAAAATATGTGAGTTTATAAAATGGCCCAAAAATATAATGAACGGCATTCAAAGCCAAAAACATTGATTTGTTGGAAAAAATGAGCCTATAATATATAATATAGTTTATATAATAATATAACCCTATTTTAAGCAACCAAGAAACGGGTATTTTTAAAAAGATACTTTAATAAAACATTATGTTGCTAATCATGAAATCCTCTTAGTCATATATTGTGTTCCTTAAATTTTGGGGTCATATCGAGAGGGAATATTTTATCCAAATTTCATAAAAATGCCGTTTTGAAAACAAAAAAAATATGTCAGCTTAAAGATGATGTGTATCTATGTTTTGCTTTTTAAGACAATTTGAGCGAATAAACTAGTAATATTTAAAAATGTTCACTTTTCAAATTTTTTCCGCAAAGATGTTTTTATTTAATGTTATACTTTTTTTAATTTGATTGACAATATCTCTAACCACTAAATTTAAACAAAGAACTAAATATTTACTACAACTGAATATACCTATCTTTATCTGTGGTGATTTTATAATTTTGTTCTAAAATCCATGATAACGCGACCAACACTGCAAAATTTACATATGGTATTAAATTAGTACCTAGTAGTGTCCCTAAACAATTTGACATTTTTTGCATTTAAAAGCTAAATTATTTAGGGACACTATTAGTACCTATTTGTTTACGATGAATGTATTTACTTCTATCCTTCTAAAAACTTGTCAAAATTCATTTGTTTATTTTATTTTAATTCTTTTAAGATTGCGTTCTTTGGCACTAACTCTCTTTGCTTTTGAAAATAGGCAGAAACAAATATATTTTTCTAAAAAAAAATGAGCTATTTCTGTTTGAAAGTCATGCTTTTCTTTACAAAAAACAGATTTTATTCGGCTTCGACTTCTCAAAGGTGCGATTTCCGCTTAAATTAACTTAAAAGATCAATCGGTTTGTAATTGAGTCTGTAAAACTTGTTGAAATTTAGGTCTTACAACAAGGTTTGAGAGAAGTTCAACACTAGTATAACGCGATAAAGCAAGCAAATTAGGGACTTATTGCAATAAAGCCAGGCAGTAATCGTGTCGGACACTATTCTGACAGTTTCCCATTGAACACTGACAGTTGATCTTTTAAAATTGACATACCATAGTCGAATTTATAAAACCAGTCGTTTATTTTCCGTTAATAATGGAGGCACTCTAATAAAATGCACTCGCATAGTTAATTAAACGTAAAATTTAAAAAAAGAACGCATTCTGTGTCAAGATGTTTTTGGATTTTTTTTTAATAGGACCCGTCAAATGAAAAAAAAATAGTTATCTATTTTGTAATGATATCCAGTGCTAGTTAGTATGTGCACTATTTTATTTCATCAATATTAACAATTTGTTAAAACTTAATTTTACCTCCCATAATTGAAAACCAAGAGGTTTTAAATAAAACTTCATACTAGCTGTACCTAACTTAACCGTTATTTATGATACCTATTTATATTTTCATTAAAACTTTGGAAAGAAAAATTTTTGTTAATCAAAGTACACACTATACAATCACACAACTGTATAGTTTTAACGACCGTTGCAATATCCTTTCTTGCTGGCACGTCATTGTGAAACGCGTATGTAGGTAATCAAACAGACTGCTTATTTTAAGACTAAATGGCGCGAACGGAATTTCTCGCATTGGGCTTGCATGCATTCACCCCAGTATGTTTTAACTAACGAGATGAGCAATTTTACCCACCGCGTGGAGCGCAAGGAGCTGCGATAGTCAATGAATTCTTATTCGTTTTCTACGCGTACGACAAAGATAACTGTTTACATGGTTGTCATTTTTATACGCCCTTCTATTATATACAAATAGGTATATAACATAAGATGCCGCTTTTCTAGTACATAGGTATGTTCAAAATATATTGCACTCCCAAATTTTACTTAAAAAAATCTTAAAATTTGATCATTCTTTAATTTAATTAATAATAACCGCAAACAGAATTCACTAAAGACTGGAATATTACCTACAAATTAATACCCGATTTGTATGTGTTTGTATTCGTGTTCAAACCACCTGCGGTGCATGGCGGATGCGCTATATAGTTAGTTCGAATCTAATTATTCACTTTTATTTGCACCGTAGATGTTATGTCGCATTCTAATTACGAAATATAGAAAGAGAGGAGGACATGTCCCAAAAGAATTTTGCAGTACATAGAATCTAAACCTTCCTTCGGCACAGCGCGTATACAAAAACTAGCCTCGATGCCGCCCGCACCCCCGTGACGCCCCCCGCGCCCATGGTTTGCGTTGCATGTTAGAGCAGCTCACGGGCACATTTAATTAGTGCGCTTAGACAGTTTGGCATAGTGATGTGGAATGATTACTTTTCCAAGTATCGAGTACTATACTTCCTATTCGAGTATCAGATTTTTGTATTCGGTACTAAGTAATCATTATATTATCGGTAAAACCAATAAATACGGAGTTTTTCCATGTTGTCAATCGTATACGTATACGCAATACTTCATTTAATAATTTAAGAAAATAAATATCGGTCCAAATGATTACAAGTACTCCAAATCCAAACTCGTTACTCATACGGCCGATGCCGATAGAATTAATACGAAAGTAACACTTCGGCTTCGGTCCCATTCGGGATTCGAGTAACGAGTATTTGGCGTCGAAGGATATTCGATTACTTCGAATCCGCCCATGTATCAGATATTAAAGTATTGAATATTACTGTATTTGCACACCACTAATTTGGCATTATCGGTCGGGCGCTGACGGTTTGTTTTGATTTCAACGATTTGGTATTTACGACAATGGCGGAAGTTTCTAATTCTGATAGCATTAGCGTGCAATATTTAAAAACAATTAAATTTTCATATTTGCCATTAGAAGAGAAAATATGTAAACTAGGTATGATACATTTATTATTTATTTATAATTTCAATAATAATAGGTAGGTAACTAATATCTAACTAAATATCTCATTTTTTAATTATTTTCAAAAAAAATTCGCATGCGCCGCAATTTATTTTTTGTTTTATTTTTTGATGTGCACTCCCAAAGCTTTTTACCACGCGCCGCCAGTGGTGTTAACACTCCTACAGGACTGGCGGTAATTACATCAAATTTTAATAGTGAACTATTAACAATTTATTTTTTAAGATGTCTGATTTCTTAAGGGAAGCAATGCTATCTAATTATATTTCTATATCTGTGACTATACCTATTACCTTGTTTTTTCTTATACCACACAAAACAAGCCTACTAGCTATTTCATAAGCAGGACCGATGACATTTAATAGGGTGACAGATGTATCGATATCTACAACGCTATCCTGTGGGGAATCGTCCTACCTGAAATGAATGAGAAATAGGCGGCTGTGATAAATTGGGGGGTAATGTTTAGGGAGTGCTTTGATATTACATATTTTCGACATGCCTCTTACAAAATTTAATTTGGGAATTGGACAAATTAGATGGCCTGGAATGTTTTTGTTACCTTTGAATTTTTGACAGGCGCAAACATTATTGAGTTTTAGAAACAAATTTTGGACTTTAAAATATACAATAAGGTGGAAAGGAGAAAAGAATAGTAAGCAACTATACAGTTTCCTTTAAATCGGAACCTTTAATATGTGTTACCTATCTGACAATTTGGAAAATAATTACCTAAGATGCTACCTTAAAGGTAGTAATGTTATCTTTTGCTTAAAACTAAATAGTTTTAGACAAGACGAAGAAAACCAAATTTGGCATAGCGTACGATTTTCTGACGTAAAGAGTAATAATATGCATGTTTATACCACGGATTATTTGTTAGGTGATCCGTGTTTATACCCTCAAAAAACTACCCTTAAAATTGACAAATCTTTATCAAACTATTTTTAGGTCATTACAGGGTTAAAAACATTTATGTTTAGATCATGGACATCTATCTATTTATATCTTCTTCGATCCATCTTTGGACACAGGCCTTCTCGAATATGTTACACTCTTCTCTGTTCCCGCATCTTTCTAAAAATCGTCTGTTCATCTCATTCGTGGTTTTTATTTTCCCCAAGTCACCAGTTTACCATCCATTTATTCCATCGATCGTGCTTCTGTCTGATATTATGACCTGCAAATTTCAATTTTCATTTTGCTATTCACCTGTGACATACCTAACTTTTGTTTTATTTCTTATCCAGTCATTCATTTTTCTATCTGTTAGCTTAGTAGTAACATTTGTCTTTCCATTGATCTTTGGGCTTTTGATACCTTATCCATGTTTGATTTTGTAAATGTCCGGGTCTGTGGTCCATAAGTAAGTACAGGAAGGA
The DNA here is from genome assembly GCA_963576565.1 of Aspidapion aeneum. NCBI lineage: Eukaryota > Metazoa > Arthropoda > Insecta > Coleoptera > Brentidae > Aspidapion > Aspidapion aeneum. The sequence goes on along the minus strand of OY755046.1, from coordinate 45,613,303 downwards.
TACAATGGTCACACTTTCGTTTTGAGGTACTCAGGATATTTTGTTACCTTCCTAGCCAGCAAAGCAATGGCTAGTAAAGGTATTGTTTTCGACGATTTGTTTTTTTGCTTGAGATAACGGCGGGAATGTGTTATTTGCGTGTATTTTGACCTACCCTAGCAATATCGTCGTGATGTCTGTCTGTGTGTGTATATCTGTCCCTAACACGATAACTCCTAAACCGCTAAACCGATTTTCATTAAATTTTCAGGTAAAATAATATTCGATACTGTAACGAGCTGATTAGATTTTGGTCAAATGTTAATGACAGTTTTTTGACAGTTAAAAAGTTTAAAAAATGCTAACTTTTTAACGGAGCATCGCATCAATATGCGTTTTTCGAAATATAGTAGCGCACACTTTTTTCAAAAAATTGCGTTATCATTAAAAACTTTTATTGTGGAGATATTTACAAAAACGTGTTTTCAAGATTGATATAGCATGGAGTTTACTTGGAGTGTGCTAATGCGCTAGGAAGGTATCAGATCCATCATGGATCCATTTATTTAATCGGTAGCTTATTAACAGAATGCTGCCCAAGCCAATCTTACTCTTCTCTTGATTTTAGCTGTTTTGGTTTTCTTTCTCTTAGTTTAATAATTTGTCCCAGGTATACCCCTCTACGTGTTCTATTGTTTCTTGGTTTATTCTGATCGCGATATCTTTATCTGTGTTATGATTTTAGTTTTAGTGTTCTTCAGTTCTTCCACCATTTTTATCAGTTGTCCTTATTATCAGCATATCTTAGGTGGTTATTGTATTTTCCGCTTAATTTGATGCCTATTTTTCCCAATCTAAGTTTTTAAAATATCTTCTAGGGTCTGGTTAAATAGTTTAGGGGATATTGTGTCACTCTGGCTGACACCTCTTCTTCTGCGTATTGGTTCCTTCGTGGATTTTGATTGATGTTGTTGCTTCGCCATATATATATTGGCTAATAAGGCTGTGTATGTGTGATCTATTCGGTTATTCATTAAAGATAGATAGATAGATATCGAAAGGTTTTTTAAAGTCTATTAACGCAATATATAGTGAAATGTTGTATTAGTTGGCCCGTTCTATTAGGATTTTCATGGTTAATAAGTGGTCAACTGTACTAAGACCTTTTCTGAAGCCAGCTTGTTCTTTTGATTGATATCTGTCATAATATTTTTGTAAAAAGCTTGTAAATTACATTGAGAAGTCTTATAGGTCGATAGGTTTATAGGTCATAGACATACAGAAAAATCAAACCAAAACAAAAATGTTTTTGTCGAAAAAAATATATTTTTTAATGAATATGATATTCTAAATAAAAGTTACTTTTAAACAAACAGTGCACAGCATACGTACGATTATCCAATTAGACCCATTTTAAATGTATTTTATAAAATGAATACATGATAAATATGACGTTAAATTGAAATTTTGCTGTGATCACCTTGTGGGCCTAGCCATTAAGCATTAATCAGGCAGATATTTTATATCAACCGAACCAAACCGAACTGATTATTAGAGAAATTCGCCTTTACTATATTTTTAACGAGAAAATGTAACCAGAATTTATATAAGTTCCCAAAAGAATACCAGGTAAGTTGTGAAGGCCGGCATGCCAATGAACATAATATGCTGGAAACTATTGACACTAAAAAAAAGTTTTAAAAAAAAATATTATTAGGTACCAGAAGGATATTTTTCGAATGTGAGATTCACAATAAATCTGCAATGGATTTGTCTACTTTTGTTAAATTGTGATCACCTTTATAGTGCGAACTCATCTAATTTAAGCTCAACAAAAACGGGGAGTATAAACCAACGCGCGTAAGTATTATTTTGTTTTCCCTACAACAAAAGGCTTTAATTAGCCGTCTCATTTTGCACCCAATATGGCATATTAACAGGCCTATCTGACTCGGCACTCATAAACAAGCAAAGTTTCTACTCTAAGAATCCCTTATTCTTGTTAATCCTTAAGGGAGTCCTAAATTAACCGTACATCTTTCATTAGAACGTGTGTTAAGGCGTCGAAGTAGGGGGTGATGGGGCAGCCCCCTTTCTTATAAGGGCACTGACAAGTTAGTGTTTCGACCTATTTTTTTCTCAAACCAAAGGAACGGTTCACCAGTTTTTTACTACTTTATAATACAAAAGTAAGTGCAAAAAAATAACAGACAACGTAATGGAGATTCAAGTGAAAAAAGTAGACCTCTTTTGGAACTACAGTTAGATACTTTTAATAATAAAAAATTTTCATAATTAGATTGGTTCTGGAACGAATGACTGATAAAAGAGCGAGTATTAAAAGAGCAATATAAATTAGTATATAAGCGATCAGTAAAGTAAATAATAAAAGTGCGATGTAACATAAAAGCAAGTGTATTAAAAAAGCGACTTTAACAAATAATGACGTAATAAATGTGCGAAATAATGGCACATTATTGGAACCACTTAGGTAAAGTTTTAAGTCAATCCCGTCCAGGTTTGGTAAACCCTGATGTTTAGTCTTAAGGCCGAGGATAGGAGAGCTAGTATTAAGAAAAATAAGTTAGGCTAGAACACATTATTTAAACTATTTATTTTTATTTATTTATTATTACACAACCTAAATAATCAAGCAATAAACTAAGTTAAAAAACATTAAATGTAAAATAATAACAAAAATACACACAGGACATGGTTATAAAATTAAATTTAAAATAAATTAAAACTACATTAAAAATTATGGAAAACAAAATGTTTACTATATCGAAGAGTGGGGAATGACGTTGTAAAATAACCACGAATTTTTGAGATTGTGGTGTTAAATATGTCAAGGTCTCTGTTACATTTATTATAAGTTCTGCACATAACATGAAGTGAAGAAAACTGTAGTTTATTTGTTCGAACTCTTCGTAAAAAGAATGTCAGATTTTGACGTGAAGACAAACGAGAAACTAGATAATTAATTTTACTTAATATATCAGGACAGTCGATTTGGTTGTGCAGGACCTTAAACAGAAATACTTGAGAGAAATAGCTCCTCCTGTTACATAAGGATTGCATATCGAACATTTCAAGTAAATTTTCTTCTGGAAAACCTTGAGGATATTCCATAAGTTTTAAAGTAAAGTAACTTAAGAAATCTTCGCTGAACTCTTTCTAGATCTTAGTCTGGTAATAAAACCCAAGGTCTTAGTCGTTTATGATGTTATAGTTTCAATATGCTGTGTGATGGATAATTTCTTGTCAAAAATTATTCCTAGGTCGCGAAAAGAGTCAGGTCTAGATAAAAATGTTTGGTTTATTGAGTAGTTATATAGAATTGGATTTGCTTTTAAAATAAATGATAGTACTTGATATGTGTCTATGTTCATGAATAGTTTATTTATGGTACACCAAGGGATAAGAGTATCCAAGTATTTTTGGAGACTTTGGCAATCCTCCAGTGAGTCAATACGTAGGAGAAGCTTCAGATCATCAGCATACAGTAGCGTCATTGACTTAAGTTCAGCACACACATCATTAATAAAGATGTCAAATAATAATGGCCCTAACACCGACCCTTGATGCACTCCCGAAGATGAGATGTATTCGGAAGAGTCAATTCCATTTATTGAAGCAAATTGCATTCGATCTGAAAGCCATGATTTCAGAAGCTGTAAGAGATTATCTGAAAAGCCAAAAAGTTCAAGTTTAGATAATAAGATCTGATGATCTAACTTGTCGAATGCTTTGGATAGGTCAGTGTATATGACGTCCAATTGGGAAGAGCTATGTAGTGTTTCAGCAATAGTTTGTGTGGTGATCACCAAGTTGGTTGTTGGAGAACGTTCTTTCAAAAAACCATGCTGTAAGGGGGAAATTCTGTTTTTTACTAGATGAAAAAGTTTTAGGTTAGGTTAAGCTAATCCCCCTCCGCCCGGTTAGGCTATATATAATTTTACTTCGCGGTTTTAATATACGTTTGCTTTCTTATTACGAATATAATTTTGTTAGTCACTTATTCGTTACTAGTTCTTTATAACCGACACTTTGCTAAGAATGGTCGGTCGGGTACCACTTTGTCTTATAATTGAACGTACTTCTGGAAGAATTGAGATTTTCTGTCCGGATTTTCGTTAAATTTTGGTAATATGTTCAACGACATTATTCCAATATTCCTGAAAACATTTTAAAGCACAAAACATAATAAAGAGGTTAAAATATTTTAGATTTAACATTCTCTATTTTTTCAGTTAGAAACGCTTTAAATTTTGACTATTTTGAAAGGTATTCATGTTATTTTTCCTTATCTTAAATAACGATAACCACAAAATCATGCTATTTGGAAAACAGTTTTTGAAACGTCTCAAAAATCACTTAGTGAGTGTTTTTGTTTTTATTTTTACTTAATTTATATTTTATTAACAGAATCAAAACCTTATTGGTTTACTGTAAAAAATAACGACAAAAATAAAAATACTTCATTTTAGTTAACGGACGTTGCTATGTTTAATAAAGATAAGGAAGTTTTAAGTTACTTAAGCTTAATCATAAACTAGCGCTTATATTAACCTAAACATTAAATTTGTTCAAAACAACTAAAGAGAATCAAAAGCTAATTGGTTTACTGTAAAAAATAAAAAACTTCTCCTTCGTTGACGGACTTTGCTATGTTTAATTAAGATAAGGAAGTTTCAAGTTACTACCACGAAGCCTCAGTAACAAACACAATAATATCGAACTTTCAAATAAGCGTTTCAAAATGTCCCTGTTATGTATGAATAAAAACTACTAAACCTCCACTGTAATTAAGAAATGCCCATAAAAAAAACCCAGGGTAACATCCACCAAAGAAATAGTAACGGTACGACGAATGTGCGGTGACGTCACCAAAGTGGAAGGTCGTGGCTCTTCCGCTTTTATAAATGAGCGAGTTTGTAAAGTAATCTAATTTTGCTCACCGATTACATCGGTTTTTTTACATATGACGTTTGACGTTCATTTGACATTTTCATTCAGTGAGTCCGATGGACGCTAGAAAATAAAAAAGAACGCGATGAATCAGATTTCTGAACCTCGCTTTTTTCGATTTTGATTTATTTTCTAAAATATTCTCTGCATTAATACATGGAAACAACATTTTCAACGTAACCTTCACTTACTATATGTATGCCGCGGTCTGGTGTTATCAAAATTAACTCCAGATCTTCATCAACCGAGTTTTAGTCACTATTCATATCTTTTAAGATGACCATCGAAACTTTGCTTACCACACCTTGGATCATTTAACAAAAAAAAACCACAAAAAAGATATAAAATTACACAGCCGAAAAAATAGCTGATTTTGACGAAATTGACATTCATCGAAGATTGCTCACTGACCCTGAGAGTCATCAATTGGTGCCTTGGTGAAATTCATCAGATAATTTACGAACCCGATGGATTTTAACGAATTGCACTGATTAATTTAAAAACTTGATTGTTGTCATCGATGAGCTCATCGATGCCTTTACGAACTCGCCCAATATGAGATAATAATAAATAATAATAATAAATAAGACGTTTATTAAAGAAATTTACTTTTTAACAAAAAAATACGATAACTTTATATTATCACTAAATAAACAACACACAACAAGATGATAAAATAAATTCAGAATACCTGTAAAAAATATACAGTGGCCTTAACCAATCTTAGCCACCTTCTTAGCGCCTTAGTTTGTGTGTGCGTCTTTAATTATGGAACCGACAGCAGTTAGGATTTATCGGCGCGCCATAGTTATGTTTTCTTATAGGATATTCCGCGGTGAAAGCAGCAGCACCTTCTTCATCTGAATACAAAGCACTCTTGATATTTGACGGCCCTTGTGGATTCAGTGTCTGATAAGCATCTTCAGTAGGTTGTCGAGATGTCACAGGTAGAGAAGGTATGAAAAAGAGAAACACATCGCGTTATTATTGTAAAGCATGGTCCATTTAAGTAGAATATCCGGATTGGTCAAAAGTTTCATCTGTCATGTCGTTTTTCCCTTTCAACTGACCATGCTTTAGGAAAATTTTAAAAGTGTGGTCTACAAGAGCCGATGCTGGACAATTGACCGGCATCACTGATACCAAGTGATCAACCCAGTATACCACTGATACAAAGTGGTCCCTACTAAACATACCTAAGTAAAACCCCACTATGGTGGTTACGTTTTATGGCCCATAAGGCTGACTCTCTACGGTCTACAAGGTCTATCCTTAGAGGCCTAAACTTAGGTTCATTCCCTCCAATCAGCATCCCCCTTACATGACCTTGTAGCCTATTTTTTTATACTGATTTTAAATAATAATAGTTTGTTTAGGCTACAATGAACGGACACTCAGTTTTTTCTTAGAAGAGCTGGGTCGTAGGTTTTTTATCACTGAGTTGAAGTACCTGTATATAGTAAATGTTTTTGGATGCCACTCATTTTTTTATCATGTGTAAAGTTAGAAACACAAAATAAATACCTTAAGTAGTGAATTATTATTAAAGGCACATTATTACAAATTAATAAAGAAGACCTTACTGATTCTTTGTGATGAAAGTAAAAACACTTTTTTAGAGTAGAAAACAACATGTAATTAATTAAAACTCATCATGGAATTTCAACACACAAAGGTAACAAAAAATAAAACATCTTAAAGTAGGTAATTCATACCTACCAAAAAAAAAAAATACCTAAATATTTATGTACAGGATTATTACCCTTTGGCAATCACACTACATATTTACCTGGGTATTATGGCCATATATACCAGGGAGGTTATAGTTTTAAGTAAGTTGCCATCAAGTGTACATCATTGTAAAATTAAAATTTTAGAATAAAAATTTATTTTCTTTATTCTTAAGAATTTATGTTTATGTTTTATTATTTACTAGGTTTTGAGTACCCATTAATTTACATTAAAATAAATTAATATTTTTATAATGGACGTTATACGATGAATTTTCTCAAAATAAAAGGAAAGATCTTGCCTAATATTCATGGAAATGGACTGCGTGAGACAATGGAAACCATGGACTGCCTGAGACAATAGAAACTATGGAGTGCCGAGACCATGGAAGCTATGGAGTGTCTGAGACATTGTTCTGGTCAGGAAATATTTTGCAATGGATTTCTCGTAACCAAAAAACAGGATAGAAATTGCAGCGGGATAATAATGCGGTCTCTCCAAGGACCCTCAATAGGGAAACTCTCCACACATTCACAGACCCTGTACAGCAAATCAGTAGTTGGGGGCTTACTAAGAACGTGATTTTAATGGAGGATTTTCTCAAAACCTCCAATGGAGAAGAAATCGAGGGTCACTCGACCACGTCATTCAACGTGACTCTCGACTGAACGCTAAAAGCCCCATCGCAATTCCTCACCCCAAATCTCACCAGAGAACAGAATATTCTCTGACCAGAATATCAAGTGGGGCTATTCACAGCTGAGAACAATGCCAGTGCATAAGCGTTTTTTTACGAGCTAACCATGCTTATATTTACGTAGCGTTTTATTGTTTCATAAAATAAAAATGCTACACCCTCTATTCTTGTTTAACTGTTTTATATATCTAAAATATATGTATAAATGTGGATTCTTTAAAGCATAATTTCATTATCCTCAAACCTCTCAGTCACAAGGTTCCTAAATATAAAACCTTGTGACATATATGGTGGAAGCCCCTTTGTCACATATATATTTGTGACAATATTTTGCACTCTTGTGAAAAAACCTTTAAACAGTGAAATATTCTGACAAAAATTATAAGAAGTTTTCTCTAAACTCATATTATCTGTCAGAAAATTTTACGTACAAGACCCTTAGACTGAATTAAGGATGGTTAGTTTAAAGTAGTTTGTTCAGAGGGTTGCTTTGCCGCGGTATTTATTACAATCTCTGTTAATGGCACAACGGGGAATTGGGGATATATTGGTCCATATTTAAGGCGTTGAGACGCCCCAAATCAAAGCTCGTCTTACCCCACTATTTTTAGTTAAATTATTTTGTAGGCGAAAGCACCAAAACTTTTTGAAAATATGCATTATGGTATGCGTATTCATACTTCAAACAGTTAAATAAAATATTTGGCTCAAATGGTGGTCCATTTGATCACATGTTCAGCGTGTCTCAAATATTAGATTTATCAACCCTAGTGTAGTGTAGTAAGTAGTGTAATAAAAAAACTTACACTATCGCTATTACCGGTATTACATACTCACTACTATGTCGGTTTAGAATGATTTTCTACGTTGTCCGACGCCTATTCTCGACCTCCTTTAATTTTTGTGACTCATTGATCTTTGAATTGACTGTTGCCATTCCAGTTTAGGACGCCCCCTTTTTTGCGCCCTATTGGTTGCAACTATAGGACCTGCTTTGGTAATCTTTCGTCGTTTATCCATTGTACATGGCCATACCATATCAGTTGTTTGAAAGATGTAATCCGCTATGCTTCCCTCTATTGCCATTCTTTCTCTTATGGTCTCATTTCTTATATGATATTTTTTTGGATATTCTCATTGACCTTCTTATTCCATTTGATGTACATGTTAGGGGAAATACCAGGAAATACTTGAGAAGTACTGGGAAATATACTAGGAAATACCGGGAAGTGCTTGGGAAATACTAGGAAATACCATTAAACTTTGAGGAAATACTGGAAAATACCAGGAAATACCGTAGGTATTATACCGTAGCTATTTCTTTTTATTGTACAAAAATCGGCGACAAAGTGATAAAAGTAGTACTTTTTGTCCCGAGGCGAAAACGAGATGTGGTGCACCAAGTGTCAAATACGCATATGGGCAGAGACGACTACATAAATTTATTTGGGCCCCGGGCAAAACCAACATGTGGCGCCCCCTTATTAATTTTTTATTTGCAACCGCCTCTGCGAAACCAATTTCGTAGATCCTAATTACATGATCCTCTGCAATTTTTGAGCCCCTGGACCGTTGAGCCCCGGGCGGCCTTCCTACATGTTCGCCCTGCTCTGAGGCTACCCTGATATGAAATAATACACACATTTATGCAACATTTTGATATTATTATTAATATTTGAAAATAATAGGTATCGTTCGATAAAAATGTTTACGAACAATTTTCCGTTTGTCAATTTCTTGTTCGAACCACCGCACCAAATGATTTTCGAACAATGTGCTTGTAAACAAATTTCCGTGTCCCCAGAAAAAGTATAAATCAAAAATATTTTGACTGGGGCAATAAAATGTGTACTTTAGCCGAAAGCAGTGGCTGGTTCTCCATTAGTAGAAATGTGCACACAACTCCCAAATTTTACTTAAAAAATATTAAAATATGATTACTCTTTAATTAATAATTTCATTATAAGTATCAATAAACCCCAAAAGGAATTCACCAAAGACTTGAATACTAACTAGAAATTAATACCCGGTATGTATGTGTTTGTATTCGTGTTCAAACGAAGATGCGTCGGCCGGCTGCCGCTGGCCCTGGAGCCAAATTCTGTGCACCGTAGATGTTATGTCGCACTATTACGAAAGATAGAAAGGGAGGACGATATGTCCCTATAGAATTTTACTGTAGACAGAATCTGGGCCTTACTTGGGTTTGTGCTTGTGTGAATCAATAGCGGCGATCGATGACTCCAGCACCCCCGTGATGCCACCCGCGTCATCGCTTACCGTTGGCTAATAATTATAGCTTATGTATATTATTGCACTGAGACAACTTGGCTTTATCGGTCCCGTATTATTTTAATTTCGACAATTTCGTAATTACTACCCAAGAAGTTGAGCGACACCCGAAAAAAATTTTCGTCTGCACCCCTAAAGTTTTACACCACGCGCTGCCACTGGCCAAAAGTATGTTTTGTCCCATGGAAGTTATTTCCCGAGTTTACTGTAATAACTAAGTGCAATATCATAAATTTGAACACTAATTTTAGTCTACATTATCATAAGTTTAAAACTCCAAGTAAAAGACTTCAGTAAATGAGCCACCCAGTACATTTATCTATCGCGTTAAAAGCAAGCATCCATTACCTCAATCCGAAGCGGCCACTCCTCAATCTTGACTCGGCCACCACATAGATCTTACAGCCTCAACCTCCGTTGTTTCCTTAAAACCGCATTTCCTGAGATTGTATATATTCGTTTGGTTTGCAAACATTCATTGGATAAAATAAAGGAACTGTATTGGCCTATGTGTAGCTTTTTAGCCTAAAGATAAAAAAACTTCCCAAGGGGGTTTGGAGCCCATCGCACTGACTTTTTTTTCAGTTTCTTAGCCTAAAGAATACCTTATTTCGTAAAATTTTGTTGCACCAAAATTAGAGGAAGACTTATTCCTTCCTTAGTCTTGTTAAAATTAAGTCACTTTTTTTCGTGACTTTACTGTTCCTTAAGAGCTGCTTAAAGATAAGATGCTGGTGACATAATATTACCCGTCTGTCATAGCCATAGCAATTGACAATACCTACAAATACTGTAAAAATACTCTGCCAATATATGGGCCCCTAAGCTCACACTAGGTACTATAGTTATAGTGTACGTGTGAGCTAATATAACTAAAAACTGAAATATATTTTATTCAACTCCACACTAAATTACCTTTTGTTTGATACCACACAAGCCATGTTTTGACTTAAACTCAAATTTTTGGAATCCACCCCCACCCTTAAAAAAAACAAAAAGTAAAATGTATTTTGTTAAACGCCGGACTCAATTACCTTTCGTTTGATATCACACACGCCATATTTTTACTTAAACTCTAATTTTTAAAATATACCCCTTTTTTAAAATAAATTAAAATGTATTTTGTTTAACTCCAGACTCAATTACCTTTCATTTGATATCACACACGCCATATTTTCACATAAACTCTTATTTTTGAAATCTATCCCCACCATTGAGTTGTATAACGCCCTAAAAGGGCGTTAGAGACGGAAAGACAAGGCATTTTTTATTGACCCTATCCAATTTGGTTCCTATGGTCGGGTATTTCTTTTACAATAAAAACAGAGATAGACATTATTGAACATGTGAAACGGACAAAGATAGGGTGATTTTGCATGCTAATAATACCCTAGATAATATAAGGGTACTTTTATCTCTTTCACAATGACGGCATAAGTGCGACAGAAAAGCAGCTGGCTACCTTTAATCCACCTGCCGTATTTTGAGTGATTCTACCTGTTAGTCCGTGTATACAGGGAAAACTGATAGACAATGTTGTCTAAGTACGGAAATGATTTTTTTTGAATTTTGTGCGGGAATATTACAAAAAGAAATCTTAAAACGTTTAAAAACAAGTTTAGAAGTAACTATTTGAGTTTAAACATGGTCCAAAATTGTTTTTTGTGCAAAAGAAGAAAAAAAATCCATAAAAAAACAACATTTCATGGGTAAGTCGTCTTGACGGATAGTTTTTCCTAAAACACGAGAAAGTTCAGTAGCGTCACGATAGATAGTTTTTTCTGCGACCGTGCGATTTTACCCTCACACATTTTGATTCAGAAAATGTCACTTCCCCGCACTTTTTTTTGCATTGCATGAAAATTAAAAAAAAGTATTTGATTTTCTTAAAAATGATTTCTTTTTAAATGCTTACATACCGATTTTTATCCAGTTGTTTTTGTTTTTTCGAACCAAACTTTTGACATGTCACGGTCGAGTTTCATACATCTTGATGAATTGTTACACACACTGATCTATGTTTTTATAAATTTCGATAAATTTAATGTTTTTTGCGGACTTTACAGTAATTTTAAGTTAAATTTTGGTCTTTCATCGCGAAAGTATATATTTATTATTATATGACCACCGCGACCGGTCTACAGGCCGGTATCATATGTTTATGTCCTTCTAATGTCATTTGACTATCATGCTGTCTTACTTAATAAGGTCACTTAGTTTAATTAATAATTTTGTCCTACATAATATAAAAGAAGAATAGAAACCAACAAAAAATTTGTGACACTTCGATTACCCATTTTCTTTGATTGCGATGGATTAGGGTGACCAGATTACGGTTTATTAGGGTGCCCAGAGTGCCCAAAATAAGATTTTGAAAAATTTCCCTAAAAAAATTGAAGACCAAACACTCACTCGCCACTCAATGTTTATGGTCGCATACACTAATCCTAACTCGATTTCCGACGATTATGGACAATGGTTACCCCCTGGACATAAACCTAACAACTTTTACTATATTTATTAACAATAGGTAGGTTAGGTTTGGTTAGGTTGGGTTAGGTTGGGTTAGGTTGGGTTAGGTTGGGTTAGGTTGGGTTAGGTTGGGTTAGGTTGGGTTAGGTTGGGTTAGGTTGGGTTAGGTTGGGTTAGGTTGGGTTAGGTTGGGTTAGGTTGGGTTAGGTTGGGTTAGGTTGGGTTAGGTTGGGTTAGGTTGGGTTAGGTTGGGTTAGGTTGGGTTAGGTTGGGTTAGGTTGGGTTAGGTTGGGTTAGGTTGGGTTAGGTTGGGTTAGGTTGGGTTAGGTTGGGTTAGGTTGGGTTAGGTTGGGTTAGGTTGGGTTAGGTTGGGTTAGGTTGGGTTAGGTTGGGTTAGGTTGGGTTAGGTTGGGTTAGGTTGGGTTAGGTTGGGTTAGGTTGGGCTGGGTTGGGTTAGGTTGGGTTAGGTTGGGTTAGGTTGGGTTAGGTTGGGTTAGGTTGGGTTAGGTTGGGTTAGGTTGGGTTAGGTTGGGTTAGGTTGGGTTAGGTTGGGTTAGGTTGGGTTAGGTTGGGTTAGGTTGGGTTAGGTTGGGTTAGGTTGGGTTAGGTTGGGTTAGGTTGGGTTAGGTTGGGTTAGGTTGGGTTAGGTTGGGTTAGGTTGGGTTAGGTTGGGTTAGGTTGGGTTAGGTTGGGTTAGGTTGGGTTAGGTTGGGTTAGGTTGGGTTAGGTTGGGTTAGGTTGGGTTAGGTTGGGTTAGGTTGGGTTAGGTTGGGTTAGGTTGGGTTAGGTTGGGTTAGGTTGGGTTAGGTTGGTTCAGTTTGAGTATGTTCGGTTAGGTTCCGCTAGGATTGTTTAGGTTAGGTTTAGCTATATTCGGTTAGGTTCGGTTCAGTTTAAGCAAATCGAATCGAACCAAACCGAACCGTTAGATTCGGTTTGATTTGGTTCATTTCGATACGGATGGGTTCAGTTTGCTTTTGTTCAGTTAGACCTTCGATAAATTTTAAAAAAGTAAATAATTATTAATTTTTAGTGTTTTAAGGAATAAAAATTGATATAATGTTCAATTAAACTAATTTTTATTTGTAAAAATGTAGGAATCATAGTTTTCTTGATTTTGTTTTGAATTTCATGCTTTTTTAAAAATTGTGCATTTTCTTAAAAGGACCAAAAAACTGACCCGATTTCGATCAGTGACCTTAGTTATTTCAAGTTTTTGTTGACAGCTGATAGACGTCAGGGACCGTTTTGTTTCAGTTTGAAATGAGAAAATGCTTCTTTTGTAGCAATTTGTATGGGTTTTATTGGGGTTTTAAGAATGTTTCAATTTCAATTTTTTTAACAAAATCAACGATAGTCCGCAATTTTTTTTTTAGAAATTATCATTTTTCAAAAAACTTCGTAGTTTTAAGAAAGGTGGTAAAACGTACCAGACCCCTGAAATGTGTTGCAGTCTAGGACAACTGGGCGCCGCCAACTCGGCGCCACCAACTGGGCGGCAGGCCAACTGGGCGCCGGGCCAACTTGACGCCGAGCCAACTGGGCGCCGGACTAAAATATTTTTTCTTGATAAAATGTGCAGATGAAAAACAAACTTAAAAAAATTAAAATGGCGCATCCAAAATGGCGGACTTTCTTATTTATGCATCGATATGTATCGAATATGGAACTTGGCGGTGCTTCAAGTCGCAGAACACTACACCTACCAAATTTCAACACTCGACTTAATAGATGTTGAAAGTTTTGTATAAATAACATATTTATTTTGTTTTTATCTGCACATTTTATCGAAAAAAAAATAGTCCGGCGCTGAGTTGGCCCGGCGCCCATTAGGCCCGGCGTGGCGCCCTGTTGGCGGCGCCGAGTTGGCCCGGCGCCCGGTTGTCCCATTCCGAATTAAAATTTTTAGTTCCGAAATTTCATCTGACACGAGCATAACTTGTAGTCCACCCAAGAAAAGAAGAGTTGAAGAAGACCCTTGTTCAAAGAAAGAAAATATTTTACCTGGAAGGTACAACATTTGTAAAGTTCTAAGATGAAAACAATAATTTTAATACATCCACTGCACTTAGCATGCTTAGAAATTCTTTTTACTCTTTTTTTTACTGAAGAGAATTTTGTAAACACACACAAGTAAGTATTCATGAATTATTTATTATTCAAACAGAAAATTGTTGATAAAAAAATTCTAGTGGAATTCAAAATTTTTATTTTGCGCCGCCACTGCCCATTTTTATCCAAGACAAGCAAATAGAATATTTTTGCGATGTTGCATGTTTCCGGACTCACCAAACCGAAATTCTATTTTCATCCCTATTTTGCTCATTAAATTCTTACTTGTATTTGGTCAATTGCGATAAAAGCTTGATATAATGGCAATTTTGGCCCATGCCGGGTCTACCCGTAGGGTATAGAAGTCAATGATCCCCACCCTTTTATTTGGGTTGTGTTCGGTGGATTTTGTTCATTTTGGGACCATCTCGACCCAAGACCCAGCCTAGGTACTAAATTTCATTGAAATCGGCCAAGCGGTTTTTGAGTTATGCGCGTTGGTCGTTACAGACAGACAGACAGACAGACAGACAGACAGACAGCCAGACAGACAGACAGACAGACATACAGACAGACAGACATACAGACAGACAGACAGACAGACGGCGCAACAAAAAAGTTTCAAAATCATCTGAAACCCAAAGATATATAAAAATTTTTGAAATCGGAGCAACTTTTTTTTTCTCGAAAAAATTAGGATCACCATAGCTCACACTACTATAGTATAGTATATGTGTCAGCTAAAATCTTTAAATAAAAATGATTTTGCAAAACCTTATTGTAAAAGATAAAGCTAGATTTTGGTTATTTTGGCACAATATTTTTGTAAAAAAATATACCTATGTATTGATTACAAAAAGATTTGTAAGGAAGAAAAATAATTTAATTAAAGTTCTCTCTTCTACTTTTTATTACAGAATTTTCGTCTGATTTTCGGGTTAAATGTTGTTCATAGCCTGATAGGTACGCGCTAAGGGAAAGATAGAACTGACCAGTGTAAGAAAACCCTTGCATTTAAACTAAACTGCAATGCATGATATAACAAGATGATTTTCTTTTCTGCCTTGACACTTTACCTTAATTTAATTATAATTCAAGAACTTTTTTTTTTAATAAATTTTTAAAGGCGGCTTGATACAGAAAAATTGATAGCTTTTGACAAAACTATTTTTTGAAATACTGGGTGTTGTTGTTTTTCCATAGTTTAAAAATTTGGTTGGTTGAAACAGCGGCGTTGCGTAATTAGGTGGTGGTATCTTAACAAAGGAGAGGAGATTTTTGCTTGGTGCAACAAATTTAAAAATAAGGCGTGCTTGAAATTAAAGCAGTCCATAGTTAAGAAAGGAAATTTTAAAAGTCGGTGCTATGGGCCCTTAGGCCATCAAAAAAATACAGGCCTCGACCGTGAAACAATCAGCTGATATTCAATTAGCCCAGTTATATTAGGTGAAAAAACACTGAAATTTGGATCAAAATAGGTGCTGGATTTTTGTATAATTATTCCTTAGCATCTAGTATACATGTGGGATATTCTCTGCCAAAATCCCCCTTGAGCTTCGCTAGATCTCAGGCCCCAAATGTCCTTCTTCTAAAAATCTTTTTTTTATTTTCTCTTTCTAACTTAGAAAAAAGTGAAGAGAACAAATACGCCAAATCATTCGGTCTATAATATAAAATTAAGGAAAAAACCTAAACTAATATTTAAAAAAAATGTTTTATTTAAATCCTTTTGTCCCATTAAACTTTACTTTAGTAAAGTTTAATATTATAAAGAATTATCATTTTTAAACAAGTAACCTACAGAGTGGGAAAAAATCAATAATTAAAATTAGGTTTTTGCTTAATCGTGTAGTATAGAACAAATGATTTTGCGTATTTTTTTTCTTGAATTTTTTGAAAAAAGTTATCAGTTTTCGAGAAAATCATAAAAAACTGATTTTTAGAACATTTAAGAAAACTCATTTTTAGAACATTTAAGGAACATATCTAGCGAAGCTCAAGGAGGATTTTGGCGGAAACTATGTGAGGATGTGTCCCAGTTGCTAAAGAATAATTATACAAAAATCCAGTTTGCACCTATTTTTTTCTTGCTAAATTCCTGCAAGGACTATTTTTACATTGAGTTTTATAGGAGGATAGAGGTTTTTTGGGATATTTCTTAAACGGCCCTACAGATTTTCATAAAATTTTTGTGAAATATTCTTCGACACCATTCCGATATTTCGTTAGACTTTTGTGAGAATAAAAGGTGATTAAAATGTTAAAAAGTTTAAAACTTAGCAGCTGATTTAAAATTTTCCGCCATGCGAGTCAGATTAAGTTTGTACTTTGTCAAATTATTTATCACGTCTGTTTATTAGTTTATGTAAAACTAATTTTTCGATTTTAACAATAAAATTAATTTAAAATCCAAAAGTACCCGAATTAATAATTTCAAAACAAAATTGCACTTCAAAAACAATAATTTTTTTAATTTTATTTCTTAAAAACTGACACATTTGAAGGTTATATTAATGAAAAGTGGTTGGTAGATCGTGGCCCATTCGTTTAAATAGCCCTGTTTAAGTTCATAAGGCATTTGACAAGCTGCTATTTTTCTTTTATCTTTGCTTCCCTGCCTTTTTCATGCATTTTCCATATTTTACCCCACCACCATGGAACAACCAAGGACAACAAGCGAGTATCGCTCCTACATGCCCGTCGAGATGAGATGACGCCCCTCCCTTAGCTCGTACAACTCAACGAAAGCAAGCACATCGCGTGAACGGCGAACGGCAAGGTCGCATAAACCGCTATGTTGACCGCGAGTGATTTTTAAATATACTACGCATTAAAACCCGATTAAATCAACCCAATTCTAATCATCCCTAGGCAACGAAGATCGCTAAAAGTTTAATTCAAGACCTTCATTTGCCCTATTCCCTAGGAAAATCAGGGATTAGTCTTGTACAGTCGAGGACTTTTCAAATTGCCGCCCTTGAAAATTAAAAATATTCCTATTTGAAATTCGGAAAAGTAGTTTGAACCAAAACAAAAAAATTGTGAACCTTACCTCTGTGTGTATATATATATATTTTAAAAATAAAGTTTTTTGATTTGTTTAAATGAATAATTTTGATAGAAAAAAATACATCGTCAATTTAAAAAGTCCCCGACTGTACCTATTTCTACGTGCATTGTTGCTCAAGCTCCATAGCATTAAGTGGTAAATTAAGGTCCCTTCAGCCACTCAACATCCATAGAAAAAATCGAGTATTCTGCCCAGAAATTAAGGATAGCTGAAATTCCAAATTTGAACTGGCTTTCGATATTAAAATGCGGTTTTTTACTTTTAACTTCCTTTTAAAATCGAGCATTGCAAATTGGTCTCAGTGTTTTCTTCCCTGGAAACACCTAAAACACCCTAAAAACGTCGAATTTGGGACACCATGCAGGTACTATGTGTCCAGCGTAGAAATGGGGAAGGGACCTCACTATAGTAGATCAATTTTGCCGAAACGAACTTTTAGTTTACGGTACTTTTAAACTTGCCCAAATCTAGACCAAATAAAGTTTACTTTACGCCAACTTGTACCATTTATCTTGGCCGAGTCGGATTTCGCATTGGCGTAAATCGTGCCAGAAGCACTCCACTCCCACCCCCACTTCCGGCCTCTATTCGGGGGTCATTGTAAACTGATGAGACCGTAAATAACACCCTTGCATCCCTTTTCTCGCGAGTAGTCGCCCTCTCAACCACCCGATCGTTGTCTTAAAGTTACAATGGCACAAGAAAATTTCATTGGAACATGTTTTATGTTTCCATGTTATTACTCCGAGCTATTCTTCAAATTAGGAAGAAACAAAAAATCTCCCTCGAACACATATCACTGTATGAATTCCTTAAATGGGAGAGGCAGAAAAAGGACTCTCTCAAAATTGAGTAAAAGTCTAACTGCGCATGCAATCTCGCTTGGTTCTGACGTGGGAAGATTATCATTCCCACTCTCACCCATTTCAAGAACTCATACATTGATTGGTTGGAGCAGCTTTCAGTTTTGACACAGATGAGGCAGGGCCGTGAAGAGGGTGGGCAGCCTTATTAAAACGATCCCAATCATTTTTAAGAAGGGGGTAAAAATTAATTACTTAAAATAAATTCAGCTTGCTAGTTTCAAAAATGACCGTACTGCCCTGGGTCCTAGAAAATCAAAAACTGAAATAAAACCTTTTTTTCAAATCGATGTATAGCACTTAGATTATTCTTCACATTGCCAGCAGAAGCAGAAAGGTTTTCTCGCACACAGACAAGAGTAAAGAACTTTATTAGATCAACAATTGCTCAAGATCGTCTTTCAAGCTTGTATGGGTACCCTAGCTATGGAACCCGTTCTTGCGAGACAACTAGATTCCAGTAGTATTATTGATACTTAATTTAATTTATTGATTATTATTGATAATTTAAGACGCTAGAATATTAGAAATGTTTGTAAAAATTAATTAATTTACTTTGAAGTTTATAACTTATTGCATTGTGGTACTCTCCTAGATGGAGAATTTTTTACTAGATGTGTAGTAAGTATTTAAGTTACGACGATTCAGTAAGTTTTCTATTGAATTTTATTGTTTTTAACGTCTCACAAATTTTTTTTTTATTTATTTCTCTGTTAATAATTCCGTGTGCAGCAAAGAACGCCAACTTTTTACACATAGTTATAATATAATGTTAGCAACCATCTGATTTTTCTTTTCTGGTCAACTTATACCTCACCAGCATAATATACTAATATCACAGTTTTTTTTTATAAATAAGAGAAAACAGAATAAATTTTTATATATAAATATTGGAATTTGGGTAGTAATGTAACATTAACTATAATATCATAACTATAATATTTTGACAACTTTTTGTTTTATCAACACATTTTAAAGCACGACGATGGGTAATGATGAGAAATATAACATTTAGAATTTTAACGTAAGTCAACAACAACTTAGCAAAAAAAAAACGATAAAAATATTTTTTATTAAAAATTATGTTATTAATATTAAAAGTGAGAGAAATGGCACGCATTTTTCCAAGGGTGTACGAGTTTTCTTGTTTCTTCCTAATTTAATGAATAGCGACCGGGTACCCTTAAAAACCATTGGCACAACTCCTTATGCGACTGATGAAGGTCAAAATATCTGACCACTTAAAAAGCTTAAGGTATTTTATTTGTATCTCCTCCAAGTCAAGTTCTTTACTTCGAGCTGTAGCACCTTTATGTCCTTCACATTTTACTGGAAAGTGAAACACAATAGGATATACCCCAAGTGCGAAAACAAAGAGGAAACAGAGTTTTACTTCCTCGCACAGTATGAGGTGTATAAAGGAGTAACAAGAAGGAGTATTGGAGGAAGAAGAGTTGAAATCAGAAGACCTGATGTCCCTGAAGTGGTCTAATACCTTTATTAGAAGGATCAGGGGGTTCGACGAGAAAGACGAGTAAACTTAAGGATAGAAGAAGGGTGCTCTGGGGGTAGGAAAAACAGGCTGATTACTTTTGCACTCGGTACTTGCTATGTTTTAATTTAAAACAGTCAATGGCTCACAGAAGTTTTTCTCTTTAAGTTGTGGTGATGCTAGTCTATATTGCCTCGTACCTAACTTTTTACTAAATATATTTTTGGAAAAAATAATGATTTGTAAACTCCACGCATATTTAGGATTTTTAATCCCATTTTTCATATTTCAAATATGCCTCTATTTTGGGTTTTTGTAACGTTTAGTAAGTTTGGTAAATTGAACTATTTAGGTGTAGGAGAGAATCAATTTTAAGCATTACTAAATAGTTGCTTCTCGGTTTTTATCGTTTGCTTTAATATTATTATCGACAAAAAGTATAATAATTGGTACTTTTTTGGAAAATGCTTCTAGCTTCATGGAAGTTTCAACTTGTTAATATTCCTTTAAGATTTGTTTGATTTGTTTTTGCTTGGTTTGATTCTACGGAATTTGTTTGTTCCTGAATAAACAGGGTTTTAGTGTTCTTTGAGCATTGTTTCGTATTTCTAATTTCTGGTTCCATTGCTTAACCAGGTGATTGAAGATTTTGTCCACTTTTTCTGCATATATAGAAATAGCGTTACAGGGTGTGTACATTTATTACACACATTTAGGATTTTTAATCCCATTTTCTATATATATTGCAAAGCCTCAGCAGTGTGAATTTTTGAACGTTTAGTAAGTTTTTTAAAGTAAACTATTTAGATGTCGCAGAGAATCAATTTTGAACATTACTAATAGCTGCTTCTCCCTTTTCTATCGTTTACTACAATGTTATCATTGACAAAAAGTATAACTTTGGTCTTAAGTTTGGTACTTTATTGCATGCTCCTCTTTCATGATTAGAAAGTTTCAACTTGTTAAATTTTCTTTAACTTTTGTTTGGTTTGGTTATACGGAATTTGTTTGTTTTTGAATAAATAAAATTTTAGTATCTTTTAAGCCTTGTTTCTTATTCCTAATTTTTAGTTCCATTGCTTAACCCAGATGACTGAAGATTTATATAAAAATACAGTTACAGCGTGTGTAAATTATTATTATTATTATTATTATTATTTTATTTATTAATATTATTATATATAATTTGTTTTAAAAGAATAATAAACATACCCATCATTTTGTTTATTTCATATTATATCATAGGTCCTTGCCATACGCAGTTTGTGACTGACACGAAATAAACATCTTTCCTAACCAGATATATTAAAAAGTAAACATGTCATATTGGTATAAAATTAAAGGTAAAGCTGTCATTGTCTCTGGATAAAAAGATGCTAACTGTAGGTTGAGAAAAAATCGCACCGATAAAAACAACTCAAAGACATACCATTTTTCAGATTTTTTTGTTGTTGCTGTCAGTATGCATATGATAAATAAGGAAGCTGTAAATGTCACAAAAGTGTAACTGCCTCTGGCAAGGAATATTTATAAAAAAATATTTTGAGTGTTACCTCTAATTGTTTTTCCAACTTACCCAATATGTATTTTCTTAAAACTGCATTATTATTCAAAAGAAAATGGATCAACTATACTCAAAAGCTTGGGTAGTCCTATGTGTAGTAATTTACTCAACCCGCAATCTTTCTTTGAGGACTGCAGGTAGGCACCCATTCCTCCAGTTTTTCGAGAACTAATTCCAGAAAATCCATAGAATCCATTACACTTAACGTTGACGGAAGAACATATTAATTAATATCACTAACCCTATACGGATCACCTCACTGATCAGCAAGAAGCCAAATTTAAACTGAAGGAAGCCCGATGCGGTGGGAACATCGCTTAAAACGACTTTTACCGAATCGATCCGACGACCGATCTCTACAATTTTGAGTATATTTTACCCGTTTTTGTGTTGAAAATACATTTGATGGAAAAAGAAAAAGTTAAAAGTTGGCAAACCCACTTTGGGTTGGGGAAGTTTGGGTAGGAAAAAAAACTTCAAGATTATATATGTTCCTATACACAGTACACAATCTCTGTTCCTATAGGTATGAGTTTATTATATTTACCAGTGACGCACCCAGAAATATGTCTTCGGGGGGGCGGGGAGGCTTCTTGAGGGGGGCCGAAGCTTAATAATGTCGTATTTTATGCTATTTTTAAGGTTTAAGGGGGGGGGAAACCGCCCCGCACTTCTGTCTGCGCCCATGTATCTACATTGTAAAGACACAATTTTGTACATCATTGTTAAAATAAATGAAAGCAAAAATTTTTTTTTATTAATTTTTACAAAAAAAAACACGTTTGCACAAATTTTCATGAAAAAAAAACATTTTATCTGTGTAACTTTATTACACAATCGGCTTTTCCACAACGCTGTTAAGAGTAATTGTCTCGGTAATTGTACTGTTGTATAACATTTTTACACAAAATAAATTACACAATTGCTTTATATTTTTGCACAATTTCAGTTGCACAGCGTATTGGAAGTTTTGGATGGAGATTTTTCTCTGTGTTTACAATTGTCAGGAAGGTAAAAATGCTACATGCATGAGTGTTACCAAAACGAATCTCTCGAAAAGCCATCTACCCCTCACGACATTAAAGACAGTGGCATTAATAATAATGGGAGTAGGTTTAAAGATAGGCGCGAAAATGCCAATTAAACGAAACGTGGTAAGTGCGTGAAACTGGAAGAATATCTGTAGCAATTTTCTTAGGTGGGTAGTTTGGTTTTAAATAAAGAACATAGGCGTGCATCTCTGCGTGCACACTTTAAATGATGCAAAAATTTACAACAAAAACAATTTGTCAAATATATGTCTTTCAAAATTTATAGAAAAATACTAGAACAACGAACAGTTCCTTGATCCCGAGACAGTCTAGCAGTTCTTGCTTTCAAGGTTTCTGTAAAAGCCATATTGTAATTGCGTAATAACTTATTATTATACCTGTAGCACGCTCATTCCAAAATCGGTCTTTTTAAAATACACATATGCTTTTTTAAAACGCAACGAGACCTAATATAATTTTACTTTAATATTTAAGATGACTGACAGTGCCCGACGAATTGTAATCATTGTTTACCAGTTTAAAATCGCCACATCTCTGGTGCCTCATAATGGACAGTCTACTTCACAAACTGGAGGAGCAAGGATTTGACGGCAAAGCGTACGCCGACGATGGACTGGTTAACCAGGGAAGTACCTAGGCGTAATTTGCGAAAGGATGCAAAGGGCTTGCAGATAACTAGTGTCAAGAAAACGGCCTCTCCGTCAACCCCAGCAAGACGGAAATGGTTCTCTTTACAAAGTAGAGGAAGATAGAAGGTTTTAAAGCACCACAAATGTATGGACGACCACTTGCACTATCGCAAGAAGTTAAGTACCTAGGGATGGTGCTAAACAGTAAATTAAGCTGAAAACCACATATAGACTAACCAACAAAAAAGACGACAAAGACATTCTGGCAAGTAAGAAGGGCGGTAGGTGGTCGGTCGAGACGACTTTCGCATGAAAAAGTCAACAAACCAACCGAACTGTAGCAATAGGGATCTCCAGTCCAATAGTTCCCACTCTTAGGTTACACTTTTGTGTTCTTAGTTAGGAATAGTAGCATAGGGAATAAGTAAAAAATGTAAAGAAACGCAGCTCAAAAACACTTTGACTTACCCTTGGATGAAAGGAACTTGGTACATGGACAACTGCACAGTCGAATCCAAATAATTCCAATCAAAGTAGTAGCAGTAGCACATCAAAGCAATCCATAAAATGTTTATACACGACTTTGGTCTTAAAAAACACGCATGTGATTTCACTTGGCGATCAATATATATCACTGGTATGGAGAGTACCCCAAATATTCGCATGAGATCCGTATAGCAAGACGGACTTTGGAGCACTGCTGTATGTAGCAATATAGCAGTAAAAAGGTATGTATAAAATTAGGAAAAAAACTTAAATTAAAAAAGGATGGAAAATGGATATACTCAAGGTAGAAAAAGCAAAAATAATAAAGTAAAGTCAATGCATTCTTGAGCATATAATTCACCGCGCAAATTCAAATTTTTACCCTTTTTGTAGGCAAGGCATATCTTAGTAACTAAATTAGTTTAAACCAAGAAATAAAAGTAACTTTAAGTATAAAGTTTGAGCATAACTCTAGCAAAAAAAAGAAAATAAAAAGCATTCTAATTTAGATAAATGTCTCTAAATTTTATATCTTAAAACTAAACGCCGGGACGAAGCATTCCGGCCCCCCTGAAAATACCCAGGGCATGGTATTTTCTGAACTAAGCATTAGGGAGAGGGCACAATTTCACCAAAGGCCTCTTGAATAAACCTTTGGAGGTTTTAACTGTAGCAACTCTTACTACATTATCAGTACCAGGGTGCAATCCTACTACTCGTCCCAATACCCAATTTAAGGGAGTGGTTTGATCATCTTTGATCAAAACCATCGTATCAATCGCAATGGGATCAATTTTGTCTTGATTCACTTTAGCGTGCTGTTGCAATGTATGTAAGTAATCTCTGTGCCATCTACGCCAAAAATCGCGATGCAGTCTTTGCAGCAACTGCCACCGAGAAAGCCTATTTAAAGGCACTTGGTCAAAATCGAGGTCTGGAACAGTCGTAAGTGGTTCCAGGCTAAGGAAATGACCGGGCGTCAGTGCAGTCAAATCATTTGGATCTGTGCTGACTGGACACAAAGGCCTAGAGTTGAGGATAGCTTCTACTTGAGTAACCACAGTATAAAGCTCCTCAAAAGTAAGCACCTGTTCTCCAATTACTCGTAGTAAATGAGACTTTGCACTTTTGATGTTACTTTCCCACAAACCGCCCATGTGGGGTGCGGATGGAGGGTTGAAGTGCCAACGAATTGATTCGCGATTAGCAACTTCAGCAAACATCTGGTTAAGCATTTTAGCAGAAAGCGTAAAATTTGACGCGTTATCCGAGTAGACTACTTCCACGCGTCCTCTTCTGGCAATAAAACGTCGGAATGCTGCCATACAAGCGTCTGCCGATAAGTCTGACACAATTTCTAAGTGTACCGCCTTCGTACAACCGCAAATAAATAGAACGACATAAGCCTTAAGTCGTTTTGCACCGCGCATGCGGCTCATTGTAATAGCAAAACTTCCCGTAAGATCAACGCCAACGTGTTGAAAAGCTTTTGCTTGTGAAACGCGAAATTTTGGCAAATTTCCAACAGGGGGTTGATAATTACTGGGGCGCGTGCGCCAGCATGTAGAACAACGCGAAATTATTTTTCTTATATGCCTTTTAGCTGCAAAAATCCAATAATTTTGAAAAAGTAAAAATAAAGTCGTGTTTATGCCGGTATGCATATGTTTCTCGTGAGTATGCGCAATCAATAACTTTGTAAATTGAGAATCACCGGGTAAAAGTATAGGAAATTTTTTGTCATAATCTAATTCCGAACCGCACAATCTTCCGCCAATGCGTAAAATATTATTTTGATCCAAAAACGGATTTAATTTTCTAAAAACCTTTGGCAACGGTTTATTATCGACAAGTAAAGAAATCTCGTTTTGAAAATATTTATTTTGCACGTGTTTTATAAGCACAAATATTGCATTTTGTAACTCATATTGTATTAACCACGTAGAATTAATAATAATTTTCTCATTATTAAATTTACGCGTGCGAAGATTGTAAATAAAACGTAGTATAAAAGCAACAAGTCTAATTAAACGCAAAAAATTTGAAAATTTGTTAAGCAGACAATCCAAAAAATTTGGTTCAATTGTTGCAGCAAACACCAATTTTCGCTCCTCTTCGAGAGCTTCTTTGGGTGTAGTAATATTATTTTTAGTAAAATCCCATGTCTCTTGTGGCTTACAAAGGAACTCGGGTCCTTGCCACCAAAGGGAACAATTAATTAAATCTGCAGGCAATAGACCACGTGACCCGGGGTCCGCGGCGTTTAATTCAGAAGGAACATGGTTCCAATCGCAAGGCTGAATTTTTTCTTGTATGTATGTGACTCGGTTGGATACAAAAGTGCGCCACGCATGTGGTGATCCTTTGATCCAAGAGAGCGCTACCATACTATCCGTAAAAGCAATAGTATTTTGAAAAGCAATTTTATTAGCAAAAGTATTTTGAATAAATTGAATGAGTTTAGCTAGCAAAACTGCCGCACAGAGCTCCAAACGGGGAATACTGATTCTTTTTATGGGAGCGACTTTCGATTTTGCGCACACAAAATACGTTTTAATATCTCCGTTTTGATAAACAATACGAAAATAAACCGCCGCACACATACCGCGCTCGGATGCATCGCTAAATCCAACAATTTGACAAAATTGAAAATTAGAGAGATCAATCATTCTTTGGATATAAAAATCAGAAAATAATTTGAGTTCTTCCTCGAATTTTTTCCACTTGGAAATTATTTCCGGGGGTGCTAACTGATCCCAATCTAACTTTATAAACCATAAGTACTGGATTAAATTTTTTGCAAAAAACGTAACCGGTGTAAGAAAACCTAAAGGGTCAAAGCATTTCGCAAGGGTACTAAGCAAATTACGCTTAGTGCAAATTTTTGTATTATAATTAAAAGAATAAAAAAAGTTATCACTTTGAGGGTTCCACCTCAAGCCTAAAATTTTTAGAGAGTTTGATCCAAAGAAAAGTCTTTGGTTTGTATGTGGGTTGCAGGCAAGTCTGCAAGCAATTTGGGTTCGTTTGATGCCCATTTTTTCAGTTCAAATCCACCTCGCCCTAATAACTCAATTAATTGATTTTTCATAAGCATGATTTGATCAAAATCATTGCAACTTACTACGCAGTCGTCTATATAGACGCTGCCCAAGTAACATTTCTTTATTTATAGCAGAAGCTAAACGGTTGCCAGCGCCTTTCCTTAAAACCATTAGTTTCAATGTTTGGTCGCTAGCACGTTCCCATTACCCTTATATACCCCTTAGACCTCCTAAATGGGACTCCCCAATTGGTGGTGGCAACCTATGTATTAAACTCACTATAAAACCATAAGAAATAAACTCCAGCTTCGCCCTCTAGCGGTTCCACCAGTATAGAACCTTTTAGAGCCTAAAGCTATTATGCCAGGTTCTAAAAGCAACTCAGAAACGTCCTCTATCCTATTATAAAACTAGATTTGGTAATTTGGTGTCCTGGCGATTCTGTTGAATACCATAATACCTTTAGAGTAAAGAAGTTTTCCTATAAAAGCTATGGCGATATTTTAGATTCACAATGGCTATATAAAATAATTTAGGTCACAAAATTGCCAAAAATGTCAGTCCCAAAATTATTTTATCATATAAAAATATACCGAGTTTGTCGTTATGTTGATGATCAAATTGCCTGCCAGATTTATTTTTCTAATAAAATCGTATCTGAAAAGCTCTCAAAACAAGCGCGCCATCTCAAAAATGCTTTTTAATAGTTTTTTGATAACAAAATAACAAATATTTAAAATAAAAATAAAATAATTTACACTATTCACCATTAAAAAAGTCTGTTTGGTTTACATAAATCAAAATTAAAGTAAAATTATTGTTAAAAAACACTGCTAAAACGACTAGATAAATATTTTGTCTTTAGAATATTTTTTAAATAAATTTATATACGCCATTGTGGTGTTATAGTGGTCACTTGGTTTTATTTGTTACTGTATCGCAACAAAGATTTTTGAGTGCCCTTATGAAACCAACAAAAAAGAACAATGTAAACATAATCAACATAACCTCACTTAAATGTTTTGTATTTGTTTTTAAAGTGTTTAAAAGCGTATAATTTAACACTTTTAAATGTTTTTTATCGTGCAATTTCGACACAATCGAGAGGGCCAGTGCAATGATATTCGTTGTGCCTGCAGGTTGGAGAGCAACCTCTTATATTGGCAGTCTAAACAGGCCTTATCTAGGCCTGGGTGTCCTACCCAGGAGGACGGAAACTCAACAATTATTAATTATTGGGCTTTAAATAATCAATCTTGCAATAGGTAGGTACCAATCTGTACCTAGGTATATCTATTATTTTTACCAGAAATACCTAAAAAAAATAAAACACGAAAGTATTTACTTCTGTTAGAACCCTTAAGGAAACAAGGTTTTATATGGCCGCTTATTTAAATAATATTTAATATACAGCTATAGGTAACTATAAATACAGAAGAATTAAGTTTACCTTTAAGCCTTCCTATAAAACCTTTTTAAAATGCCTAAAAGTAATGGCAAAAACCAAAAGTCTAAAGTTTATATTTACCACTCTTAAAAACCTTAAGGAAACTAGGTTCTATATGGCCGCCTATCTAATCAGATTTACTTTTGAACTACTGGTAACTATAAAAACAAAAGGATATAAGGTAACCTTTTAGCTCTATTATAAAACACTTTTTTGATGACCTAAAGTAATAAAAAAAACTAAATGACCAAAGTTTATATTTATTTCTTTTTAAAAACTTTAGGTAAAAGGGTTTTATAAGACCATCTTTATAAATCAGAAATTAATAAAACCAAAAGTATCTAAAAGGAACAGAAGGAATATCAGTTTTATTATACTCCCTTTATAAATCACTTTTTGGTTGTATAACACCTCTTTAGGTAATTGGCAATATTAATTACCTTTATGTAGCCAAATTGATCCTAAAACCCATAATAGCACCCTCTAAATAACCTAGGCACCAAATTAATAAAACCTTGAGTGGTAATAATGTTACTTGGGTGTCCTTTAAAATCGCAGAAGTCAACGGTAAGTCTTGATAATCATCGGCTAATTTAAGCAAGGTTCGAATTGCTAAATATGGAGAACAGTTTACCCCGAAAGTCAAAGTTTTCAATTCGTAATCTTGCACCGATTCTTCAGAATTAAAACGCCATAAAATTCGTTGGTATTTATGTTGATTTTCCTCCACATTTATCATTCTGTACATTTTAGAAATATCGCTAACAAAACAATATTTATGTAGCCGAAAACTAAGCAAAATTTTAACTAAATCTCCTTGTAGTTTAGGGCCCGTGCGAAGGGCTTGATTTAGGCTAGGCTTATTTAAAGAATGACTCGATGCGTCAAAGACAGGACGAACAGGCGTGCTACTCGAGCTTTCTTTTATAACCGCATGGTGAGCAATATAAAAATATTCATGAATTTCTGAGTTGTTAGGGGATGAAACTGCACGCATGTGACCCATATCCAAGTATTCTTGCATTACTTGTGAGTAAGAAGTAAATAATTTTTTATCATTTAGTAAACGTTTTTCAAGCGAGTACAACCGACGCAAAGCAAGGGTTCGGGTATCGCCGAAATCAACGGGATTCATTTTAAAAGGCAACGAAACGGTGTATCTACCGTCCACATCGCGTATAGTAGTTTTTTCAAAATATTTTTCGCAAAAAATATCTGAAGGTGAATTTTTCTCCACCGTAGGAACCTCTTCCAACTCCCAGAATTTTTGCAAAGTATTATTTAAATCAGGAGTGGAAATAGTTGCCATAAAAGTAGAAATATTTTTTGATGCAAAAGCAGCATTTTGCAGAGGCATTTTTCCGAGCAAAGTCCATCCGAAGACTGTATTAATACAAGAGGGGGTGTCTGGACCGAAATAAAGTCTACCTTCTTCTAAAAGTGATCCATAAAGGTCCGCGCCAATAAGAAGCTGAATTCCAGCTTGATTATACCAACTGGGATCAGCTAATTTTAGACCAGTTAAGTAGTGCAAAGAATTTTGCTTAAAAGATACACTTGGCATTTTATCGCAAACTTGGTCTATTAATACAGGTTCTAGACTAAAAATTTTCGATTTATTATCGATAGCAGCAATTTTACAATGCACCGCATGGCGCGCCGTAGTAGACATATCTCCTAAACCGTTTACATTAAGCGAAATGTTGGATTTAGGAAGTCCGAGTGCATTCGCACATTTTTTCGTTATAAAGGAGCACATGGCGCCATTATACAAGATGGCGCGTACTTCGTGCCAATTTCCGTATGCATCATGGATGTGCAGCAAAGCAGTGCAAAGCAACGTGTCATAGTCGCCAAGCACAGTACCCGCGTGAATAGATTTATTTTCAGTAATTTGATTTTCTACGGGGTTAGTTTGTGATCCACTAGACGTCACAGAAGAAGAAGCAATCACCGAAGCTGGGGAGTTATTTTTTAGGCATAAAAGACTGTGGTGATTTAAAAAACAAAATCTACATCTTTTTTGTGAAGTGCACGAGTTTACTTGATGAAAACTAGCCATGCAGTTGGTGCATCCCTTATTATTTCTAATAAAATCAATGCGTTCTTGAATTGGTTTCATTAAAAAAGATTCACAGCTAAAAATCAGATGTGTATTTTTTGCTTTGCAGTAGAAACACGTGTTTTGTTTGGAATTTGGAGTTTTTTGTGACTGTCTGTTTGCAAGTAAAACTGTTTTATTTCGTGGATTACGGGGGGATCTCGAGAAGTTCCCTGGTCGTGAGTTTTGAACATTATCTTGTTTCATAGACAAAGATAAAGGTTCAAGAGACGTGCAATGTTGCTCTAAAAATTTGTAAATATCTTCGTATTTTGGCATTAAATTAGAAGCGTGATTTTGTTCAAATAACTTACGCGTTCCCGGATCTAATCGATCCAAAAGCATGTTCGCAGTAATAAAGCACCAACTATGGGTCGCATATCCCATATTTTTTAAGCAATCAAGGTTTTCCTTGAACGTATCTAGCATTTTTCGCAATTCTAAAACGTCATCATTGGATAGCCGAGGTGAGTTTTCGATAGATTTCCAGTAAGAAACCGCACGCAAGCGCTTATTGTCATATCTGGAAATCAGCGTATCGTAGCAAAGTAAATAATTATTTCCTTCAAGAGGTATATTTTTAATTAAATTTAAAGCGGGCCTCTTAAAATCGTACGTAAATATTTAAACTTCTCAATGTCCGAGCTCTTACGCGTATGTACAACCGCATTGTAAATCTCAATAAAGCTTGGAAACTCCTCAACATCGCCCGAAAAAGGAGGGACATTTAACTTGGGAAGAGAAAATTCTGGTTCCGGAAAAATAATTGTTTGATTATTTACCTCATTGTGGCTTCGATTTATTTCTTCAGCCTCCACCTCAAATAAATCATAGTGCAAAGCCTCAACCTCTACGCATCTATCCAAAAAATCTTTTTGTATTTTATTCTGAGCTTCCAGAGCTTCAGAATCGTCTGAAATCAAGATCAGTAAAGCATTATGATGCTTTTCAAAGCTCTTACAACAAGAAGAAAGTTTTTTAAAGTTAACTTTAAACCTTGTGTGAGCAGCTGGATCTGTTTTCGCCTGATTGGCATAGTGTTCAAGCACACTCAACTGATTGATTGCAGTTTGACGCAAGGCCTTAGCCGAGCTTACCTTTTTTTCGGTATCGTTTACCATTTTAAAAGGTTAAAGTGCAAAGTAAAGCAATAGTTAATAAGGAAGAAAATTTAAAAAATATATCGTAGTACTTTTCAAATTCCCTCGTAAACCAAGATTCAAAGCAATATTAAAAGGCCAGCGGCTTTTAGCAAATATTGAGTAAAGAACAGCAAGTTTTTAGCAAAAAGTATAAATGCTAATAAATATGCACAAAAAATTTAGCAACTGGTAAGAGTTTCTGAATTTGTGTAGGTACGCAAGGAAACGCAAGCCTTACATACATCGACAGCGCAATAATTTTTAATTTTGAAAAAAAATTAATTTTTTAAAATTTGTATGCAATTTGTATATTGCACAAATAAAAAATGCAATGCAAGTTGGTACGTGCAACGTACAATAGACACACCGTAGATAAAATGTAAAACCTAAGATATGCCTTGTCTCAAAAAGACGCAAAGTAAAGTCCTAACTTCAAACACAATTATGCAACTCTGAGAGCACCTATTACGCAGAACGGGAAATCCGGCTCGAAGGACCAAAAAATGGTCGGTCGAGACGTCTTTCGCATGAAAAAGTCAACAAACCAACCGAACTGTAGCAATAGGGATCTCCAGTCCAATAGTTCCCACTCTTAGGTTACACTTTTGTGTTTTTAGTTAGGAATAGTAGCATAGGGAATAAGTAAAAAATGTAAAGAAACGCAGCTCAAAAACACTTTGACTTACCCTTGGATGAAAGGAACTTGGTACATGGACAACTGCACAGTCGAATCCAAATAATTCCAATCAAAGTAGTAGCAGTAGCACATCAAAGCAATCCATAAAATGTTTATACACGACCGTGGTCTTAAAAAACACGCATGTGATTTCACTTGGCGATCAATATATATCACTGGTATGGAGAGTACCCCAAATATTCGCATGAGATCCGTATAGCAAGACGGACTTTGGAGCACTGCTGTATGTAGCAATATAGCAGTAAAAAGGTATGTATAAAATTAGGAAAAAAACTTAAATTAAAAAAGGATGGAAAATGGATATACTCAAGGTAGAAAAAGCCAAAATAATAAAGTAAAGTCAATGCATTCTTGAGCATATAATTCACCGCGCAAATTCAAATTTTTACCCTTTTTGTAGGCAAGGCATATCTTAGTAACTAAATTAGTTTAAACCAAGAAATAAAAGTAACTTTAAGTATAAAGTTTGAGCATAACTCTAGCAAAAAAAAAGAAAATAAAAAGCATTCTAATTTAGATTAATGTCTCTAAATTTTATATCTTAAAACTAAACGCCGGGACGAAGCAGTAGGAAGAAAGTGAGGACTCAGCCCAAGGATCATGCACTGGATCTACACGGCCATCATAAGACTGAGGAGCCAATACGGATCCGTAGCCTGGTGGCCGGGGGCCATGAAAACCACTAACGCCAAAATGCTCGAAAGCATGCAGAGGCTGGCGACCTTGAGCATCAACGGAGCTTTAAGGTCTACTCCCGACATCCCTGAACACTATCCTAGGCCTCCGATCACTAACACCTGGATAAAGAAGAAAGCGATGGCAGCACACCTTAGGATAAGGGACGCGGACTTGTGGAGAAAAAGCGATGGACAAAAAGGACATTTCGAGATCGCGACTGTGGCTAAAAAGGAGATTCCTCTATCAACGTAGAAGCTAGCGATGCCAGAGAAGCGGTTATGGGAGAAAAGGAGATACTGTGTAACCATACCGCCAAGAGATGCATGGAAAAAGGACGAGGTTCAATTTCTCAGCGATGCCACGGTCTGCTATACAGATCAAGGCTAACAGATCGGAATT
Organism: Aspidapion aeneum; assembly: GCA_963576565.1. Classification (NCBI taxonomy): domain Eukaryota; kingdom Metazoa; phylum Arthropoda; class Insecta; order Coleoptera; family Brentidae; genus Aspidapion; species Aspidapion aeneum. Next base: position 45,580,445 of record OY755046.1, on the reverse strand, counting down.
CGACCGGTGCAGGGGTGTACGTGGAAAGCAAGGGTATGGGAAAAAGCTACTCGCTGGGATCTAATGCAACAGTTTTCTAGGCCGAGGTTTACGCTTTACTGGCAGTAACATAGGAGGAAGAAATTAGGAACGAAACAGGAAAGCGCCTCCGTATCTGTTCAGATAGTCAAGCTGCGCTGAAAGCACTGTGCAGACCAACCATGTCATGTGAAGCATATAAGGAGGCAAGAAGAGGTATTTGAAAAGGAAAACTTTAAGACGGAGGACCTTCTGAATCTGAGGTGGCCCGATATTCTGGCCTTTGTACAGCAGACGGGCACATTCCTTAGCGAAGGAAGGACGCAGTAAAAGAGATGCCCAGGGGTTGGCGAAAAGGGTCTTCATGTGCTTAGTCGTCAGGCCTACAGCCTACCCCACACTACTACTACCAGTTTAAAGAACATTTAGATGGTCATGTAAGTATAAAGTTCACCTGATGTTTGTTCAGGTTTAGGTCAGCAGGTCCCTCAGCAGGAATAGAAAAACCGGACGTCCCTCCAGAACCATAGAAATGGAAAAATATTCGGCCATTTTTTTTACTAATTGAGCAGGGTAAACATTGGTAGGCATGATTTGAACTAAACTCATGGTAAAACATTGAAATCATTGAGCTCAAGTCAATTTTGAGTTTTTGACAAATGCGCTGGGAAAGCTTGTCTGTTTGTTTAACACAACCACTAGTGGTGGTGGCTTGTACTATGATAGTTTATCAAAGTTCATCAAGTAGATCAACTTCTCGTCGCCTTTATTTAAAGCTGCGCAGTAGTTAAAGCAAGATCTACAGGATCTGCTATTTCTGTGACCAGGACATCAAATTCTAGGCGCGCTCTATACTTGAGGACACTGTACGCCCCTGGACATGAAAATTTAATCTCACGCACTCCTTGTCAAAAGTAAAACTGGCAATAATCTCGGCGATGATTTCACTGACAATCAAAAGTGCCCATTTAGAAGCTAAACTTCAACAACCGCACAGTTACTCTTAAGCCGCAATTCCTCCATTTGTGATTTGGCAAACTACAAACCAAGTCTGTGTTTCCATTCACGTTTGTCTTTGGGTTTAATAAATTCGCTATTTATTTTTATCGGTGTCGATCACTATTCAGTTAAATACAAAACGACACGATGCAGGAATGGACAAGGATAGCCAAACTTCAGGTTCTTACAGTATGTTGTTTGACAAATCATAAATCAAGTTTGACAAGTCGCAGATCGCGGGATTGGATCAATTTTATTTAAGACATCACTCTCGATCAAAATTTTTTTCGCCGTAGTTATTATTATTATATCTCTAAGCAGATAAGCGGTTTGGAACCGGTAGTTAAAGCTTTTTTTCCTCTGGCTCGCCTTTCATAAAGAGTTTGTAGCCCTAGTACTTCAAAGCGTAGTTAATAGGAAAGAATTCTTAGTGTAATGTGTAACACAGTGCAATTGTTAGTATTTAGACGAAGAAGCCACTCTTCAGTCCAATCTTCGAGAAGCCCAAGATCATGCACGTCTTTATCCAACTCTCAAGGTTTTCCAAAAGGCTTGAGGTAATGAAGCTTCCACGAAGGAAGCCATGCTGATCTTTTAGCAAATCTCAGTGATTCTGTATGAAGTCTGTCAATTCCTATGCAATTATCTTTTCCATGACTTTACATGGTATTGACGCAAGGCTTATTGGTCTTTGATTTTCAGGATTGAATTTGTCTCTTTTTTTGTAGATCGGAATAACTGTTACCTTTTTCCAGGTTTCCGGTAACCGCCCAACATTAAAGGATTTGATCATCATCTTCACCATAAGGGAGTTTTCTTAAACTTGTCAACTGTCCCAATCTACAAAAAAACTTGAGCTAAAGGACTTTAAAAAGGTTTTTGTATAATAAACTATGACTATGAATATCGAATGACCTACAGATCAAACTTTTACATAAGTTTGATAGCCTTAATACCGGAATCCAACGGTCTAGGGATTGCAAAACCTTGTTCTTAGTTTACCATACCACCTGACAAACTATGAACCATGTTTGGCAAACTAAGGTAACTGATGACGAGTGCTGTGCTCCTCACACTGAAAAACATTATTTATCAGTTACCTTACGGCAAACCGCATACCGTTGAATTTCGGTATAACAGATACCTTGGAAAATATAGGGAGGTAAATGTATATCTCAGATTTGTTAAAGTTTGACTGTAGAAATGGCTCTCCTGACATTTGAAGACGTTTAGTTTGTGAGAAAGCCCCCTCAACAAATTAGACGTTCGACTCGCGGTAGGCTAAGAAATAGACCGCTACATGTGCGGGTGTTTTGATTAAATTCAAGACGTCAAGAATTATACAGTGTCTTAAAGAAAAGAAGTATCCTAAACTTGAAACATTTCTTAGTTTCAAAATATTTTTTTGTAAAAACCATAGATATGTAAAAATTGAGTTTGGTTATTCAAACTACAGGCCTTAACATTTAAAAAGTAGGATCTTTTAAGTTAAATAATTTCATGTAAAAAAATTGTGTGTGCTGAAGACCACACGGCAGAAGTGTAAATTTGAACAAGGCGAAATTAATAATACTGACCTTCATCTGCATCATCATATCGCTCGCTAAATGTTACATAGCCGAGCCTGACGGCTCAGGTATATTCACTACCCACAAAAAATGCTAAACATGCCTAAAGAAGTTTACACTTCAAAAAATCTCATTTAAATAAACCTCTCAATACTCAATAAGAAAAAATGTTTTTATTGAAAGTTGAAAAGTCCATAAAATTAAGGGTACTATTTTAACTCAACAGAAAAATAAAAACTTTAATCCGCAGAATATTATCCGAGAACCCAATACCCTATGTGATGATCTCCCCATGGTAATCAAAGTCAGATCCACTAGTACACTTTTCTGAAAGAAAATCTTATTACGCCCCTGTCAACTTTATGGTTTACTACTTAGACAAGGGAAGATACCTTTTCTAGGGTTCACTACGTTTGAGCTTATGTTTAAAATACATTTATAGATTTCCAAAGATGTTTAAAACTAAACATTTTAAATAGTATGTCTATTTTTGTATATTTTTGTAACAAAAAATGTATCCTATAGTATAGCTTAAACACTAAGCTTTCGTAAAATTTAAAGAAAGTGTTAACCTATTTGACACAAGCCAAGTCCAGAAACCGCTAACTATATATATAAAATAACTGCCCTATGCGCATTGATACCGTACAGTGTCATATTTAGAGAGATGAATAATGTTTGAAGGCACTTTCCTGTTCCAAGTTGGGTACATTAACGATACTTTAAAATAAATACTCTTATATATTGAGATATTCTCTAAAAATGTGGCGGAAAAAAATATATTTTTAAAATTGCTGTAAATATTCAGAGAAGTTCCAAAGTTATTTATTAGGCATATTTTAACACTGAAAATTTTTATCAGCATAGGCCTGCAATCGCTTTATTACCGATCTGCTAAGAGTGCTTAATAATTATTAGAATGTGTGTGTGAATGTAGATTTATTGTTGCGTATAAAGCGTAATAAAAAGGAAATCGTTGTTTTTATATTCATAAGGAGATTTCTGGAGTTTAGGAACTCTAGAAAATTCTTTGATATTTTAAGCGCATTGTTTTGTCTGTTTGTGTTGACAATTGTTACGTAAAATTTCTTAAACTAATCAATATTACTGAATGTCACTCAGTCCCAGTGGCGGTTTCTCCATAAGTGCACATGTGGACGTGCACTCCCAAATTATACTTAAAAAAATATAAAACTTTGATCATTCCTTAATTTAATTAATAATTACCCCAAAAGGAATTCACTAAAGACTGGAATATTCTCTAGAAATTAATACCCGGTATGTATGTGTTTGTATTCGTGTTCAAACCAAGCTCGAACCAAATTCTTTACAGTAATTTACTGGAACCAAATTCTATGCACCGTGCATGTTATGTCGCATACTAATTACGAAAAATAGAAAGAAAGGACGACATGTCCCAATAGAATTTTACAGTACATAGAATCTGAACCTTCCTTCGGCACCGCGCTTATATAAAAACTAGCCTCGATGCCGCCCGCACCCCCGTGATGCCTCCCGCGTTCACGTTGCATTTTCGAGCAGTTTACGCGCACTTTTCAGTAGTGCGCGCTTAGACAACTCCCTATTATCGGTCGGGCGCTGGCGGTTTGTTTTGATTTTGACGATTTGGTATTTACGACAATGGCGGTAGTTTCTAATTCTGATAGCATTAGCGTGCAATATTTAAAGGCAATTAAGTTTTGATCTTTGGAAGTGAAAATATATGTTAACTAGGTATGATACATTTATTATTTATTTATAATTACAGTAATAATAGGTAGGTAACTAATATCTAACTAAATATCTAATTTTTTATTATTTGCTCTAAATTGTATGATATGACGACCCACTTAATGGCCTTAAAAGTTAGCGTGGCACTCAAAAAGATTTATGCCTGCGCCGCAATTTTTTTTTTTGGTGTGCACCCCAAAGCTTATTACGACGCGCCGCCACTGCTCAGTCCATATTTTGTCCAACAAATGTATGGTTCTTATACGCGTTAAAATATCCTGCGAAATCTATTAATTAATCTTGATCTGATTCTGGGTTTTAAAGGTTAAATGATACAATCCACACAAATTTAACAAAAGTAGGTTATTTTTTTCAGTTGGTCACATTTTTGAAGGTAACTGCATTTTAGTTAATCCTTAAAAGATTTATATTTGTAAGAAATACACTCAAAAGTAGCTTTCGATAAATGGACACACACCCTAAAAATCAGGAACGTCTTAAGAGGTCAACATATGTTCTTTTTTTTGTCACAATTTGAAGTATTTCCCAAACTAAAAGAATCAAACCGTCAAAAAGGTTTCTAGGAAATTAAAACAGAAAAAGAGAGATATATCAATCTATCTTTAGATATTGGATTCACATATAAAACTGGGTTATGCTGGAAAGAGAAAACAGTATCAGTGGCTCAGATCTGAGGAACAATATCGGTCAAATAAATCCAGGACCTCTGATAAAAACTGTTTTGTATTCAAGTGAAATTTTTATACATATTTTCCTAGGAAACAAAGTTATAGCAAAAACGGTAAATAAATAACGGAAATATAGCCACATGGAAACTACAAAAATGGTCGCCGCCGTGCTGCCTCGAGCATTTAGTCTTCATATTGTATTTTTTCGTGCCACTGCTCGTCCGCTTTTTTAATTTTAATATAAAATTATGTCACGTAATGATATTAAAGCAACTGCGACACATCTCAGAGGAGCCATCATTTTTATAATTACCATGCTTGTGATTTACCGTATGCAGAGGAATACCTACGCCCGCGATGGCCTTTGCTTGGCTTTGTTGTGTTTCTATTTTAATAAACTATGAGCAAAAATATACATATATCAAACAAGTTTTCATATCTAAGCGGGTAAAAAAGGTTTTGTTTCTTTCGTATTTTTTTGTAGGTAGCTCGAAAGCATATCATCACGGGGTCCTAGATCTAATGGATACCTAATAAGTATTGACAGCTACTTAATCGTCTTTTTGAGATCCACCACAACACTGCTTGGATGATGTGACTAAGGTAATTAATGATGAGTTATGCCTTAAACTCATTATCAGTTACCTTAGATGTGACGCTTTTGTCTTTTATCTAACGTTTGTAGTGAGAAACCAACATCGTCCACCCCGACAAGTACCGCCATCTAGCAAAATATGGAAGAGTACGACAGGTTATAAACTAGCAGTTTATAGCGGTCGATGAAAAGATCGATGAAGAACGAGGATCCGTCACGTGACCTTCGACAGCACATTGTGTTTTAAATCAGACTAACGCTGGTTGCGTTTTTTCCGCCTTCAAAGCGTCGCATATAGGTCATTTAGTATAATCGTTGTTTGATGGAGAGCTCCTCAAACAACGGTATAATCTACAGAATTGAAAATAATTACATTATAAAAAATTCTATACAGTCATTTAGGGTAACTTAAAACCACAATGAGTAACTTTGAGCCACTTTAAAAATTAAATTTAAAAGATGTCACTACGAGATATTTTAAATACTTGACAGATGATTAAATTTTCAAGGTTATTCAGGTGTTCAGCTGCAATAATAAAAAAGTGCTTGTTTTTCGGGATACCAAACCTCTGTAAGTACCTGTTTTTTTGTTTTTTAGTTGTTGGATTATCTAAATGTTAAAAAACAATAAAAAAATCAAGCAAAATATTGCAGATTTAGCCAAAACTTCATAAAACTGTGAATAAATATAGGTTAAATTGGGATAACTTTGAGCCGGCTCATCGGGGGTTCGAACTCGTGGAGGAAAATCTAAAAGAGGAATGTTAAGAACTAGAGGTGGAAAACCCAACGTAGCATCAAATAGAGAAACTTATGATGAAAATGAGGATGATACTAACAATGGTTAAGAAGATAAAACGGGATCTAAAAATAATATAGATGACGATGAAGGTGAATTAGACCTAAATAAACTAAATAGAGTTGTAGAAGAAGTAGATGTGATGGATGTGAGCGATGTGGAATAAATAGATTTTGATGGTGTCTTAATCAAATATTATTATGACTTTAATCTATATCCTGGCAAAGTTTTACAAAAAAAAATAGATTGCATAGAATTGTTTTTAAGTACATACATGGAAAGATCGGAAAAAATTGGAAGTGGCCAACAACTAATGATGAGATATATTATGAAAAAACGGATATTGTTAAAAAGTTAATTGGAAGTGAAATAATACCTGTAACAAATAGAGGCCTGTTTAAAATTAATGATAATTTATTAAAGGTTACCTTAATTCAGTCAGCTTAATATATATATGTTTTACTTAATATGTAGTTTGTTTGTAAAGTTGGTTTATAATATCTTATAAATGGTATTTTTAATTAAGTATGGTTTAAAGTTACCCCAGATGGATGGCTTGGAAACTTTGATCCACACAAAACTGATCAGAAAAAATATAAAAAAAATTTAAAACTCTTTTTTTCCACTTTATTTTGGGTTCTAGAAGTTGTGTTTTTTATATTTATTGATTTACGGGGTATAATATTTCCTATTTGTTAAAACTCAGTCAATTTACTTCAAAAACTGGATCAAAGTTACCCCAAATGACTGTAAGCTGTAAATCAATTTTTAACACAAATTCTGACGTTTACAGAAAATATTATATTGCAATTCAATATAAACAAACTACGTAGTATTTCTTTATTAGTTTTTTTTCTTTTAATAAATTTTTATCCAAAAATATATTAAATGGTTTTATTTAACTTGACTCCGTATATATCTTTGTTTTAAATGTTCAACCGCATTCACATAATTCTCGGTGAGCAAGAGACTTGAAATTTGGTAGGTGAATAGTGTTCCGGTGACCAAATAATTAAGCATTTTTTTTGTTGTGTTTGTTTCTACGAATCTCTAACGGCGAAAGATAAAGACGAATTATCTTCAACTTTTGCGAACGGTAAAGCCGAACTGCAGCCCGACTTTACCGAACGGCACGGTATAAATCGAGAGGTTTTTACAACGTATACTATTATACCGTAAACGAAAATATATAACCAATGTATCCTTCCTGTACTTACATATGAATCCCAGACCTGGATACTTACAAAATCAAATATCGTTGGGTTGGGTTCTGGATAAAAAATAAAATAATAGTAAGGGATGTCAGAAGAGAAGTAGCAAAATTAAAATGGAAATTTGCTAGTCATAATATCAGACAGAAAGACAATCGATCGATGAAAGAAATGTATTGTAAGCTGAAAACTTTGAAAAAATAAAAGAAGTAGGTGAAGACCCCAAATGAGATGGGCGAACGATTTAAAGAACACAGAGAAGAGTGGAAGATATTGGGGGAGGCCTACGTCCAAAGATGGATTGAAGAAACCTAAATAGATAGATAAATACTATTATAACAACACGCCTTGCTTCATATAGAGCTGCTAATTCTAACTGTGCTAAAACGCCAAGGTAATAAAAACAAATAACCACTATGTCATTCTGACGCCTAAAATTAATGTTATATTCGATGGATCGGACAAATTTGTTTTCATTTTGTTTGCAATAAAAGGCCATTAGGGCCATCGGGGTGCGGTTCCATAATAATATTAAAAGGATATTAATTATTGTTATGATTAGAATCACATGCCCGTGTGTTATGTTATTGGGTTGATTATAATTATGATTGACACACCGGTCATCCTATTATTTTATAAAGGTGCGGTTAGAATAATATTAATGAAACAAATGGTTAAAACGCATAAAAATTTATAATAATCGGAGTTCTTTTTAAATAAAATAATAAATGGATCCATGACGGATCTGATACCTTCCTAGCTTGGCAATTAGCACTCCATGCTATATCAGCTTTGAAATAAAGTTTTTTCGGAAACAAAAGTTCCTACTAGTTTTTGATAATATATCACAAATTATTGAGAAAAATGCTGTCTAATATATTCTGGAACAGTTATAATTCTTTTTTAAATTATTGCCATTAGCGTTAACGGATTTTGTCCAAAATCTAATCAGCTCGTTACATTGTCGAATAATATTTTACATGGAAATTTTATAAAAATCGGTCCAGCGGTTTAGGAGCTATCGTGTTACGGACAGACATACACACACACACACAGAGAAAGACATCATGACGATATTGCTAAGATAGATCAAAAAACAAAAATCGTCGAAAATAGTACCTTTTTTAGCACAGCTAGGGAGGTAATAATACAGGGTTTTATATTAAAAACTTGTCTGTTTTAGTGCCCTTAGCACTAGTCTCGCCGCCAGCACGGATTATTAAACATAAACGGATTGAATTTCACCAAAGTTATAGTGGAAAATCCAAAATGTGCCAGTTTTTTTAAATAAACATGAGATAAAATAAAAGTGTTTGAAACTGCTCAGGGTCTTAAATAAGGTTGCCAGATTTTCAGAGGGAAAAGCGTGGCAAACACGACCGACGAAGGAATGAATTTTTTTTTGTTAATTGTGAGTTGGAAAAAGAGTAAAAAAAATATATTATAAATTTTCGAAAAACAATTTTAAGATGTTAGATTATTGGTACTTATAAGAAGGCTGCAAGCTGTCAGGATAAAAAGTTGGTTTATTATAATAAGGGTGTTTAAAAACTTTGAAGTGAAAAACTCGGAATTTTTCCAGATTAAAAATAAAAGAGACATACCATATTTTTTTCAAGCTCTGTGGACATTCCAGAAAGTGTTAACTATGAACAAGCATTTTTTAAAGAATTGTGAGTTTATTGTAGAATTATATTCTAAACTTAAAAAAAGACTTTCTTCATCAAAACTTACAAATCTATTGTCCGGATCTAATACAATCCTTTTTAAAATTTCGATAAAATGTTCCTAGTTTAGAACAAAGTGCTGGTAATTGGTCCCAGTGGTATATCCTTCTTATGGATCTTTGGTCCATAGTAATGTGCCTTACTGTAGCATAGAGTCAGACGGGATCTAAAAGCGTCCGGGATATTTTCAGCATACTTCTTTAATGTCATGTAGATGCGTTCGATGTTTGTGGTTGTATCTTTTGGTAGTGTTTTGTAGTCTCCTTTCTCCAGAACTTCTTCTATCTTTCTGTTGTATGTTTCGACATCTATAATAACCGTCGCGTTTCCTTTGTCGGCAGGTAGAATCTTGAATGATTTGTCAATCTGCAGGTTTTTCATTGCCCGTTATTCTTGACTGGTGATGTTTGCCTTCTGTTGCTTCTTTCTGTCCAAGGTTGTTCTTACTTTATGGCGAAACCCATCAGCTCCTGGTTGAGGTAGACGAATGGTCTCTATTGTCGCAATAATGTCCAGTGTCGGCGTCTGTACGGCATTGGACATTATTGCGGCAATAGGCATTATTGTTTGAAAAAAGAAAACTTAAAGCGAAATTCATTTGTGTTTTAATTTTTTCTTGGTGTGATTTAACTGTAAAGAAATGCTTAGCGGGAGTAAAAATTGTCAAGCTTGCAATTTTCCCGTATAATATTTCAGCTTCTTCGTTAAAATTACGCCTATTTAATAATTTGTCTTTGATGATTTAATAAGTTTTTGTTGGATACATAACAAACGAAATCCTAAATAGAAATTCCCTTTTATAAGCATAGCTTCAAAGTTTCCCAAGAAATAATGCCCGTCCTAGTATCTTTAAAGTAATAATAATCAACCCTATGCTTACACAAAAGCAATAACGAATCTTGTAGACACAATAATGCCCCCGTTAACTTCCCGAAATCTGTTTTTACGGATATGCAAAACACCGGCCAAGTTCCAGCGTTGTCTTTGGGATGTCTTGCTGGGTTTTCTGTCCTAATACAATGCCAAATTAACACTTCCAGTGAATTATTGTGCAGGTATAGCAGTATCAATCTAGATCTGCAAGTAGACTTTATTACCCAAGGATCCAACATTGCGTCTAAGCGTTGGGTTTGAGTCAATCTTGACCCTGTTTTGAAACAATTTGATTTTTGATTTTTTGACTGTGTAGATGTCGCGAAAGTTATATCTTAATGACTACAAGATTTTCCTTTTTAAATAATTTACCAGAAAAGTTTTTGTAATGCTTTTAAGAATTTATATGGCTATTAAAAGTTTATATTAAATATTACCTATTTTATCCATCTCAGATCCGCGCATCTCCATTCTCACGTACTTTTACAAGAATATATTTTTCTTAAGTTGTTATGTAATGACTCCTTAGAGTAATATGACTCAAAGTATTGACGAATTCTTTTGGGAAAAAACTGTAGCAACAAACTGGTCCGCCACTACAATTTTCGTATTCATTTGGGAAAACTAGTGCAATTGTTTGTATTCTTTAAGCAACTGGAAAGCCCAGTGTTGCACTCAGTGCACATTATTATTATTCGCCACGGGCTCTTTAAGTTCGTGTTGCACTAGTGCCCCTTCGGATTCTTTTGAAACTGTACTGAGGCAATTTTTTGACAGCGATAAAACAGTGTCAGTCGAGCACGATTCTTAAGTAGCAATAAGTGGTCCACTAAGTGTCTTGAACCGCATGCCAACGTTGCGTCTAAACGTGGACATTGAGTCAAGCTTGACCCTGTTTTGAATCAATTTGGTTTATGATTTTTTCAGCAGGTAAACGTCACAAAGTTTGTTTCGTAATGACTACAAGATATTGATTGTTTAATAAATTACCAGAAAAAGATGTTGTAATGGTTTTAAGTATTTATTCAAGACTTTAGATGGCTATTAAATGCTTTTCAACCAAAAAAAAATTATACTATTATTTTTTTTGCCATCTAAAATCCGCGAGCCTCCATTCTGACGTACCTTTATAAAAATATATTTTTCTTAAGTTACAGTGAAATAACTCAAGCTATGTTTTCCTTTGAAACTCGTAGACAATGAGTACAAACAAAATTTGCAAGTGACACTTGAAAACGGTTGGAGACTAACCTATACCTCGCGTTTAAAATAAATAATGACATAAGTCTAAAATTTTGTTACTCTGTTTTTCTTTTATATAATATGTGAAGTTTGATTTTCATGTAGATCAGAGGCCTGATTTGCCCAAGCAAATAAAGAAATTAATGCAGTGGCGGTTACTCCATAAGTGCACATGTGCACGTGCACTCCCAAATTTTACTTAAGATAATATTAAACTTTGATCATTCCTTAATTTAATTCATAATTACCCCAAAAGAAATTCACTAAAGATAGGAATATAATCTAGAAATTAATACCTGGTATGTATGAGTTTGTATTCGTGTTCAAACTCTCCATCAAACAATGCTTTTATTTACTGGAACCAAATTCTATGCACCATAGATGTTATGTCGCATGCTAATTACGAAAGATAGAAAGAGAGGACGACATGTCCCAATAGAATTCTGCCGTCCTAAGCGCCTTATAGAAAAAAGAAAATTTTAAGTGACTTTTTAAATACTTTTTGTAGTCTTACGATTTGTTACATTAGTATAACAATAGAGTATATTATTATAATTTGTCTTAACCAACAATCGCATTTTTGGATTTTTTTCAAATACGGGGCTTAGGACGGCAGAATTTTACACTACATAGAATCTGAACCTTCCTTCGGCACAGCGCGTATACAAAAACCAGCCTCGATGCCGCCCGCACCCCCGTGATGACCCCGGTGTTATCGGTTCGCATTGCATGTTAGAGCAGATGACGGGCACTTTTAATTCGTGCGCTTAGTAGTTGTGTGTGCAACGATTACTTTTCCAAATATCGAGTAGATACTTCCTATTCGAGTATCAGATATTTCGTATTCGGTATACCGGTATATTATCGGTAAATCCAATAAATACTAAGTAGAGTTGAGTACTTACTAAGCATGCAAAAAATAAAAATATTGATGTTTTACATGTTTCTTACTCATACGGCCGTTGCCGATATGATTGATACGAAAGTAACACTTCGGCTTCGGCCCCATTCGGGATTCGAGTAACGGGTATTTGGCGTCGAAGGATTTGATTACATCGAATCTGTCCATGTATCAGATATTATTAAAGTATCGAGTAGATAGTATTTGCACATCACTAGCGCTTAGACAACTTGGCATTATCGGTCGGGCGCGGGCGGTTTGTTTTGATTTCGACGATTTGTTACTTATGACAATGGCGACAATTCTGAGAGCATTAGCGTGCAATATTTAAACACAATTAAATTTTCATATTTGCCATTAGAAGGGAAAATAAACTAGGTGTGATAATTTATTATTTATTTGTAAAACAATAATAATAGGTAGGTAACTAATATCTAACTAAATATCTCATTTTTTAATTATTTGCTCTAAATTATATGATATGACGGCCCACTCGAAGGCCCAAAAAGTTAGCGTGGCACTCAAAAAAGATTTTCGCCTACGCCGCAAATTTTTTATTTTTTGGTGTGCACCCCCAAAGTTTGAATGTTGAGTTACATAGAAGCTAGATAATGGCGCCCTCTGCGCAGATTAATAATTGTGAATTGCCCTGAGCCGTCAGGCTTGGCTATGTAACGCTCATTTGGGTGAAATCGGTTCGAGTCGACTAACTGTGAGAAACATTCAGCGACCGATATGATAATGCAGATGAAGGCCAGTACACAGAAGAGTTCGGTTTGCAGAATATGTTATGGGCCAGTATTATTAATTTCGCCTTGTTGAAGTTTACACTTCTGCCGTGTGTTCTTAAGCACACACAATTTTTTTTTTTAATTACCAAAAGGCAAAAAACTTTTAAAATGATGCAAGGATTTCCTCTGTAAATGTTTACCAATTTTTTAGGAAACACCCTGTATATTGCGCTTATACCACCTTCATTCATTACATGCCTTACTTATTTTGAGTAGAATTTTACGACAATAGAATTAAAAACAAGTAGAACTTAACATCAAACAATGTAAGGCCAATAAACAATATTAGCATTTGCCTTGATTTGCTAAAATATTGACCAAAACTTTTGAACTTCGGATCAACTATTGTTCCGGGTCTTTCTTAACTTATACGTCACTATGAAAATTTATCAACCCGCGGTTATCTTTAGTCAACTTTGCATGAATAAAATTTAATAAGAACTAAGAATCTTCCAAAACCACCGAATATCAACTGAAGACAGAAAACTACATATTACATTGTATTGTAGAGAAAACTTTAAAATCTGTATAAATAGTAAAATTTATAAAAAAAATATAAGAACGTAAATAAATAATTGAAAAACTGAAACAACCTAAACTGACATAAATAAACATAAAAACACTTGCAAGGAAAAAAGATGAAAGATGTGCTGTGTGTGTATCGATCAAAATCAAAAAGAATTTTATACTTCACACAAAGGTGTGTCTGCTTAACTCGCGAGGATCAGAAAGAGAAGGAAGAGTTGGTTTTGGTTATTTTCCAACTTACACAGGGTAGCATCTCCAGACGTTCGTTTCTGTGTGTTTCACGTCATAAGTAGAGAACAGCATACCTAGGTAAGCCAATTTGAACCAAAACCAACTCCTACATATGAATTAGTCGGATCCGTAAGATACGAGCAAACTTAAAGGTGTGGCGCCATCGGGCGATGTGGCTCGCGCACTCGAAAGTTGAAGCACACTGGCATCGTCTTGTCTGAGACGCAGCTGCGCCATCAAAAGTTTGGTCCATTTAATGTGGTTTTAAAACCACGTAATCACGTAGCAACCAAAAGGCCGTACTGTCCAAAGCATATGCAAAGAAAAAAAATGCTGTGTGTGTCTCGATAAAAATCAAAAATAATTTTATATTTCACACAAAGGTGTGTGCTTACCTCGCGAGCATCAGAAAGAGAAGGAAGAGTTGGTTTTCGTTATTTTCCAACATACACAAGGTGGCATCTCCAGATGTACGTTTCTATGTATTTCACGTCATCGTCATATTTTATATGCTGTGACGTGAAACACACAGAAACGTACGTCTGGAGATGCTACCTTGTGTAAGTTAGAAAATAACCAAAACCAACTCTTCCTTCTCTTTCTGACGCTCGCGAGTTAAGCACACACACTTTTGTGTGAAGTATAAAATTCTTTTTGATTTATAAAAACACTTATTTTTATTTTATAATTCTGCTTCGAATTCTATATAGGAAGTGTATTTTTAAAGAGACATTCAAAAACAGGAGCGGGTTGCAGAGAGACCAGAGAATTTGTAGACGGATCAAAAGCGGCAAGATTTAGGGTCGGTTTCTCAATTGCAAGTAACTCTGAGGGGTTAACCAACCCGGTGTAAATTTTAACCTAGGGTTAACTCCGGGTTGTGTTACTCCAGCAGCCACTGCGTTGGTAGCACTGTTTACTATGCTGCCAGTTTCACCATATTTTTGATTGGCTGACAGCTGTCACATAATGGCAAAGGTTACATAACCACAAAGTTTTAAATGTTTTTTCCAGTTCTAATATTTGTTTATTACGCCACTGCTTTGTGTGCAAAATCTTATTTTTAGTCCGTTGTTGTGTGTGCAAAAACAAATGTTTTAAAATATTTTAAAAAATAAAGCCACATGTCAGAATGTTGAAAATTTGTATCTTTCCTATCAGTAGGATGTTCCAGGGCATCTGCAATTTATGCGAGAATGTAAAGGACAGCCTCTTTGCTTAATTTAAATCTGGAAACAAAGTTTTTTTCATCAAACATTTCGACAGGATCAAATCTTGGTCGAATTATTTGGGGCCTTCTTTGGTATTTACCAAAGTTAAAAAAGTCTTCCTTCCCATTGCTCTTATTACAAATTTCATTGATGTCATTAGCATCATCATTAGATATGATGCTAAAATTAGAAGCTAAGTTTCTCAGCTGGTCTGAAAAAAGCGGTCCATTATTTATTTTATTTTTTTTACATAATAATCACAAATAAACTTTGTCAAACTAAAAAAAAGAGTAAGAAACTGGTATGCATGTGGAATTTTAAAAGTTACGCAAACACTAAGCTTTCGTAAATTTTACGACGGAGTTTTCACAATTTGCATATGAACAACTTCAGATGGTTAAAAACACCAGTGAGGTATTCAGTGGCCTGCGCTTTAAGATTAGATGGCAGCTGTAGCCCTTCCTACTTTGCGAATATGTTATACCAAAAATTGCAATCGGCCATCGTAAAATTTACGATGCTTAGTATTCTAGGGTTACTTAAGATACCTCGTGGCAGAATGAAAGGCCTACACCAGGATGAAACACACGAATAAATATTTATTAATGTGGATGAGACATTAGGCACACGGTGCACCAACCCTGATCGAGGAAGAGCTGCACTTGCTCAAACGGGCCGACATAATGGACTTTGTAAAAAGTACAGGAAGGCCCAATGAGCTACCTGGATGTCGTATAGAATTGCAGAGAGTGGGTTAAAGGGCAGAGCTGGGGCATGTTAAAAGGAACCTACTCTGGCCTACTTCTTAGACCAACGGATCATCAGCCTACTTAACTACTACTACTACTAAGAAAGACATTGATACATTTAGTTATAATGAGACACCCTGTACTTTTTCGATAACTAACTATTTTTTATCAAAACTCAATTTAAAACATTCGTTTATTATTAAGCATTAAAACTCTGGCTTTTCATTATTTGTCGACCATGAGTGTCCCCATCTATCATCAGGGATTTGCCATTTTTCACCAGCGTGAAAACTGATATTTTTATTCAATAATCATAAATAATTTTCAGTTTTTTTAATAGCGAAATTGATGAGCGGTAATTAAAACGGCGCGAGGTGTAATGAAGAAGAATTAGTTTCAGGTTTTTGTAAGGATAACGAGTGTGTGATGTTTTACTGTGAGTTGTAACCCTGATGCTCATTTATTAGAAAAACTGACGAATACATAGAAAGAGACAAATACCATTTAGCATAACCGGGTGTTTTTCTTCGTTTATAGAGAGTTTTTGATACGTTTTTTTGAGATTCCGTTGTGATTGTGGTAATCCCGCATTACTCCATAGTGGCAATTAACTACTAGGGACATTTGGGGCAGCGTAGTTTACACTTCGCTACCGCTATTGTTAAAACTGAACATGCGCATTAGCAACCTGTATAACCTGTCTCCCGAATCTTAGATTTTTTTCGCCATTTTCCACATATTTCATGAATACAAACACAAATAGCATCAAATGAGGCCTCATGGGGTCTCGGGCCCACCCCGAAACTTTTTCCTATATACGCCACTGCTCCTTGCCTACCAATTGAATGAACTATTTACCTACAGATCATTGAAATAGTGTAAATTTGCAATTTAATAATCAACATCAATCCTTTTTTGTAATTCGGCAGTAGCGTACGCAGGGGGGGGGGTTGACGGCTGAAGCTCCTCCCAGAACCACTAAACATTGACCCCTAAAACATGATTTTTTCTCAAAAATTAATATTAAAACAAAACAAACAAATCCCTAGACTGCTTGAAAACACAAAAACATCGCTGATTCATTTGCGGAATTGGTTTATTCAAAATAAATTGACAATAGACGCAGAAAAATCCAAGTTTGTCATTTTTAGAACAAAACTCTCCAGAATGGGGCGGTCTAGGACAACTGGACGCCGCCAACTGGGCGCCGCCAACTCGGCGCCGCCAACTGAGCGCCGGGCCAACTGGGCGCCGGGCCAACTGGGCGCCGGGCCAACTCGGCGCCGCCAACTGGGCGCCGGCCAACTCGGCGACGGACTAAAAATTTGTTTTTGATAAAATGTGTAGATGAAAAATAAAATAATTTATTTATATAAAAACATCTTTAAAAAATCCTTTACTAACTAACTAACTAACTATCTATCAAATCTTGTGAAGCGTTTTTAACACACTTACCATTATCCGATTTGGATGAAATTTGGTACACACGTAGCGGTCCCATGACAATACAACATTAAGAAAAAAATATCCTACCACCCCTACCCCCACCCCTTCTATAGAAAAATGTGTTTTTGACACACTTCCCGTTATCCGATTTGGATAAAATTTGGTATACACATAGTGGTCCGATAATAATACAACAATAAGAAAAAAATATCCTCCCACCCC
Organism: Aspidapion aeneum; assembly: GCA_963576565.1. Lineage (NCBI taxonomy): Eukaryota > Metazoa > Arthropoda > Insecta > Coleoptera > Brentidae > Aspidapion > Aspidapion aeneum. The sequence goes on along the minus strand of OY755046.1, from coordinate 45,562,914 downwards.
TACCCCCACCCCCTTCCATAGAAAAATTAGTTTTTGACACACATCCCGTTTTCCGATTTGGATGAAATTTGGTATACATGTAGTGATCCGATGACAATACAATATTAAGAAAAAAAATATCCTCCCACTTCTACCCCCACCCCCTTTAATAGAAAAATGAGTTTTTGACACACTTCCCATTATCCGATTTGGATGAAATTTGGTATTCACATAGTGGTCCAATGACAATACAACATTTAAAAAAAATATCCTCCCACCCCTACCCCCACCCCCTTCCATAGAAAATGCGTTTTTGACACCCTTTCCATTATCCGATTTGGATGAAATTTGGTATACATATAGTGGTCCGATGACAATATAATATTGAAAAAAAAAATCCTATCACTCCTACCCCCACCCTCATCTATAGAAAAATGTGTTTTTGATATACTTCCCATTATCCGATTTGGATGAAGTTTGGTATACATATAGTGATCCGATGACAATACAATATTAAGAACAAATATCCTCCCACCTCTACCCCCACCCCCTTTCATAGAAAAATGAGTTTTTGACACACTTCCCATTATCCGATTTAGATGATTTTTTTAAAAAGAGTAAAAAATCATGTTCAGCGACGTTAAACACCACAAAGTTCTAAATTTATTATAAATCGATCCCTAAGCACTGCAATCTTTCAAGTTTGAGAGAAGTCGGTTAGTAAATAAAAAATCTGCCATTTTTGATCCGCCATTTTGATTTTTTTAAGTTTGAGTAAAAAATTTTGTTAAATGACTTCAAGCAATGTAATATTTCAAGTTTGAGACAAATCGGTTAGTAAATAAAAAATCTGCCATTTTGGATCAGCCGTTTTGATTTTTTTAAGTTTGAGTAAAAAATTTTGTTAAATGACGTCAAGCAATGTAATATTTCAAGTTTGAGACAAATCGGTTAGTAAATAAGAAAATCCGCCATTTTGGATCCGCCATTTTGATTTTTTTAAATTTAAGTAAAAAATTTTGTTAAATGACCTCAAGCAATGTAATATTTCAAGTTTGGGACAAATCGGTTAGGAAATAAGAAAAACCGCCATTTTGATTTTTTTAAGTTTGAGTAAAAAATTTTCGTAAATGACCTGAAGCATTTTGATTTTTCGATCCGCCATTGTTGTAATAAAAAACGTAAATTGTAGTATTACCAGGTTACCAAACACTAGAACAGCCAAGATTCAACAGTCGACTTAATGGATTTAACTTTACTTAACAAAAACAGATTTCAAATAAATTAGTAAAAAAATTTCTTTTAAGTCACAAGCTTTCATAAAATGCACTAAAAATTAAAAAATAATTTTCTAACATTCTAATATTATCATAATAATAAAAGCGATGGCCGACTGATGGAAATTTTGAGGATGTTAGCACGATAAGATATCCGTATCAATTAAATATTACTATTTGCAAGAATCAGTCTAGCAGAAAAATGCAGAGGTAAATAAATAAAGAAGAGTTTATTCTGGATTATAATGAAATCGCTGATCGTAAGTTGTTTGGAAACTCATTTTTCTATTGGGGGAAGGAGAGGGTGGGGGTAGAGGTAGAAATATATTTTTTGTTTGGGCTGTATTGCCATCGGACCTTTATGCATATATCAAATTTTATAAAAGTTATTTGAAGTGAAGTGTGTCAAAAACGCATTTTTTATGGAAGGGGGTGGGGGGTAGGGGTGGGAGGACATTTTTTCATTATTGTTGTATTGTTATCGGACCACTATATGTATACCAAATTTCATCCAAATCGGATAATGGTAAGTGTGTCAAAAACGCATTTTTCTATAGATGAGGGTGGGGGTAGGAGTGGTAGGATTTTTTTTTTCAATGTTGTATTGTCATTGGACCACTATATGTATACCAAATTTCATCCAAATCGGATAATGGGAAGGGTGTCAAAAACGCATTTTCCATGGAAGGGGGTGGGGGTAGGGGCGGGAGGATATTTTTTTAAATGTTGTATTGTCATCGGACCACTATGTGAATACCAAATTTCATCCAAATCGGATAATGGGAAGTGTGTAAAAAACTCATTTTTCTATGAAAGGGGGTGGGGGTAGAGGTGGGAGGATATTTTTTTCTTAATATTGTATTGTCATCGGAGCACGATATGTATACCAAATTTCATCCAAATCGGATAACGGGATGTGTGTCAAAAACAAATTTTTCTATGGAAGGGGGTGGGGGTAGGGGTGATAGGATTTTTTTTTCAATATTATATTGTCATCGGACCACTATATGTATACCAAATTTCATCCAAATCGGATTCAAATTCAAATTTTGTGTTCACGTTTTGTGTTTTGTGATATATTTTATTTCGCGCTGTTTTTAATCTGTTTTTTTTTTGTACTTCGCACTCGTACCTATGTAATATATTATTCTGTACCGTCTTTATTTAATTTAATTTTATTATTTCTTAATAGTGGTAAAATCCGCTCATTTGTTTATTTATTTTACTGCCTGTCTAAATTGTATGTATTTTAAAATGGATTTTATCATGTTTTTTTTTCTTGTGCTTTTAATTTTATATTACAAATTGTGTTTTACTATTGTCGATAACTACCACACATTTTTTAGAAATTTGTGTGTTGTTAACTTTACTTAGGTAAATGAATGTGTTTTTTTTAAGTAAATTTTATATTATACTAAGTCGAACTTTATCGCAACCCAACTAGATTTAAGAATTTGACACTATTTCATTAGTTGTATGTTTATCAACAATTTTTACAAATCAAGAGAATTTTGAATTTTGAATTAACTTTATTTAGGTAAATGGATGTGTTTTTTTTAAGTAAATTTTATATTATACTAAGTCGAACTTTATCGCAACCCAACTAGATTTAAGAATATGACACTATTTGATTAGTTGTATGTTTGTCAACAATTTTTACAAATAAAGAGATTTTTGAATTTTGAATTTTTTGAAAATGTATCGATCTGGGCCCAAGCCCTTCAGGATCCATCTCTGTGTATCGATCCGCGCTCAAGCCCCCCCTAGGGTTCGCTTCTGCGTACGCCTTTGAATTTTGCACGAAACAGGTATCTTTAAAGCCGGATTTTCGTAACGCCCGAAACAGAACCAAACCTTTTTTCTCGTTCTAGAGTTATAGTAAGGGATTTTTCATTCTGGTGATGATTTTCCGATGGGGTCAAAAGGTCAGTAAATGATATATGAGTCGACTTATTTTCTTAGTTCTAAATCTCTTACACTAAGAAGAAGAGATCATTACTAGTACTCTGGCTCATCTTAAGTGGTGAAAAATATCCCTGGCTGGAAATTTTCGGATCCAAAAATTGAACTGATTTGTTCCCTTATTTTATTAGTCTTAAAAATCAACGTATAAACTAATGTTACTCTTAATACACTATAACTAAAAATAACTCTGGCTAGTTTACAAAGTTGGAAATTGCACTAGCCGGTGTCTTCAAAATTGGAAAATCAGGAACTTACTTTCATAGCTTTTAAATTTTTTCACGTAGTCAATATTATAATGTCATGGGGAAAATTAGTTATTCTGGCTGTTATTTACAATCACAAAAGCCTCTTAAAAAAGCTCGAGGATCCAACCTAAAAAATAGTTAATGAATTTTTTGGTCGTTAACGAATACAAATACAAAAAAACTTCAAGAGACCAAAAAGTTTCTAGACACAACAGGGAATTTATTCTGTATCTTAGAATCTATTAATAACGCACCAGGTTCAGGGGAAGGTGAAAAGGGATCATTTCCGCCGGTTTTTTTTTCGTACTAATATTTTGCATGCCTATTGATGTACATCCTGTAGCCTAATTTAGGTTTAAGGTTTGAGGTAAATATCCCTGGCAAGGCTTTGGGGCTTTTAGATGACAGCCAGATGGTATTTTAAGCTTTTGTTATAATAAAACCACAATCATCTCATCTCACTTTCAGAACTAAGACAGTAAGCACTCATTTTTATTTCACTTGTCATAAATACTTGCTATCCTTAGTGATTAGCCAGAATAATTTGTTTTTTGTTAATTCATATCTGATTTTGAATTTTGTGCCTAAACCAACCGGATAACCAATTTTGCTTAGAAATGATCAATGAACAATTGAACTCCCTAAGAAAATAAGTTCCCACAAAACATTCATTGCCTCCCCTACTTTAGTGGCGTATATAGAAAAAAAGTTTCGGGGTGGGCCCGAGACAGTTTGGGGGGGGGGGGGGGGCGAGAACCCACGAGGCCATATTTTACGCTATTTTATGTTTGTGTTCATGAAATATGTAAAAAATATCTAAAAAAATCTTAGGTATGCGTGGGCCCGGGCATCTCAAGCCCCCTTTATATACGCCACTGCCTACTATTATGCAAATGAGAGAAAGGGTGAATCGATTTAAGAAAGTTAAAAAATACGTTTGTAACCAAAATTGCGAATTTATTTGCATTACACAAAAAACACCTAAAATAAAAAAACCAGATATTAACCGATTTAAATTTACATAAAAACTCATTCGCACAAAAAATAATAAAACCACCTTATTGACATTCAAAAATTCATAAAATTAAAATATCAAGACCGACCAAAATTTAAACGTCCTTTGCTACGTTTGATTTGATAAACATAATTTAGTAAGCAAAATTTTTATATGATGATGTGTTGTGTTATCCTTTTGTTACTGATACCAATAAATGTTTTTGGTAGTGATATTAAAAACTATGACGAAAACAAACCTCTGTTTTTAACACCTTATTTGATATTAAACCGAACTGAAGAAGCTAGAAATTTGTCCAAAGTGATTTTCGATGGATTTGAGGATGTTGTAAGCTATTCAGGGTACATCACAGTTAATGGTGTTTATAACTCAAATTCATTTTTCTGGTTTTTTCCATCAGAAGACTGTTACTTAAAAGATCCGTTAATATTATGGCTTCACGGTAAGTTAAGTTACTTTTTAAAAACTGATTAGCTCAATTATTAATTTATACAAATTTATTTCATTTGATTTTTTAATGATTAAATTAAAAAATCATTGGTGCACCCACCCACATAGCACAAAAATCACATCAACGGTAAATTAACGTGAACAAAAATAATAAAGTTATTTCTATAAAGCAACTTCAGACCATGTAAAATTTGTTTTGCTCATTCTATATGCTTAAAGATAATTTCAAAACAAGGAGGAATCAAGCTATAAAAAATTTAATTTTTGCTGAAGTTTCTGGTGCTGTGTATATAACATCTTTTTTACCCTCGTTATTTTTTTGTGTTAAATTCACACTTGACTTATTTTGTCACGTTTTTTCTCTATATGTTTTTTAATAAAAAAAAGGCGCGAAAGCCTGTTCTAAAAGCCCTCTAGATAAAGACTTCTTAAAAGTTATAACTTTCTTCGTCCTTTTTTGTCACGTTTTTTTAATAACTTTTTTTTAACTTAACAGAAAGGAAGTTCTAAAAGTTCACTTGTTTAAGGCTACAACACTTCAAGAAAAGATGTGGCTCACGGCAAGACAAAATCTCTATCCTACATTATTTTCTTTAAAAGCTTACCAACATTTTTCGTGAAGGATCAGAGATCAGTTCATTAACTGGTTTTTGAATTAAAGAGGCCAAAGCATTCCCGGATAAATTTTGTCGGAGTGAAAATTGTCGACAATAGGTGGCGCAGCTTCTAGTAAAATCTCAACAATATTTAATAGAAAAGCCATGCAAGTCACGTTTTAAAATTCGTGTGGAAAAGGCGCGAACCTAATGTAATTTTAATGTTGATAAAAATCTAATCAGGATTTATTTGAAAGTAACGTAAAAACATTGCTGTGTTGATTTGATAATGGCGTTATTATAACGCCGTTTTTAGCAACGATATTTTTTATAACGTTAATGAATGACTTATTAAGCTTGTTTTCATACGTGAAATAAATGTTTTTTTCTAGCAGCTTTTAAAATCAACTTTTTTTTTCTCACGCGTTTTTCACGTGTTAAACACGTGATTGTGCTATGTGGGCAGGGACCCCCCCAAGCCTATTTTTCTTAGATATGTGCCTCAGATAACATTTAAAAAAAATTAAATAGAATAAAATACGACACCATGGGGTCTCGCACCCCCCCCCCCCCAAAGACACATTCCTGGCTGCGCCACTGAAAAATTCGTACTTAACATAATTTCTGAATTATGTACAGAGTAGCCCATTTTCGTCAGATTTTTGTAATTTTATTTCTAGTACTTACTAGTACTATATAGTACTTACAGAAACTTTTTAATCTCTTACAATTTTTTGTATCTCTAACCGTTTTTGAGAAAAAAGACGAAAAAATTATTTGTATCTTCGATTGCTATTAAGAAATTACATAACACTCACATAAAATTAACATAATGTAATGCAGTTACTATTTTAAATTCTAATGTCATTTAGCAGAGCACAAATTTTCCTTTTTGTCTTTTTTCTCGCAAACGGTTAAAGATATAAAAAAATGCGAGAGATCGAAGAATTTTTGAATAAAACAAAGAATCCATTTCATATTTTTGAATATGCATTGGCTTACTGCAAAAAAGTTCTGGGGAAGAAAAAGACATAACCCCTGAAAAAATATCACCCTGTGGTTTTTTCCTAACATTTGGCACGCCTAATGATGTACGATTTGTAGCTAAATATACATGCCAAATTTGTTCGCAACATCTCAAAAGCTGCAAAAACCATGCTAAATCACAATAAAAGGGACGACATATAAATAATTATGTAAATGTCAGATAAAAACCTTGACACTTATACGCATAACATTAACATTTGACTAATTAGTTACAGGTCACCAATGCCCAAGCTCTTAATATGAAATTCTAAATGAGCTATTATCAGTAAGACTGTTTATATTTCAGGTGGACCTGGACTGCCAAGTGAAAGTGGTATGTTTGGAGAAAGCGGTCCCTTTAAAGTCAACAATGGTACACTCCTAAGACGAGATCATTCATGGACTCAAAACCATTCAGTTTTGTATATTGACAATCCAGTCGGCACAGGTTTTAGTTTCACCGATGAAGATGGTTACGCTTCAGAACAAACCCAAATAGGTCGGCAACTCTACAGCGCAATAGTTCAGTTTTTTATTCTTTTTCCAGAACTTCGAAAAAATGAATTCTTTCTAGCAGGTGGATCCTACGCTGGTAAATATATTCCAGCTGTTGGACATGTAATTCATCAAAATAACTTTTATAACAGAACCTTTATTAATTTAAAAGGTATTCTGTTGTACAATGCGTTGGTAGATCCAATTAACCAAATAGTTTATGCAGATTTCTTGTATGAACGTGGTTTAATAGAAAAAGATGATAAAATTGCATATGATGCATTAAAGTACTTGATAATTAAGAACCTTAAAAAGGATATACCTGAAATGAGTGTTCTTCTCTGGAATATTCTAATTACTGATATCAAAGGTAATCCAAACATTGCAAGTATTTACAACTACCTACGTAACGATACCTATTATACTTTAATTCCTGATTGGGTCCCGTATATTTTACAGCCAGAGATGCGCAAAATATTACATGTGGGAGATATTGAATTTAAATATGATGTATCTAGTCCTGATTACAAAGTTCGGGAATATCTTGCAAATGATTGGGTTGCAAGCGTTGCTCCTTGGTTTAAAGAGCTAATTGAAAACTATCGTATATTGCTATTTAATGGGGAATTGGATATTATGGTTCCGTATACTTCAGTCCCGAACTATTTAGAAAAACTTAACTTTAGTGCATTTGAACAATACGAAAAAGCAGAACGAAAGCTTTGGAGAGTTGACGGTGAAATTGCTGGTGATTGTAAATCTGGAGGATATTTGACAGAGTGCGTGGTAAAAGATAGCGGACATTCAGTGCCCTACGAAAAACCTGGATACATTTTCGATTTAGTTTATAAGTATGTAAGAAATTTGACATTATATGATGATGATATTGATAATAATGTTATACCTGATCGACAATATCTTCCCACAAAAATTAACTAATTAAAAATTAATTTAGATATATCCTCTTTGTTTGTATTTTTTATATTTTTCTAAAAAATATATACGGTTTAATTTTTAATTAATTTTCAAATTTTGAATGTAGGTGTAAAGTTTCAACTACAGCGAATATCGGTTATAACAATATTGAACGGACCGCCAAATTTCGTTCGTTAAAACCGAGCGTCGTGATAGAGAAAAAAAGGTAACAAAATGGGTTAAATATAGAACTCGGTCGGGACCTTAATATATCGTCGCTATAACCGATATGTCGTAATATCCGATATGGTTATAAGTGATATTCACTGTACTTACAACTTTATTAAAGGACATAAGCATCATTTTGCTAGACATGCTTAATCTAGTTAATTTCTATCATTATCTGTTGATTATAACTTTCTTTTAAAACGTAACTTCTTGATAAAATTATAAACTGACTCAAAATAAAATAATTGCTTAAAAATAACAAATATCAGGTAGATCGGGACTGGCAAGCAAAACGGTATGTTTGGAGAAAGCGGTTCCTTCCAAGTCAACAATAGTACAATATTAAGATGTTGTCATTCAGGGGCACAAAATCGTTAGGTCTTGTATATTGACAATCCAGTCGGCACTGGTTTTAGCTTCACCAATGAAGATGCTTACGCTTCAGAGCAAACCCAAATAGGTCGGCAACTCTACAGCGCAATAGTTTAGTTTTTTATTCTTTTTCCAAAACTTCGAAAAAATTAATTCTTTCTGACAGGTGGATCCTACGCTGGTAAATATATTCCAGCTGTTGGACATGCAATTCATTAAAATAACTTTTATAACATAACCTTTATTAATTTAAAAGTTATTTTGTTGTACAAGGCGTTGGTAGATCCAATTAACCAAATAGTTTATGGAGATTTCTTGTATGAACTTGGTTTTATAGAAAAAGATGATAAAATTGCATATGATGCATTAAAGTACTTGATAATTAAGAACTTTAAAAAGGATATACCTGAAATGAGTGTTATTCTTTGGAATATTCTAATTACTGATATCAAGGGTCATCCAAACATTGCAAGTATTTACAACTACCTACGCAACGATACCTATTATACTTTAATTCCTGATTGGGCCCCGTATATTTTACAACCAGAGATTCGCAAAATAATACATGTGGGAGATATTGAATTTAAATATTATTTAGAAAAACTTAACTTTAGTGCATTTGAACAATACGAAAAAGCCGAACGAAAACTTTGGAGAGTTGACGGTGAAATTGCTGGTGATTGTAAATCTGGAGGATATTTGACAGAGTGCGTGGTAAAAGATAGCGGACATTCAGTGCCTTACGAAAAACCTGGATACATTTTCGATTTAGTTTATAAGTATGTAAGAAATTTGACATTATATGATGACGATATTGATAATAACGTTATACCTGATCGACAATATCTTCCCTCAAAAATTAACTAATTGAAAATTATTTTAAATATATTTTTTGGTTTGTCTTTTATATTTTTCTACAAAAATATACAGTTTAATTTTTAATTGATTTTTAAATTTTAAATGAAGGTGTGAGGCTTCAACAACTTACAGCTTTATTAAAGGACATACGCATCGTTCTGTCAGGCCGGCTTTAATCAAGTTAATTTCTGTTATTCTCCGTGTATTATAACTTTCTTTTAAAACGTAACTTCTTGATGAAATTATATACCGACTAAAAATAAAATAATTGCTTAAAAATTACAAATATCAGGTAGACTAGGACTAGCAAGCAAAAGCGATATATTTGGAGAAAGCGTTCTTTTCCCAGTCAACACTGGTGCAATCTTAAGAGATGATAATTAAAGAGCTAATTGAGAACTATCGTGTCTTGCTATTTAAGGGCGAATTGGATATTATGGTTTCATATACTTCAGTTCCGAACTACTTAGGAAAACTTAGCTTTAGTTCATTTGAACAATACGAAAAAGCAAAATAAAAGCTTTGGAGAGTTGGCGGCAAAATATCTGGTGTTTTTAAATCTACAGGATATTTGACAGAGTGCGTGGTAAAAGATAGTGGACATTCAGTGCCATACGAAAAACCTGCATACATTTTCGATTTAGTTTATAAGTATGTAATAAATTTGACATTATATGATGATTATATTGATAATAACGTTATACCTAATCGACAATATCTTCTCACAAATATTAACTAATTAAAAATTCATTTAGATATATTCTCTTTGTTTGTATTTTTTATATTTTTCAAAAAAAATATACGGTTTAATTTTTAATTAATTTTCAAATTTTGAATGTGGCTGTAAAGTTTCAACTACAGCGAATATCGGTTATAACAACATTGAACTGACCGCCAAATTTCGTTCGTTAAAGCCGAGTGTCATGATAGAGAAAAAAGGTAACAAAATGGGTTATATATAGAACTCGGTCGGGACCTTAATATGTCGTCGCTATAACCGATATGTCGTAATATCCGATATGGTTATAAGCGATATCCACTGTACTTACAACTTTATTAAATGACATAAGTATCATTATCATAATAGAAAAAGATGATAAAATTGCATATGATGCATTAAAGTACTTGATAATTAAGAACTTTAAAAAGGATATACCTGAAATAAGTGTTCTTCTTTGGAATATTCTAATTACTGATATCAAAGGTAATCCAAACATTGCAAGTATTTACAACTACCTACGCAACGATACCTATTATACTTTAATTCCTGATTGGGTCCCGTATATTTTACAACCAGAGATTCGCAAAATAATACATGTGGGAGATATTGAATTTAAGTATGACGTATCTAGTCCTGATTACAAAATTCGTGAATATCTTGCAAATGATTGGGTTGCAAGCGTTGCTCCTCGGTTTAAAAAGCTAATTGAAAACTATCGTGTCTTGCTATTTAATGGCGAATTGGATATTATGGTTCCAAAGTCTTTAGTCCCGAACTATTTAGGAAAACTTAACCTTAGCTCATTTGACCAAAATGAAAAGGCAGAACGAAAGCTTTGAAGAGTTTAAAATTGCTGGTTATTTTAAATCAGCAGGATATGTAACAGAGTGATTGCTAAAAGACATTCAGTGCCACCCGAAGAAAGTTTGTGAGAAATTTGACGTTATATGATGATGATATTGATAATGTTTAAGGTGATCGACAATATCTTAACCCAAAATAAAACTACATTTTGTTTAAATTTTGAATATTTTTCTACAAAAACATACAGTTTAATTTGTAATATTAATTAATTTTTAAATTTTGAACGTAATGTACTACTAATTAATAAAGTACTTATGCACCATTCTGTTAGACCCGTCTAATTAGGTTAATTTATGTAATTTTTTGTTTATAATAACTTTGTTTAAAACGTAAATTCTCAAAATAAAACAATTACTTAAAAATTACAATATTACACTACGTTTCAGAGAGGCCTTTATCAGGGATTAGCAAAATGGATTTCATAGGTATATGTTAGAAATGTTACATTTAACTTTGATATATATTTATTCCTGATTACCTACAAGGTTCGAGAATATCTTGCAAACTATCCATTAGCATGAAATACAACGTTGCTCCTTATTTGTTTACAGCGCTAATTTAAATTTATCGTGTCTGGCGATGTAAGTGTTATGGTTCCATATACTTCAGTTTTGAACTCTTCCAGAAAATTATCTTCAGCAAATATAAACAAAGCGAAAATGCAGAAATAGGAGCCTTTGGAGATATAACCGTGAAATTGTAGACAATAATTTTAAATGTTATGATTATTTAACAAATTGAGTCCTAGAAGAAGCCCCCTTCTCATCATCATGAAGGAATTCCATCAAACCCTCAAGAGAGGAAAACTACAAGACTATTATAGTATCGAACAATTTAATGCATCAGTAACGAACAAGAAAAACAAAAAACATTTATCTAATCGCCGGCAAAATGTGCAAGGAACAGGAACTGCAAAATGAAAGAATACATCAAACACAAACCAACTACATTTGCACCTTTAAATAATTAATAGGCCATTACAGGAGTTAAAAGGCGACACGATTTCGGTTTGAAATAAACTTCGAAGTTTTTCCCATTGAGCTTTTCTTTGAACTGTACATATACTTACTCGTTGTCCAGGCCTAACCTCACCTAGGGGTTATTCTTTTGAAAACCATACAGAATCTTTGCTTGTATGTCACGGTTGTTTTATTATTTGGTATTTTTGTAGTACTATCCCCTTAACTCAAAAATGTATTTTAAATATTTTTAAGTTGATTCTGTACTTTTATACAGGGGATCAAGAATTCGGATTTCAGCGTTTTTACCAAAAATATAGTACCGTCAAATGGGGTGGATCGGGACAGCGGAGTCAATCGGGAGAAAACCTGTTTTTACTATTTAAATGGCCCCTGTATCTCAAGGTCAATGTTTTTAGGTTCAATAATATTCAAAACTCATAGGCGATATCTTAGTGAACGCGTTCCTGCAAGTCGCCGGCCAGTTCCCTTTAGATTTTTAAATAGAGCAGCACGCAAAAAAACCAACAAAATTTTTTTAACCTTCGCTGTCCCGATTGACCCCATTACAGGGACTAATCGACCCTTAAAAATGAAAAAATGGGGTGTCCGGACAACCACAAAAAAAAATATATAAAATCACCTGTCAAAGTGACAGATATGTGTGACGTCATTTTAAAGCTCCAACGGTAAGCTATCATTTGGCGGTGGTTTAAAGTCTATAGCTTTTTTAGAAAAAAAGTTATTTTGAAAAATATCTCAAAATCGTCCCGATCCACGCCGTTTGACGGTACGTAACTCTGGGACGTAGTGTACGTACATGGTACGACGTATATTTCTGGACTTACGTCCACATATTGTACGTCATCAATAATTGAGGAGCAGAAGTAACAAAGGGGATAAGAGCCACTTTTCCTAAAAACGAGATTTATACATAGAAAGGTTCTATGACGACTATATCCTATCAAACGTGCAAAGTCGCAGGACTACTAATTTCATAAGCAATCGGGCAAATAGATGGCACTTCCGGCAAGTGATCGGTCATTTTCGTCATCAATTTTTTAAATATCTCCATTTAACAGTTTTGGCACGAGCCCCTTTGTTACTTCTGCTGCTCCATTGGTGACGTTTCATATCTATATTTTCGAATTTATGGGCGTTTAGGTGTAAAAACTAAAAACTAAATAAAATTAAGAAACAATGTCTCAATTAAAAAAACAAAATTTTTACATTGATTTTTTAATATTGATTTTTCAGCTAAACGTCAAAAAATGACATAACATGTGTCATTTTAGCAATAGTTTCAAAACGAGCTTTTACCTCGTTTCAAAACATGACATTGAATGCCACATGTTATGTCATTTTATGACGTTTAGCTGGAAAATCAATGTTAAAATTTTGTTTTTTTAATTGAGACATTGTTTCTTAACTTCATTTAGTTTTGACTAAAATATTGACAATAAATTCACAATTTACACCTCTGTGAACGGCATTTCATCGTATAACGCCCATAAATTCGAAATTACCATATACATAATATTACAATACCCACCGCTGCCTATTCATGATGCAAACATGAGGGTCTTGGGGTCTTTAAGCAAAAAAGACCTGATTGGTTGCTTTCAAAGACATATGCATATTATTTCCTTATTATGTATTATTGCAATACCTACGGTACCTTACGATGCGGAATGCAAACATATTTGAAATAGCAATATCAATGGGTATAAGTCTATCCTTTTTGCGGTCCTTAAGATAAAATGTCCTGATTGGTTATACTTTTGCGCATGAATATTATTTTACTCTTGTATTCGTTACGTGAAATCATCGGCGTACAGTTGACAAAAACTCTATCTATGTAAATTTGGTATCTGTGCATTTTTCGTACCTTTTTTCTGAATGTTTGCATCAAACGCCAACCATTGTGTAAATAGGTAACAGGGAGTATTGGAATATTACTTATATGGAAAATATAGATATGAAACATCACCAATTGATGACGTATTTATTGAACCACACTGGTTTAAAACATATAGCACAAAAATTCGCCTCAGGTGTTTAGATATGAATCGAAGCAAATTCTTCTCTTTATCCCCTTCAGCTCCGCCTGCCATACTGAGTCAAAGAAATTTCATTGCATTGTCAACTACGCAAATTTAAAAGAAAATATCATATCAATGCCGTAACACGACCTTGTTTGTTCTCCCACCAGCTCTGGTGTTCAAGTTCTCTTACGGTGTTGTCCATCATCTTTTACATTTTAGAGCCGCCGGGATTTGAGTAATGCTTTTATTTATATTCTTATCTAAACACCTGCTAAATTAGCTTTTCTTTTTCTAAGCAGGCTTCCTTATGGCTTGTACCTATAGCTTTTCCTCATATGGTACAAAAATTTTAGGAAATCTTTAATTTTTAGTTTTTACCCTTCTTTTGAATGAAATTCAACCAGCAATTTTGCCTAAAGGTAATAAATACCACATTAAAAACTTTGGACTGCTGGCCGCTAACCCCTTCTTAAAGCCTTTTAGTCACGTTGGCTCGTTTAAAACTAATCATTTCGTTGCAGTTGTGGTCTTTTGATCTGCGAAAAACTGGGACAACATTGCAAACGGAATAAAATGTTTCAAAAACACGACATGTTTTAAAAAGCAAATATAGCAATGCCATTTTACGAAAATTGATTAACCCTATCTACAGGGTGATTATTATTACAGCAGAATTCTTCCTACCTTTCCGTGTCTTATTTTTATCTACCAAGGCTATCAAAAAAATACTCTGTCAATATATGGTCACCTAAGTTCACACTACAGGTTTTAGTGTAGATGTGAGCTAATATAACTAAAAACTAAAATATATTTTATTCAACTCCAGACCGATTTGATAGCACAAAAGCCATGTTTTAAGTTAAACTCTACTTTTTCAATCTACCCCCACCCACTTTGTTTAATTCCAGACTCAATTACCTTTCTTTTAATATCACACACGCCATATTTTCACGTATACTCTAAATTTTGAAATCTACTCCCACCCTTTTAATAGGGCCTTATGTCATTACTTTCCAAAGCCTATTCATTGGGTCTTTTATAGGACGATCATAAGCGCACCCGGGGGGGGGGGGGGGGGCTTGGGGCCAGGGCGCAATTTAGGATATAGAATTTTTTTAGATATTTTCCACATATTTCATGAACAAATACAAAAAATAGCATAAAATATGGCATCATAAGGCCTCGCCCCCCCCCAAAGGCCTCGTCCCCCCCAATACATATTCCTGGGTGCGCCACTGGGACGATAGAGGTTTTTTTACGATATTTTCAAAATGACGCTACAGATTTTCGTAAATAATTCATAATACAATTTTTGAGATAACCTTGACAGTTATCCATAACAAGTAGCATAGACCAACGAAAAAAAGTTGTAAAAATTTATCTCAAAATTAGGACAACATCCCGATACTCCATCGCAGTTTTGTAAGGATGCAATATTATTAGGTTGAAATGTTTAACCAGGGCTATCAAAACGGACGGGCCACGATCTACTAAATCTTGAAGATTTTACCCTTTTAATCATCTTTCATTCTAACAAAGTTTGGTGGAATATCGGGATAGCGTCTGGGAAAAAATCTGTAGTTCAATTTTACAAATATCCAAAGAAACCTCTATTCTCCCATAAGACCCAATGTAAAATTCAGCCCACTGTAACAGCTAATTTTTTCAGGGCTATTTTAATTTCAAATAGCCCGGCATGCGTCGAGTCATGCCTCAGGTTGACATTGTTAATGGCGAATTCTTCTGGGAAAAAAGTGCAGCACTGATGGTGCGCCACTAGTCCAATTTTCGTATTCGTTTGAGTAACTGACAAGCCTAGTGTTAAGCCGATCACACACAAAAAAACATAACGCGTAAGAAGTTCAACCTTATGGACTTTTCTTACGTAAATCCAATATGGCCGCTGCTATTCGATCGCTGATTGGTTGAAAGCCCGCTATGCGCCATGCTACGGATTACGTAAATTGTGTGTGTGAAGGCCTTTATACTCAGTGCATATTTTTTGCCACAGACTCTCCAAGCTCGTGTTGCCCTAGTTCACTTTGATATTCTTTTGAAACTGCACTGGGGCAAATTTTTGACAGCACCAAAGCAGTGTCAGTGGACCACGAGTGGCGCACTACCTTTTTCAAAAAAGTTCGCTATCAGTTATTTTATTATGACTTGTTTTTTTGTCACTTTTTGATTTTTTACAATAATATTTATGTAAAATTCAAAATTACCAGTGTTATTATTAATTTGAAAACAAAATTACATTACAAAAACAATATTGTTTTAACATCAATTATTACAGATTGTGTTTAGGCCTGTATGACAAACAAAAACATTGTTTACTGCGGCTTTAGCGTGTATTATGACATTTGTTTATGTTAAACTACTTTTTGACTTTTTACAATAAAATTTATATAAAATCCAAAATTACCAGTGTTATTAATTTGAAAACAAAATTACATCACAAAAACAATAATTTTTTAATATCGATTATTACAGATTGTTTTTAGGCCTGTATGAAAAACAAAAAGATTGTTTACTGCGGTTTTAGTGTGTATTATGACAATTTGTTTATGTCAAACTACTTTTTGACTTTTTAAAATAAAATGTATGTAAAATCCAAAATTACCAGGATTATTATTAATTTGAAAACAAAATTACAATACAAAAACAATAATTTTTTAATGTGAATTATTACAGATTGTGTTTAGGCCTGTATGAAAAACAGAAAAAACACTGTTTACTGGGGTTTTGGTGTGTACATTTGTTTATGTCAAACTACTTTTTGATTTTTTTAAATAAAATTTATGTAAAATCCAAAATTACCATTGTTATTATTAATCTATAAACAAAATTACGCCACAAAAACCATAATTTTTTAACGTGAATTATTACAGATTGTTGTTAGGCCTATGACAAACAAAATAATTGTTTACTGCGGTTTTAGTGCCTATGTCAAATGTTTATTTTCGATTTTTAATTTATTGAGTTTTAAAGATAGTTTATAATGTGCAGTTAGAAAATGAAGTAAAGTCGAGGGGTCATCAGCTTTCAACAGTACTGTACAAATTTCACAACAGTACCCGACAGTACCACGACAGGATCCAACAGTACTCGACAGTACACGACAGTACTCAACAGTACTCGACAGTACCACGACAGGACCCAACAGTACCCGACAGTACACGACAGTACACGACAGTACCCAACAGTACTCGACAGTACACGACAGTACCCAACAGGTGTACTGTTACGTACTGTCGTGTAGACAGTACGTAACAGTACTCAACAGTACACGATAGAATCCAACAGTACTCGACACAACCCTCTTACCCGAAACAGTGGCGTAGATGCAAAAAGACAGGATGACCTTTTTTTTTTTTTTTGGTCGCAAGTTTTTTGAGTGCGCGCTAAGCGCGGTGCGGGTCCCCAAAGATGATGACCGCGCGCGCGTATTGTCCCTATCGGACCCGCCCAAGGCACGACGACAGTACTCAACAGGACCCAACAGTACTCGACAGTACACGACAGTACCCAACAGTACGCGACAGTACCCAACAGTACTCAACAGGACCCAACAGTACACGTCAGAACCCAAGTCCTGTTGGACGCTGTACAAAATTTTAGGGTGCCGATGACCCCTCGAGTAAAGTTAGTAGTATATAAGCATAAGACTAAATTAATGCTGTATTGCCTACATTTTTAGGTATGACTCAAAATGCATTTATTAACATTACTTTTTTCCTGTTAAAATGTCTATAGGACAAAGTCTAGCATATTTAAGATAGAGCCAATTTACCTTCTTTTGAGGGTGAGGGATATAGGTTGGGTAAACG
Source organism: Aspidapion aeneum (assembly GCA_963576565.1). Lineage (NCBI taxonomy): Eukaryota > Metazoa > Arthropoda > Insecta > Coleoptera > Brentidae > Aspidapion > Aspidapion aeneum. The sequence continues at coordinate 45,545,077 of OY755046.1, read as the reverse complement.
AACCGGTTCTTCAGACGGTACCGGTTTAAAGACACTGTCAACTTATTTCGAAAAAAATAAGAAAACCTTTAATAATAATTAAGTCATCCTTTCCTAATTTACTTAACGGTGCGAAGGATATTTCTTCTTTAGGGAAATTCATTTTACAGCGCTGTGGGACAAAAGACCAAAATAAAAAAATGGATGGACGACGTTTGGCATGCCCGTTAAAAGTACAAAAAAATTAGAAGGAAGTGTATTGAGAAATAGTATGTAAATATGTATTTTAAAAACTATTTTCTCACCGCAATATCAATTTTTTATGATTAGATTATGACTAGAGGTTGATTTTCTGCACAAAAATCGGTTTATATTTGTTTTTAACCTCAGAAAATAGGTGTCTGGTGTACAGGGTGATTTTTTATAATTGCAAGATCGCTATAACTCGGTTATTATTGGGAGTAGAAAGTTCAAGCAAAAACTATTCGGTTTGGTAAATTATGGCCACTTTAGGCCCACCATTAGTATTTTTTTATAGGTTATAATATAATATACAGGGGGCGACAATCAGATCAATTTTTTTAAAGGGAACATTCTATATATTTTTGTTTTTTTAAGTTCCGCAAAAAATTAACTTTACAGATATATGTAACACTATGGCTTTATCTTTGTTAGTTTTCGAGATATTAACGATTGAAATTCCGAAAATTAGCAAATTTTAAATACGGTGCGGAGTATTTTCTGTGACAAGTCACAAACAATATTAAGATGTGTGGATACCTAATGACATTGTCAGTGCCAAATTTTAAATATTTATCAACAATGTTGCTTTATTCCAATGCAGAAAAGCAAGAGATACTTTTATTATATGCGAAAAATAATAAAAATGCCACTGCTACTGCGAGAGAATATCGAGAACTGTATCCAGCCCGGCAATGTCCTAATATATCCACAATTCTTAGGATATATGAAACATCGTCTGTGGAACGAAAAAAACGAGTTGTTCGTCCAAACGAAGAGGCTAATTTAAATATTTTACTACATTTTCAAGAAAGCCCACAAATTTCTATAAGAAAAGTATCTTCCGCATTAGTGCAAGAAGGACAGGAACGCTTGACGTCTTTTACCAAAGTAAGAAGTGTCCTAAGAACAAATTCTTATTGGGCATATAAACAACAAGAACTTCAAGGCCTAACACCCGTTCAGAAAAGAAAAAGGGTAGAGTTTTGTCACTTTATGCATGAAAGACTAAACGCAGAACCCCGTTTTTTAAATCACATTTTGTGGTCGGATGAGTCGACGTTTACAACTTGTGGTCTACCAAATAGACAGAATAGTAGATTATGGTCCACGACTAACCCTAATTTTGTAAAAGAAATTAAAAGACAGGGAAGACAATCCGTGATTGTCTAGTGTGGCATACTGAACGACCGTGTTGTTGGGCCATTTTTTATTGAGCACACTTTAACGGGACAAATTTATTTAAATTTTTTACAAAATTACTAAAATTTTTTTGATGACTTGCCACTAAATCAAAGAAGAAGATTGATTTTTCAGCAGGATGGGGCTCCGCCTCATAATGTTCATGAGGTTCGACAATTCTTAAATAATAATTTTAATGAATGGGTTGGGAAAAACAGCACAATACGCTGGCCACCCAACAGTTTTGATTTAACTCCTTTAGACATTTTTTTATGGGGTCACTTTAAAGATAAAGTTTACAGATTAGAAGCGAGGAATACTCGAGAGCTCAGAGAATTAATATCACTGTCTGTCAATGAGCTTAATGAAAATTTTTCTAATTTAATAACCAGAACAATAAATAATTTAAGAGACCTGTTTCAAAAATGTATTGAAGTCAATGGTGATAGGTTTGAACATTCGTTGCGTTAATTTTTAGTTATTTATGGATTTAAACAATTAAAACATATAAAAATTGTCGTCTTTTGATTTTAAGTTTCTATGAAAATTGACAAGGATGATTATTTATATTTATCAAACTGTCAGTCAATATTGTTTCAGTTTGTTATTTACAGTCTATACGTTAAATACTCCGCACCGTATACTTATTTAAAATTTGCTAATTTTTGGAATTTCAATCGTCAATATCTCGAAAACTAACAAAGATAGAGCCATAGTGTTACTTATATCTGTAAAGCTAATATTTTGCGGAACTTAAAAATACAAAAATATATAGAGTGTTCCCTTTAAAAAAATTGATCTGATTGTCGCCCCCTGTATATTATAACCTATAAAAAATAATAATGGTGGGTCTAAAGTGGTCATAATTTACCAAACCGAACAGTTTTTGTTTGAACTTTCTACTCCCAATAATAACCGAGTTATAGCGATCTTGCAATTTTAAAAAATTACCCTATACAGTAGGTGTTTCATAAACCACTTTTATTTATAATTCCAAGATTGTTGTCAAACGATCAGCTGTTCTGTTTAGGGAAAGACATTGTTCTTTGGGTCTTATAAAATACACATTTAATTTAAAACGCTCTTGAGTTTTTATTAAATTAAAGTTACTTAAAACTACAATAATATAAAAGGCTTAATAGAGACAATCGTACATGGTGTCAGGTGTAAAAATAATAAACAAAAGTCACGTATTTTTCGAAAAAACGCAAGAATTCCATCACCTAACCTAAAAGTTCAGGTAGCTTTCAACATCAATAGTTAAAAGTGGAATACTTAGAATTATTGTTTGCCATGGAGGAACTACAAAGGAAAAATGAATATTTACAAGCTCAAGTAGACCGTATGGAGCGGGCCTTGGCACAGATACAAGTTCTGGGTCGCACAGCAAACACAACAACAGTGACAAATGTACCACCCCCAGAAAAATTTTCATTTGTTCCTGTCGAGTGGAACAGGTGGTTGGTAAATACGTTACAGGAACGTGACAAATGCAAGTGCAATGCCAGAAAAAGCACAAGTGGACAGTTTATTACTCCATATGGGACCTGAAGTCAATCAGTTATTAGATGGTTGTAGCCCAACAGACATTCACATGAGTTCTTACAAGAACATGACAGATTTTTTCCATGACTACTTTATTAAAAAAGTCAATGTTTGCATGGAACGAGCCAAGTTCAACACAAGAAGTCAACAAGAAGGTGAGACATCTCAAGAATACATTTCAACAGTCATTGCCTTGTCAAAAACCTGCAATTATGGTACAATGACAGATGAATTAGTTCGAGACAGACTAGTTGTGCGTATTTTGGATAAAAAGTTATCATTGACGTTGCAGCCTGATAGTAATTTGACGCTAGAAACAGCCAAAGCTAAAATATTGCAAAGTGAACGAGTTAACCTGGACAATACACAACTTATCGATGACACAGCAGGTGTAAACAGAGTTTTCACAAATAAGAGACCAAAACATCAAAAGAAATTAGGAATCACACTCTACAAAAACCTATCCACAATGTGGTAGATGTGGAAAAAACCAAGTCATCGGTTACAAGACTGCTCTCACAGTAAACTAATTCCCTGCATTAAAAGTGCGTTCTGAAAAATGTTCAATCAAAGGTCATTACAAACAAATGGGCAAAACCAGTTCTGTAGCAACTCCTGGTAAACACAAAAAGGGCAATGAGGTAGAGGACAGTTCAGACGAGTCATCATCAGACTCTGATGTAAACCAAATTGTACGAGAAATACAAGGAGACAAAGAAACAGCTTGGAAAATAGCCTTAAAATTACCTCAAGGAGAAGTTAACTTTAAGATAGACTCAGGTGCAGATGTTACAATACTAAGCAAAGCATCATATGACAAGTTGGTACAGAAACCAAAACTAAAATGCACTAAAACTAAATTAAAGTTTCCAGGAGGATACAGATTGAACATACTAGGCAAATGTAAACAAGCACAAGGGTGAAGACAGGACAATAAAGACATATGTCATGGAAAACCATGAAAATCTACTTGGTAGACCTGCCATTAAAGACCTTAACCTTATAAAATGGCTAAATAGTCTTGAAAAAACAGAAAAAAAATCAAATGAGCAACTTACTCTACAAAAAGTGATAAAAACACAACCTGAACTGTTCAATAAAATTGGAAAGCTTAAAAACTATGAATATGAAATTAATATCGTAGAAAACTGTAAACCTTTTTCAATTTCTACACCTAGACGTAAAGCACTTCCATTAATGGATAGAGTCGAAAAAGAACTGAAGAAAATGGAGAAGAAGATATCATTGAGCCTGTTGAGTGCAACAATCCAACACCATGGTGTGCACCAATGGTTTATGTACCTAAAAACAAAAATCAAGTACGTATATGTGCAGATTGTACTGAATTGAATAAGTACGTACTCAGATAGAAAATAATTTTGCCAACAGTAGATTCTACACTCGCACAACTTAAAAATGGAAAAGTATTTTCAAAATTAGACTGTGTATGAAGTTTTTGGCAACTGCCTCTTTCAAATGATTCAAAACAATATACAGCATTTCTTACACCCTTCGGTAGATATTTTTACAAAAGGGTACCTTTTGGCATAACATCAGCCCCAGAAATTTTTCAGTGTGCCATAAACAAATTGTTTAAAGACCAAGAAGGAGTTCTGGTTCACATTGATGATGTAACAGTATTTGCTGACACAGTAGAGCAACATAACATAAGACATAACAGTGTCTTAAAGATTTTAAAAAAAATGGACTAACTTTAAATCAATCCAAATGTCAGATTGGTATCACAGAAATCAAACTACTAGGTCATATTATTGGACAATCTGGTATTAAAATCGATAGTGACAATATAAAAGCAAAAGTTGAATTTGAAGAACCAAGAACAGTAACACATGTGAGACAATTCCTCGGAATGATAAATCATTTAACGAAATTTCTATAAAATGTCACTGATGAAACAAAACCCTTACGTGAGCTGTTAAAACATAATATAACATTTCATTTTAATGAAATTCATAGTGCTTCAATAAATTAAAAAATTTGTGACGAGTGCTCCAGTTTTGAAAGTCTATGATGTCAATAGAGAAACAAGAATTCTTGGAATAGGGGGTACCTTGGAACAATTACAGCCAGATGGAAGATGGGCTCCTGTACTATACTGCTCAAAAAGTTTGAGTGAAACACGACAACGATACGCACAGATTGAAAAGGAAGCCTATGCGATTGTTTGTATATGTGAAAGACTAGAAGAATACTTATTGGGTAAATAATTCATTATTCAGACCGATCATTTGCCTCTTTTAACAATTTTGAGGAAAAAAACCAATAAATGATTTAACAGTCAGGCTTCAAAGATTTCGTTTAAAATTGACTAGATTTATTTTTAATATTGAGCATGTTGCTGGGAAGAAATTCTACGTACCAGATACTTTGTCAAGACAACCTTTAAGAAACACAGAAAATTCTAAAGATATCTTGGAAGAAGAGGTAGAATGTTATGTAAATGTGATTAGACAAGAAACTGAAGACAATTTAAAGATAACTCATGAACAAGTAGAAAAATTACAGAAAAAAAGAGTTTAAGAAACTAAGTGAATATGTAATACAAGGATGGCCAGAAAATTCATTAAAAGTAGTTGAAGAATGTCAAACATTTTACAAATACCGAAATGATATAACATTTTATAGCAATTTGTTGTACTATAAAGACAGATTAATTATTCCTACATCTATGTTTAGAAAAACACTAGAACAAATTCATATTGGACATCAAGGTATAAATAGTTGTAAACTAAGAGCTAAACATACAGTCTGGTGGCCAAATATTAATAATTACATCCCTGAAACTGTACAAAATTGTCATGAATGCTTAAAGAATCAAAATCAAGAAACAGATCCAATGACTTTGAGAAAATTGCCAGAGTTACCTTTCCAACATGTATCAGCAGACCTTTTTCAATACAGAAGTCAAGTATATCTTGTCATTCAAGATATTTACTCAAAATATCCAGAAGTAATCATTTTAAAAAGACTAAAAGTTAAGATGTTATTGAAAAACTAAAAGAAGTTTTTGGTAGGTTTGGAATCCCAGAATTATTTTACTCTGACGGTGGCCCACAATTTGATAGTTTTGCCTTTAGAAAGTTTGCAAAGAATTACAATTTCAATCACATTATGAGTAGCCCTAGATTTGCACAAAGCAATGGATCAGCAGAAAGAGCCGTGCAACTGGTTAAAAAGTTGTTAAAAAAGTGTGAAGATCCTTACTTGGTAATCCTAGCTTACCGTAATACTCCACTTTCCTGCGGAAATTCTCCTGCTGAAATATTATTTGGACATAAATTAAGAGAAGTGTTACCTACTACTCAAGAAAACTTAAAACCAAAGTTAATTGATCATAATAAAATAATAAAATAAAAACATCAAGAACAAGAAAAAGCTAAAAAGAATTGAACCTTTATTGGAAGAAAATGATCAAGTTTTTATTAAAGATAAAAAACTTGGTGGAAACATTATCCGAAATTGCAAAGAACCAAATTCATTTATGGTAGAAACAGAAGATGGTGATATTTTCAGAAATCGCAAATTTTTGATTAAACTTCCAAATAAAACTGAAGACTTGACTAAAAAGGAGAAAAGGACACAAAATAAGACTAATGAAAATAAAAAGACCAAAGATGAGACACAAAAAGAAGAAAATACAGAAGGGAGAGAAAAGAGAGAAAGAAAAAACCAAAGAAGTTCAATGAATATGTGATGTAATAATGATTTGTTTATTTCATATAAGTGATTTGTGTTAACTTTATATTAATCTCAAATTAAGTGTTTTCTTAGTTTAGGAATTTGTTTTCTTTAATTTAGATTTTTTCTAAATAGAAAAATTAAAAAAGAAAAGGAGATGTACAGTAGGTGTTTCAAAAACCACTGTTATTTAAAGAAGACAGAACATTGTTCTTTGGGACTTATAAAATACACATTTAATTTAAAACGCTCTTAAGTTTTTATTAAATTAAAGTTACTTAAAACTACAATAATATAAAAGGCTTAATAGAGACAATCGTACATCTGGGAAACCGGTTCCGGAAAACTAAGTAAAACCGATTTTTAGACACTGCGTCTGTAAAACGGTATTTGTCATTAAATACAAGGTGGTACAAGGTAAATCTAGCGCGCGTTTTTTATTCGGAAAGTGCGGTTTTTTCTTAGATCTATGATATATAAATAAGAGGCATAGAGGCGCAGATATCTAAAAAAGCTGGATTTTGAGATGGGAAAAACAAAACCAGCATTCATGGGGGTTGGGGGAACCAGCAAGTTTAGCAAAGTGTGCAGCATGGCAAAAATGCCTACTCGGGCCTACTTGCCGCACCTACTGCTCAGTTGTTAATTTTGGACGTTCGCACAATGGCCATACATTGGACGACCTGGATTTTCTTGAATGAACCTAGAATGGTTTTTTTATGAACGTGTATTGGACATCTTGTGCTGGAACTTTGATGATATTAGCAAAGCGGAAGATCGTCGCCTTATTTTAGTAGCTCATGGGTATTCAATCTCGAAGCCCAGCTGCGAGAAAAATTGAATAATTGGTCACCTTACTTTCCTAAAATCATTTGTAATCGCACCCCGCGACACATGAGAATCTGCGTCTCCCGTAGCCGGCGAGAATTTTTACGCTCGCGTTTTGTATTCATTTTAACCAACCAAACCGTCATCTATGAGTCTAACCTCAAAAAAATATAAATAATCAATTTCAAAAAGTTAAGTTTTTAAAGTTGTTTTTTAAATTTAAATCTCAAAAATGAGTCAAACGGACTATTTAAGACTTGGTGAATGTAAAATTTTCAAAGAAACAAGCGAGAGTCTACCGAAAAACGTATCGCGGACATTGAATGTGGTTGCCTTAAAAGACAGTGTTCTGTTTACATGGGATTTTCAAAACAACTGCGTGTTAACTCTTAATGTGAAGGCTGTTAGAGGCAAGGACGGAGACAATGTCACTCATCAGGTAAGCGGTAAGCATGTTCTGAGGGACCCTTGAGCACCTTATTTGGTGTTCTGTCGTAAGCACCTAGATGTTAAGGTCACTCATCATCAAGCAAGCTTTACAGGTAGCGAAGCCTAACTCTAATTTTCTATGTTTGAATTAAAATTTTTGACATGTTTTCCTCGGTTTCACATTGGCAGCTCGATCTTATTTTAAAAATGTGGTTTTAACACAGTCTAAAGATCTATTTAATAATGATACAGTTTCAAGATAGTTTGCAGCATAACTTTTTAATTCTAATTACATAAATATATATAGTTTAGGTACCTGATTACTGTGCAAAACAACATCTTCAAAATAAAACAGAACCGCCAATGTGAAATGAGGAAAATATGTCAAAAATAATAACCAAAAATAGAAAGCCTGGTGTTTGCTTCGCTTCCTATAAAGCTTGCATTTACGATGAGTGTCCTTACCTAGATGGACATTTTTCAGTTCAACATTGGCACATCTCTGTCTTATTTTCTTTTACCAGAGAAGAAATAGACAAATTTGTGCGAACATCAAAAGTGAAACTATAAGAGTTAATCAGAAACTGGTGTACAGGAGTCTGTCAGGTTCCTCCTATGTATAGTGCTTTTCTAATTTTTTGTAATTCTTTTGTACATTTCCTAATGAAATATCACTATACAGTTGATAAAACATCTTATATTAAAATACATCAAAAAAAAAATATCAATATCAATAATACAACAAAACTAAATAGATTAAAAAAGAAGTGATATAGATAAGATGTCACCCATTATGTTTCTAAAATGGGACATCACTGGTTATGGGTTAAAGAATACAAAGAAAGAGATAAAGTTGTGTGTTTTGTGGGTTTATCATTTATAGTTATAGTTATTTACAACTCTTCCTTGTTATAAATTCCCAAAGGCGTTAAATGTTTTTGAAATATTAAGAAAGTAACTGACTTATTTGTTTGTTCAAATTCGATTGAAATAAATAAGGTAAACTGACCAGTCTTTGACACCCAACCAGTAATGGGCAGCTTGACTGTGTCTAATTTTTTAAGGAATTTATATTAAAAAAATGTAATTCTCACATACTTAAATATGTTACTAAATCAATTTGGCAACAATGCCTAAAAGTGGCTGCAAATCTATCCACTCATTCCTTAAAAACATGGTAGTTTTTGACTTGGCAACATAGTTGCTACGATTTCAAAAATTTTTATATATCTTTGCATTTCAGATGATTTTGAAACTTTTTTGTCTCGCCGTCTGTCTGTCTGTCTGTCTGTGTGTCTGTATGTCTGTCTGTAACGACCAACGCGCATAACTCAAAAACGGCTTGTCCGATTTTAATGAAATTTGGTACCCAGGCTGGGTTTTGGGTCGAGATGGTCCCATTTGAAAATGAACAAAATCCACTGAACACAAGCCAAATAAAAGGGTGGGGGTAGATTTCAAAAATTAGTGTTTAAGTGGAATTATGGCGTGTGTGATATCAAACGAAAGGTAATTGAGTCTGGAGTTAAACAAAATACATTTTAGTTTTTAGAAAAAGGGGTAGATTTGAAAAATTAGAGTTTATAATAAAATATACTTCAGTTTTTAGTTATATTAGCTTTCACGTAGATAAACTATAACTATAGTATCCAGTGTGAGCTTAGGTGTCTATAGATTGGCAGAGTATTTTTTCTTACATTTAGATTAAAATGTTATTTAGAACTTCTACAAAGTTATTTTTTTTAAAAATTGCTTTTTTTTTGTTGAAAAAAGAGATACAGTTTTGTAATTTCCATGTCATGTCTCCCTTAGGAGTTTATTAATTCAATTATTCAGTGTAAGACTACAATTGCACAAGAACTATAAATTTTATATCTAGCAATTAAAAAAAAGGAGATGTACCTTATGTTTTCTAAAAAAATTAAAAGAAAAATAAAAAAAATGATATCTAAAAATATTTATAATCTCTGTCCCTCAATATATTGGTATTCCCGTGTCATTATTATTACCGCCATTTTTATCTACTCCCACCACGGAAAATGGTTGGCTGGCTGGTTGGCTCTTAGTAACAAAATTTTATTTGAGCAGTGCACACTTTGTTTTTGCTGCAGAGAAAAAGATTAATTTTTTTTGTCTGCTGTAACCTACTGGCTGTAATTCCCAAAGTAAAAACTGTTTTAATAATTAATTATTTTTTTGAGTTGTAAAAATGGCCCCCAATGTTGGTCTAAAGATTAGTGTTTGTAAGAAATAAATAAAATTTTAAAATGCCAAAACTTAAAACTGAAGTGGATTTGGCAGCCTCTGTCGGTGTTATTATAAACATTTTTATATCATTTTGTATATTTTTAACTATTTAAAAAAAACTTTAAACTGCAGTTTTTGGGTACCCTTGTATCAGGAAAATTTTCACCAAAAAGAAGCTACTGAGTCCCTAATACTAACATGAAAATATTACAGTTGTAGATGTAATAGTTTTCGAGAAAATAAGAATCAAAAGTTGTAAATTTTCAAAAAATTTAAAATTTTGTCATAAGAAAGTTGCCTTTTTTGCTATTGGATTTAGGTCAAAACAATTATTGTATTCTAATTGCTTGCCCAATAAAATATTAAAAATGGCCCCCAAAGTTGGTCTTAAGGTTAGTTTTTGTAAGAAATAAATAAAAGTTTAAAAAACTCAACAAAACTGAAGTGAATTTGGCGGATTTTCTCGGCGTTATCATAAAAACTTGACCTTCAACTTGTATATTGTTATGTAGAGGCCCCGAGAGGTTTAATCTGATGTATTTTAGAATAGAGATTCAGAATAGATGTATTTTAGAATATATAACAAAAATATAAAAAAGATCAATAAGTATATCTAGAAAAGATCATATAACAAATGAGATCATAAAAGAAAAAATGGGAAAGGAAAGCATAACGGATGACATCACTAAAAGACAGCTGGTATGGTACGGCCATGTACAACGGATAAACAACGAAAGATTACCAAAGCAGGTCTTAGAATTGCAACCGATAGGGCGCGGAAAAAAAGGCGTCCCAAACTTTAATGGCGACCGTCAATCCAAAGATCAATGATTAAAAAAAACCTGACAGTATCAGGATCGAAGGAGGTGGAAAATAGGCGTCGGAAAACGCAAAAAAACGGGGGTTTTTTGATTTTTTCAAAGGGTTTGGTCATAATTTCTATCAGTCTACCAAATGTCAGCTTTGTAGCATGTCTGGAAGTTCAGTAGAATTTTGATGATCGATACATGAGTTTTCGACGTTTTTTGAAATTTCGACGTTTTTTGAAATTTCGTAACTACTTTTCTACTTTATGGAACTCCATGAAACTTGGAGGGGTTGTTAACGTTATGAAGATCTACGACTGTGCAAAGTTTGGGTTTCATAGCTCATTCCGAAGTAGAGTTTTAGAAAGGTCAAATATGAGCTGAAATGTTTGAAGAAAAGATGGTACAGCAGTTTACGCCGCGAACTTGGCCGGGCACTGCCGTGCCCTCAAATAAAACCTCGAAAATCGAGCTTTAGCAAAAACACAGAAAGTCGAAAACCTTGTAAACGCATAAACCTCAACACAATCAAGCACAAATGAGTTTACGATCGGATCGGGCTCAATCCCCGGATCGTATCATCTTAAACAACGTTTATGTGGACAGCGGACTTACCCTAGTGTGTCCTATTTTTCCATTCGTTTAGATACACTCTCGTTTTGAACGCTATTAGATGTTAAAAAACTTAAAGAGAAAAAACCAGTGGCGTGTTTTGCTACTTGCACCCTTACTGCGTACACATTCTGCAGTAACGTATACATGGTGGGGGGGGGGTCTTAGGGGCTGAAGCCACCCCCCCCCCCCCCTCCCCCTCAGTGCCACTAAATATTGACCTCTAAAACATGAATGTGCCCCAAAAATCAAGATTAAAATGTATCGATCTGCCTCAGGTGCCGCCTCTGCGTATCGATCCGCGCGAAAGCCCCCCCACGTACGCCACTGCATACTGGACTACATATTAAACACTTTTCCGAAAAAACTCCCTTAAAAACTATTATCCAATATCAAAATAAAATAAGCTAACTCAAGGCATCGGTGCCCCTAAAAAAAATATTGTAGCTTTTACAAAATCGAGATGGTTGTGCCCAAATATGGGAAAAGGTAGTAACTAGCCAAAAAAACAAAATTCGTTTTTTTGGTACCTATTAATCTTAAATTATTTTATATTTGGCGCCCAAATATGACCTACAAAAGCAGAAATTTACTTTAATTGTTGTAGTTATTCAACAAAACATTTACTGCTTTCTTCATTTTAGGTCGATTTTCCACAAATTTGCTATATTGCAGATTCCACCTTTTTCTATTGTGGGCAGAATAAATTTTAAGCAGATATTCGTATGCAAGGGACGCGAACAAACCACGCGCTGCCTCCTTGTTCTGTCTCTCTCAACAACTACAACGTCTTTCGTGAATCGAAAAGGCGCAGCCTTTAAAATCCTTTTAGCGACAATATAAACTAAAGCATTCCGGTTTCACAAAAATTAGATGAGAAATGCGTGATCACGCAGTAGGGTAGGAGACAATTCGCCGCAGTCCGATTTGCCACGGCAACAATTCGCCGCGAGGATTTTTGTTTAATTTTTATTTTAATCTAACGTATCTTATTTTTTCTTAATTCATTACTCCCCTATCTTCTTGTTGGGAGATCAAAATCTGTGTTAGACCTAACCGTGGTCAATTGATCGCAAACATAAACTAAACGGTAACTAGACCACCAAGACTTTGCAAAAAAAAACCGCCATAGAGAAAAAGTTTTTCGAAAAAAAAAATGCTTTTTCAATGAGTAGTTTTTCAAAAAACTAATTATAAAAAAGACTAAAAAAATTTTTTTTACAAAAATTCTTTTTGAAAATTATACTTTTTTAAAGAGTATTTTTTTCAAAAACTAATTTATAAAAAAATTTGCAAAAAAAAATTTAGTTTTTTTTTAATATAATACTTTTTCAAAAAGCAGTTTTTTCAAAAACTAATATATAAATATAAATGGATCTAGCTAGCGTATTAGCCTTGAAAACAGTTTTTTGTAAATATCTCAGAAACTAAAGCGAAGTTTTTGGTTATAACACAAATTATTGAGCAAAACGTAGTCTATTATATTCCGAAAACTGTATATTGATACGATGCTCCGTTAAACAGCATTTTTTAAAGTTTTAATTTTTTAAAAAACTGTCATTAGCATTAATGGATTTTGACTAAAATCTAATCAGCTCGTAAGAGTGTTGAACACTATTTTACCTGAACATTTTATGAAAATCGGTTCAGCGATTAGGAAAAATTGGTTCAGCGATTTAGGAGCTATTGTGTTACGGACAAAAATAATATATACACAAACACACACAGACAGACATCACGACGATATTGCTAGAATAGGTCAAAATTAGGATATCAAAGCCCCGGGACCAAATATGCTTTCGGGACATCGGGACCAAATGTCAGGTCCCGGGACTAGTCCCGGGACTGGCCTCGAAACTAAAATAAAAGATATTAAATTAATTTAACACAGAACAGAACACAGGTTTATTGATATTGGTAAATGGTTAACATAGAAACAAATTGACAAACGTAGCAAATAAAAAGGTAAGTAATAGGGAAACATTACTTTTGTCCAAAGTGAGATTTAAGTGCCACGAGCGCATGTATTATTATGCAAGTGTCTGGTATAATTTAGCGGTTTCGGGACCAAGTTGAGGTCCCGGGACCTTCACCGAGTCCCGGGACCACTTTTTTTAGGAAAAGTCCCGGGACCAAGTCCCGGTACTGGATACCCTAGTCAAAATACACCCAAATAACATATTTTTGGCCTTATCTCAAAAAACATTTTTTCGTCGAAAATAATACTTTCTCTAGCGGGCTAGTAACGTAAAAAACACATTTTAATATTTTTTCAAAATCATGTTTACCCACTACACACAAAACATTAAAATGAAAATTAAAAAAATTCTCAAGGCGATTTGTCCCGTGGCGAATCGGCGGGCGGCAAATTGTACCTGCGGCGAATCGGCCGCGGCGAACTGTCCAATTCTCAACGCAGTATATGCATACAAAATAAATAATATCCCAATATATGAACACCGAAAATAAAAATTCTTTAAATTAATGCTTGTAATGCGTATTTTAGCTCACACTACTACTATACTATAGTAGTGTGATATGGTGATCCTAATTTTTTCGAGAAAATAAAGTTGCTCTGATTTCAAATTTTTATATATCTTTGCGTTTCAGATGATTTTGAAATTTTCTGTCTGTCTGTCTGTCTGTCTGTCTGTCTGTCTGTCTGTCTGTCTGTCTGTCTGTCTGTCTGTCTGTCTGTCTGTCTGTCTGTCTGTCTGTCTGTCTGTCTCTCTCTCTGTCTGTCTGTCTGTCTGTCTGTCTGTCTGTCTGTCTGTCTGTCTGTGTGTCTGTCTGTCTGTCTGTCTGTCTGTCTGTCTGTCTGTCTGTCTGTCTGTCTGTCTGTCTGTCTGTCTGTCTGTCTGTCTGTCTGTCTGTCTGTCTGTCTGTCTGTCTGTCTGTCTGTCTGTCTGTCTGTCTGTCTGTCTGTCTGTCTGTCTGTCTGTCTGTCTGTCTGTCTGTCTGTCTGTCTGTCTGTCTGTCTGTCTGTCTGTCTGTCTGTCTGTCTGTCTGTCTGTCTGTCTGTCTGTCTGTCTGTCTGTCTGTCTGTCTGTCTGTCTGTCTGTCTGTCTGTCTGTCTGTCTGTCTGTCTGTCTGTCTGTCTGTCTGTCTGTCTGTCTGTCTGTCTGTCTGTCTGTCTGTCTGTCTGTCTGTCTGTATGTATGTATGTATGTATGTATGTATGTATGTATGTATGTATGTATCACCGAGTCCCGGGACCACTTTTTTTAGGAAAAGTCCCGGGACCAAGTCCCGGTACTGGATACCCTAGTCAAAATACACCCAAATAACATATTTTTGGCCTTATCTCAAAAAACATTTTTTCGTCGAAAATAATACTTTCTCTAGCGGGCTAGTAACGTAAAAAACACATTTTAATATTTTTTCAAAATCATGTTTACCCACTACACACAAAACATTAAAATGAAAATTAAAAAAATTCTCAAGGCGATTTGTCCCGTGGCGAATCGGCGGGCGGCAAATTGTACCTGCGGCGAATCGGCCGCGGCGAACTGTCCAATTCTCAACGCTGTCTGTCTGTCTGTCTGTCTGTCTGTATGTATGTATGTATGTATGTATGTATGTATGTATGTATGTCTGTCTGTAACGACCAACGCGCATAACTCAAAAACCGCTTGCCCGTTTTTATTCAAATTTGGTACCTAGGCTGGGTGTTGGGTCGGGATGGTCAAATGAACGAAATCCATCGATCACAAGCCAAATAAAAGGGTGGGGGTAGATTTCAAAAATTAGAGTTTATGTGAAAATATGGCGTGTGTGATATCAAACGAAAGGTAATTGAGTCTGGAGTTAAACAAAATAAATTTTAGTTTAAAAAAAGGGTGGGGGTAGATTTAAAAAAATAGAGTTTAAGTGAAAATATGTCGTGTGTGATATCAAACGACAGGTAATTGAGTCTGGAGTTAAACAAAATACATTTTAGTAAAAAAAAGGGTGGGGGTAGATTTTAATATATTTCAGATTTTAGTTATATTGACTCACACGAACACTAAAACTATAGTACCTAGTGTGAGCTTAGGTACCCATATATTGGCAGAGTATTTTTTTTGTTGACGACAAATAACACAATTTTGGCGTTATCTGAAAAAAAAAATTGTCGAAAATAATACCTTCTCTAGCCATTGCTACGCTGGCTGGGAAGGTAAAAGATACGAAAAATTTTAGCGACCCGGCCACACACTAATCCTGCAGTCTAACTGCATGTCGTCATTTCCACAATACCTGCATCTAAGCTCATAAATGTCTAATTTCTCAATGTTTCCCATAAAAAACGGATTAAATTTGTCCCTAGCATAATTACATTTTGTTGCACATTTCACGCCCTTTTTGTTCTGGCAGTTTTATGACTATTTTATGACTTTACATAGATACTCTCTAATTAGGTAATAGCTCCCTTTATGTGACCAATTCGACTCTAATTTGTCATCTCTGCCCATAGTTGCTTTTCAACTTTTTTTTGTCAAACCCACTGTGTTTATTATATTACAATTTAGTCAGTAGTAATTGTAACGTAGAAAAACGTTCTAAACCGACATAGTAGTAGTAGTCAGTAGTGCCAATTAGCAATTTTGTTTTCACTCAATTTACTAGAAAAGTTAAACTTAGACTTTGGGTTGGGTTGACTTATCAGATCTTCTCACTTTGCTTCAAATGTAAATCTCAATTTTGTTGTGTCGATAGGATTAATTTGTGTTGTTTATTTTATATAGTTTTGTAGCTCAAGTGGCTTCAAATGGCACAGTATTGTTTAGAAGCTTAATCGCTTTCACATTCACATGTTGTTGTAGTGTATCTTCGTTGCTTTTTGCGTACTTTTTACCTTGCGGCGTAGGGCATTTCGACTGCACTTAAATGATGATGGGTGCCAAGGTATATTTTTTGAAACTTGGGTGACTCCTGACCACGAAAATATATCTTGGCCTCCCCCCCTCTCGGTCATACTCCCTCCACCCCCCTTTCAACCCCCTAAAATTAATTCTTCAATATCTCAGCAACCAGCAGAGATATAAGAAAAAATTTTTCACTTTTGTTTGTCTAGTGATCTCCAGATTATATGATGTACTAACGCTCTATTGCATATCTCGAAAACTGAACAAGACAAAAGTATGTATTTCCAAAAAAAATTTTTTTTATTTTTGCCCATATTTTCTAAACCAGACCAGATACGAAAAAAATGTCTTAATAAATATTTTTCCACCATTTTCGCTCTTTTCAGAAAGATACATATCTATGGGGTTCTGTTAACCCCACGCGCAGTAGCACTCTTTGATTTAGGTCATTACGCCAAAACTGGGCATGTTTCTGATATGATAGTCATTAAGATAATTAGCAAAATCGGGCGTAACCTACATTTAAAGTATTTTTTCGTAAATTAGGGTGCCTCCTGATAATAAAAATCTATCTTGGCCGCCCCCTTCTAGTCATTCCCCCTCACCGCCCCTTAAATATTTGAAATTAAATGTTCCATATCTCGGCAACCTAAGATGATAGAAACAAAAAAATCACTCTTGCATGACGTTTGACCAGTAGATTGTGCAATTAATTTACATTATTTGCATATCTTAAAAACCAAACAAGATATATGAAAAACTGCATTTTCAATTTTTAAAAAATATATTTTTCCAATATTTTATGAACTAAAGTAAATATAAAAACAACTTTAAATAAATGTTCTTCTGGCGTTTTCGCTCTTCCCAAAAATATAGGTATGGGATTTTGCCATCGCAACTACCAACACCGCCGTTTGATTGGTGCAAATACGCAAAAGGATATACATATATGAGCAGATAAGTAAAATCCATCTTCGGCAGGGTGATTTCCGTGACCCTAAAATATTTTTTTTTTTAACGCTGCTATTACCTATGATAAAAAAAAATAAGCTAGGTACCTAACAAGAAAGGTTTGACTTAATGTTTAGTATTACAGGTGTTTATAGTCCAAGCAAGGATTCTACTGAGAAATCCCGTTGTGGCATATACATAATAATTCAAATTTAAATGTAACTGTAGATATATATTACTTGTTTTGTTATAGTATCAAAATTAATTAAAACATAATTCTAATACAGATTCCCTTTTAATTTTTGACCATTTTGTAAGAATTTTACTCACATTACATATCTTTTACGTCATTTTGACAATATCCCAAATGGGAATGGGGTCGGGGTTTTTACTATTCTTCAAATTTTTATTTTAAATTTTTTAATCCCTAATCGACCGCCATCTTGAATATCTTATAATTCTTAAGGGTTAGAGCAGCAGCAACCGGATTCCTCAAGTAGAGCCATTGCTTGGACTATCAACAACAGCAAAAAAGTTTGTCTATTTAATATTAAGTCAAACTTACCTAGCTTATTAATTTTTTTGATCATGGATAATGGTGGGGTGGGTCTGTAGGGAAGGGAGAGATCGTGAAAGGGTAATAGTTTAAGTATTTTTAGGCTGCTATATCTATGTCTTAGACGATATTTTATGGTCACGGAAATGACCCTGTCAAAGTTGAATTTTACTTACCTTATGTATATGCTTTTGCGATTTACTACCAGGCAAACGGCGATGTTAGTATTATTTGGCGTAAAACTTCTATAGTTGCGTTGGCAAAACTTATACTTATATATCCTTTTGAAAAGAACAAAAACACTAGACCATTCATTTAAAGTTTTTTTTTCATATCTACTTTAGTTTACAAAATATGGGCAAAAAGAAATTTTTAAAAAATGGAAAAACCAGTTGTGTTATTTTATATCTTATTTAGTTTTTGAGATATGTAAATAATGCAAATACACTGCACAATCTACTTGTCAATAGACATACAACAGTGAAAAAGAATTTGTTCTATCTCTTGCCGTTGCCGAGATATGGTAGATTTAAATTCAAATATTTAAGGGGGTAAGGGGGGGAATGACTAGAGGGGTAGGCGGCCAAGATAGATTTTTATTATTAGAAGGCACCCTAAATTGCGACAAAATACCTCAAATGTAGAGTAGGCTCGATTTTGCCATATATCTTAATGACTATCATATCGGAAACATGCCCAGTTTTGGCGTAATGGCTTCAATCAAACAGTGGTATTGCGAGTGGGGTACACAAAACCCCATTGATATATACCTTTTTGAAAAGAGCAAAGACGGTGGAAAAATATTTGTACAGACATTTTTTTCGTATCTGGTTTGGTTTAGAAAATATGGAGAAAAATATAAAATTTGGTTTTTTGAAAATACATATTTTTTTAATATCTTATTTAGTTTTCGAGATATGCAATAGAGTGTTAATACATCATATAATTTAGAGATTACTACATAAACAACAGTGAAAAATTTTTTGTTCAATCACTGCTGGTTACTGAGATATTAAAGAATCAATTTTAAGGGGTTGAAAGGGGATGGAGGGGCATGACCGAGAGGAGGGGAGGCCAAGATATATTTTCGTAGTCAGACATCCAAGTTTTAAAAAATATAGCTTGGCAACCATCATCACCTTGGTGCAGGCGAACCCCTTTTTTATGCCCTACGCCGCTCCACTACGCGTAGCAATGGCTAGAGAAGGTATTATTTTCGACAAAAACATTTTTTTTTTCAGAAAAAGCCGAAAATGTGTTATTTGGGTGTATTTTGACCTATTTTAGCAATATCGTCGTGATGTCTGTCTATATGTGTGTGTGTGTATGTGTATTTTTGGCCGATAGCTCCTAAACCGCTGAATCCATTTTCATAAAATTTTCAGGTAAAATAGTGTTCAACACTCTAACGAGCTGATTAAATTTTGATCAAAATCCATTAATGCTAATGACAGTTTTTTAACAATTAAATTTTTTGCGAAAATGCGAATTTTTTAACGGAGCATCGCATCAATATGCGGGTCGAAATATAGTAGACTACATTTTGCTCAATAATTTGTTTGTAACCAAAAACTTTGTAGAAGCTTTAGTTTCTGAGATATTTACAAAAAACTGTTTTCAAGGCTGATATATCATGACTTCACTTGAAGTGTGCTAAAACGTTAGCTAGAAATGTATCAGATCCGTCATGGATCCATTTATTTTTACAATGTTTCTTAGTACTCTATTCTGAAGTATTTGTCCATAAAGCAGTAGTTTATTATAAATGGTTAAATTTAACTTCCTTTTAAACAGGCAGTGTAGTTTTGGATTTGCAAGAAAGGTGTGAACTGATATTGATGTATCTTTCTCTTATGGGTTTCATAATATACCCATCTATTTCTCTAGAGATATAGCGGATTGTTGAGATTGACCATATGGTGTAAGGTTTTGCCAACTAAACAGGGCGTGTATTCTTGACTGCCCGTGAGGTGAGGTAAGCGAAAGTTTCACTTTTACGGCTGAATTTAAGATCACCGGTGAACTTAAGTTTACCGGTGGTCTTGAGTTTATCATCTTTTTTCACAGGGAAATAAATCCGCGGGAGTATTTCTAACCTTACTTTTGGTTTGGAAAGAACTGTCCATTTTACATTTTTTGGTAAAAATGGGTAAAAGATTAATGTTAATGACCTACACACTCAAAAAGCGCGCCAAAACAAATTGACAGGCAAAAGTAAGGTTATAAACACCACAACAATTTCCATCGACTCATTTTCCCGTGGAAAAAGGTGGTGAATTTAAGTTCACTTGTAAAAGTGATAACTCCTCATGTATCGTCAAGTAATAGCGTCTAGAGATTGAGTGAGCGCTCACCTCACCTCCCGAATTGTCAAGAAGAAACGTCCAAACAAAGTATAAAAACAAGAAAGGCATGCGCTATAGAAGTGGGACAAACCTGCGTTGGTGCCAAAATCGTTAAAACTGCGTCAAATCTAGGGACAGTTTTGCGACATTATTTATTAGTCCAAGGGTACACTATTAACACGGATCACTTAGGTGATCCGTGCTATTAACATTGAAGAACTGTGGGCCGAACGTTTATTTTTTTTCCACAGTTATTTATTTATCCCTGGAGTCTTTATTTAAATTGGAAAAGCTTTTGAGGTGAATATCTTTTTTTTTAATTAGGTAGTGGTTTTTTTCATCTAAAATAATGTAGTTTTATCAGAAAAAAGCGTCTAGTTTTTTAGTAAGCTGTTTGTACCATCGAATAAGAATAAAAGTTTTACAATGTGTGTAGTGTTTGGCTAATATAACGTTTTTTATAGCAAAAATGTTGTATACAGATGTTTTTTCAGAGAAAAATGGGTTTAAAGTTTTATGCTTAGATAATTTTTTTTTTAATTTGGGCTTTTCTTAATTATTTTTTTTGTTCTTAGTAAACTGATGTCGAAAATGCAACGTAGTTTTAAAATATAGTGTTTCTCGTATAAAAGAGCTGCTTAGGAATGTTTTTACAAAATTGGAACATTTTGCCATTATACTTAAGGATTCTTAACAAATTTTTAGAAATATCCAAATTCTTTAGTAAAATTAAAATTGCAGATAACTATAATAATAACCAAATTTCAAATTTAATGTCATCGACAATGAGGCACTTAGTACGATTTACTAGTATATTATTACACATCCATTTATCCAAATTATTTAAAGAATAACAAATAAAACGTACTCCCACATACTTGCATGTTAAAAAAAAAATAATGGAACATTAATGGTTCGAAAACGAAGTAACGAATTATAGATGTATGAAATAACGTTTCATAAGTTTGTTTAAACATCACAAGGAACTTAAAGTCTTTTGTCATTTAAAAAATCAATTATGGGAGAGTCGTCTATAGTGGGACAGTTTTAATTTTTTTATTCTAAATAGTTTATTATGTTTAAATAATTAAAACATTAACCTTACTTGTTATGATGCTTGAATTCTTACAGTTGATTTTTACAGCGTTGTCAGTTATACAACCGATGCCGATGTTACCTGAAATCACACACAGAAATCTGATTACCGTCGGTCTCAGGACATAAGGCCCTATCTCGATTTTTAGGACCATGTGTTTTGTAAGTTTTATAAAGATATAAATGATTTTGAGACTCTTGGCTAAAACCAAGTATACACTAGATAGGAACTAACGCAGACCTTCGCACATTTTGGCGAATCTCAAGATATGGCTTTATGTCATGAAACTGACGACTTATACCTCCTGGAGATAAGAGGTTGTATTTCATATTGTAAACATTACTTGTTTTTACAGTCTTAAGGCTACTCTTGTAATAGTAACATTAAAATATAAGCAATACATAAAGCATAAACTCGAAGTGGTTGTTCATTAGTACTTAACTTATGTTCTACTATAGAACACTTTTATCTTTAAGAAAGTTATAAATTAGTCAGTGTGTGAATTTTCTGGAATAAACTTGTAGCCTGTTGGCTTGAAAAGAG
This sequence comes from Aspidapion aeneum, assembly GCA_963576565.1. Taxonomy (NCBI): domain Eukaryota; kingdom Metazoa; phylum Arthropoda; class Insecta; order Coleoptera; family Brentidae; genus Aspidapion; species Aspidapion aeneum. Next base: position 45,523,172 of record OY755046.1, on the reverse strand, counting down.
TATGTAATAAGAATCAACATTTAAATGGAGCTGTAGTACCAACTGAGTGGAAAACGTCATATATATCCACTATACACAAAAAAGGAAGGAAAGATATATGTGACAATTATAGAGGTATATCTGTAACTAGTACGCTAAGCAGAATATATGGCAAAATAATAAGAAATAGCGAATATAAAGATATGGAGGCAGAAGAACAAGCCGGTTTCCGGGCGGGTAGATCGACTTCAGATCATCTGTATAACCCAAGTTATTGAAATGAAAATGGCATACGGACAAGAGCTGCATCTGCTTTACGTAGATTTGCAGAAGGCATATGATAGTATACCACTAAATCTACTTTGGAAAGCGCTGGAAAAGACAAACACAAGCGTACAACTAATTAAGGCCATCAAAGAGTTATACCGCAATAGTAAGGCAAAAGTTAAAATAAAAGCAAAACTAACCAAAGGCTTTCAAGTAAATAAAGGTCTTAAACAAAGTTGCTGTATCTCGCCTAAGCTCTTCAAGATATATTTGGAACAGGTCCTTAAGGTCTGGAAGAGAAAATGCCAAAACATGGGAATTCCGTTGGATGAAACCACCTTGTATACTTTATGTTTCGCCGATGATCAGAGAGTGGTGGCTCAGGATTATGACGACCTCGAATATATGACACGAAAACTAATAGAAGAGTACAATAAGTGAGGACTAGAGGTTAATATCAATAAGACAGAGTATATGTGTATTGGTGGAACGAAACAGGATCTAATCTTAAATGCTGGGCAGCGAATTCAGTCCTGTGATGAGTATAAATACTTAGGTCTAAAAATTATAGCTGACGGAACACTAGACAAAGCTATAAAAGATAGAAACGTACAAGGAAGAAAAGCAATAACTTTATTAAATGGAATAATTTAGGACCAAAGTATATCAAAACATAACAAAAAGCTTATACAGGGTGAGGAAAAAGTACCGGGACCCCTTCAAACAAGAAACAATTTGCGATTGGTTTTGACACAATATTAAGATATATTGTCATTGTCACAGCTACACGCATAATAAAATACAGGGGTAATTAAATAATCTACGAGTTTCTTAAAGTGTTAAGGCCACTTTAAGAACAATTATTTAATTTATATTCATCGAAATGTCATTCTGACACAAAATTACAATGTCATTTTAAACGTAGATTTTTATTCTCCATCGAATGGTAAAAGAAAAAAATATGGTTTTCATTTAAATTTTTAAAGTTGACCTCCGAAAAACTCCTAATGCTGACAGATACGTCAATGTCAATGTCACGACCAAATAGAACATCAATCCTAAAACTTTTATTTAGACCATTTTTGCAAATAACTCTTAGTTATCGAGATATTTAGGGGTCCCGGTACTTTTTCCTCACCCTGTATATAACACCATTGTAAAAAGTATTATTACATACGGAGATGGACTATTGGAGAAGAGCAGCAGGGAAATCAAAAAGAGAAAGAGTTACAAATCAATGAATAAGAGAAATTATGACAGTGGGTGAACGTACTTTAGTGGATGATATAAGAACAAAACAACTGGTGTGGTACGGACATGTACATACAAAGAATGGATGATGGAAGACTACCTAAACAAATATTACAATGGAAACCAACTGGCCGAAGAAAACGAGGAACGCCGAGGACAAGCTGGAGAGAAGGAATAGACAGTGAAATAAGAATAAGAGGCCTAGATAATGAATTATGGGCAAACAGAAACGAGTGGAGATTGGGTATCGGAAGACGTAGAACCTTGTGAAACCCATAAATATATATATATATATATATATATATATATATATAATAAGATGCAACATATATATATATAATATATATAATAAGAAGCAACATATATATATTTATATATATATATATATATATATATATATATATATATATATATATATTAAGAAGCAACAGGTATCGGCCGGCCTACCCTAGAAATTTTGGCACCCTGGGCGACACATTCAATTGACGCCTCTAGAGGTATAATTTAGCGCGAGGGGTATTGCAGGGGAATTTTGGCTAAGTATTTCACGGGTAATAAAATTTACGTTTGTTAGTTTCGGAATTGCCATAATGATAGCCAACATCCACAACGTATAGCCTTCAATAAGTTTGTGAATTTCCGCGACATGGTTACTATTTTATATTATAAATATATTGGTTGAACGTAACAAATTTAAAAACTGCCCCTAAGGCTGCAATTTGCGTGCCGTAGCCCCACAGGAGATCACGTCATGTCAATAATGAAATTACTCAAACTTTTCTTATTATTATCTCCTGCTGATATTAGAATTTTTCCGGTGAGAGAGGAAGACGCGCAGCAGACGAGCTGTATACAGGGTGTCCCGTTTAAAACCAGAGATTTGACAACAACCAGATATTGGATTTCACAACCAACCAAAATAAAAAAGTGGGTACACCATGCGCTTGACATAAGCTTTGAAAAATATTGTGAATCCAACCCAACACTCTGAGAGAAATAAAATCTTCTGTTTAACTCGATTATCCACGAAAACTTGTTTGCTTTTTAATTCACGGGTACTAAAATTCACGTTTGTTAGTATTATTTGGCTTAAAAATTCCGCTGATTTGGGATTGCGTCTGATGGCGCGTAAAAACGCTAATCAGCGTTGCTCTGGCCTGAAAGACAGAAGAGCTGTCGTAGGTCACGGATGGTTTATTTTTCTTTGCAATCGATCGATATAGCAGTTTATTCTCGCCTGCTCTTGTTCTAGTTTTGTGCTTTTGTTTTGCTTGTGTTTTAAATTAAGCACACCACTGGAGCGGTAAATATGAAATATTTTTTACCATGTTACACAACGTTTAAAAGGAAATTTTATTATCTACAATGAAGTAAAAACAATTTTTTTGATAAAGGTTATGGTTTTCAGAAAATCAAATAAAACCTGTGCAAAATATAATTTTTTAAAAAATTAATTAAATGGCTCCTATTTACGGACGTCGCTGGCGGGTTCGTTGTAAGTCAAACCCCATTGAGTTATACACCGTTGAAAAGAGAATTTTACTGTCAATAAAGTGCGTCATAGCATTTTTTCAAAATGGGCTTAGTTTTTGAACAAATTAGATAAAACTTGTAACAAAAATATTTTAATTTGTGATTTTTTCAAATTGGTTAAATTTACGGGCGCCTCTGAATTTATAACCATGAAACCAATCCGACTTTCTTGTACAGCATTTTAAAGGAAATTTTATTTGCTACAATAATGTATAACACATTTTGTTCGATAAGCCTTGGTTAAAAAAAAATCGAATAAATCATGGAAAAAACATGGATATTTTTTGACTTTTTTAAATTACTTCAATTAACGGACGCCGCTGAAGAGTTTATAAATAGTTAACCGCCATCGAGTTGTACCTTTTTCAAAAGGAAATTTCATTGTCTACAATAAATTATATTACATATTTTTCTCTTAGAAGCGTATTTTTTGAGAAAATTTGAGAAAACCTAAATATGTTAGATTTTGGGGGGTCTGGGGGGGTTTTTGAAGAGGTGGTTAGTTTAAGGAGGTGTTTGACCCCTAAGCTCTCTTACCTTTTTGTACGTCACTAAATTTACACAAAAAAATAAAAATAAATAAAAAAACGTGCCGTTTAAAGCACTAAATTTAAAAAAATTATTATTTTCTAACTTACTTTAAGTTAAAAGTTACTCCCACTCCATTACAATATTTAAAAATACATTTAAAGAATGGATTTTGTAGCTGATAAAATTCTCTACAAGATACGTTCTAAGAACTTTTACCCTAGAACAAAGTATTTCGGAGCTTATGCCGTCTAAAGAAGAAAAAATCTGAAAATTTGCCCAAGCACGTGATTTTAGTCATTTTTGGAAATTATCTAGCTCCGTTACTACTGCTCGTAGAACAACCATAGTACCACCCAATTGTAGATAATTATATCCTCTAAGAAATTTCATATAACTCTTTTTGCGATTTCGTGTACTGGAACGAAATTAAACGCAAAAAACTAAAAAAAGTGCCAATTTTTTATGGCTTTTTCAAGATGGCGGAGGGAGCACAGGGGTGAGGGTGACGAAAACTCAGATTTTTAACTACCCTTCTGAGCTTAACAACATATCCAAAATTCAGAACTATTGGACCTTTTGTAGGGTAACCCCCCTATTTTGGCCTCTATTCATTGAACTATTGATATAGAAGTCAAAAACGACGCCTGAATATAAATGAGTCAAAAACTAAATACATTAACTTCTTAAACAACAACGACAGATATGCTAATAATTTTTACGTACTTGGTTCTCACAGATGTGGGTTTCCTAGATTTCGAGAAAGCTTTTGATAGTCCCAATAAACCGACTTCTCCAAAAACTAGAGTACTATGGAATTAGGGGACAACTACTCGTTTGGATCAAGGAGTATCTAACCAACCGGTACTTACAGATGAGGATATGAGGGTGCAAACGTAAGTTGGGTTGAGTTTAGGTTGGCTGGTTCACCACTTACACCACTCATTCGAGAAATACCCAATATTTTGAGATAAGAAATTGAAAAACGTAATTGTAAAGTTTATTGAAAGGAAATCAGTAAAAACGATGCATATAAAATATCTAAAGTGCACCTACTTTAGTTTTCATCTAGTTGCAGTCGTTTTGGTCGCTTGAAAGATAGGAAAAACGGGAAAATTGTAGCACTCACGGCGTTTCTTGCGCTTCTTGTCAGTTTCCCGATTGCGACTCCTCGCGCAGACTCGCGCGTGTCTCGGTGCGGGGATAAGTCATATGCATATACCCCGCGAAATTTGAAATGAAAAAATAATATTAAAATATAAAAGTAGCCAAAAGCTGGCAAATAATTTTTGCACCAACAGGGTATACTACAATCTCTCAAAAAAGAGTCCTCAGTGGTGTTCCACAACGATGCCTCTAATGTTAGTCAACGGAAATAAAGTATTTTACGCTTATTAAAAACTGCTTAAGTCAAGCACTCCGACAAGATTTCTCAAACAAAAAATCGACACTACAATAATTTGTGTCGTAGTGATATATGGGTGCGAATTATGCACATGAGATTGGAGAACAACTTAAGATATTTCAAAGAAAAATTCTTCGATTTTTGAACCAGTGCAAAAGAACGGTGATTGGTGGATACGTACGAATTATGAATTAGAACAGCTAATGACGCAAACATTGTGATATTCATTTAAATTAGAAGATTTGTTTGTTAGAGAATAGATGAGACAGGAAGACCAAGAAAAATAATGAACTGGAGACCTGCGTAAAGGAGTGTAAGGCCACGAAAAAGGTGGATGAAGATGACATCAAGAATATAGGAATAAGAAAGTGGCGAAGAATTGTACCAGAAAGGGCATAATACCAGGTATTGTAATGCTACTTGAAGAATGTAGCTCCGTCTCTTATCTTTGCATTTTTTTAACAGTTGTTTGTTGCAAGTTTTAAATGGAACACTCTGTATATTGGTTATAGAGTTCGCGACTGAACGGAATTTGATAAATTCATGATACAAACGTTAAAGGTTAAATATAAATTTGTCTTATACCATCCCTATACCCAAAGAATTTCATGTCAAACAGTATCTCAAAGGAATGAATCCATCATAAATATCAGACATATTTAGGTAGCACTTTGTCTACTCCCACTCCCCTTCAAATAGGGGTCGCTTGTAACTAAATTCAAAATTCGTGATTGTAACTAGATTTAAAATTCGTCATCATAGCCCCAATACGTATCAATTGTGAATGTAATCGGGCATACTTGGATGCCATCTCTTCACTCTTATTTAATATTTCTTATTCATAAAACTTTATTATTATTATTATACTTAGATGGTACCTTCATAAAAATTTAATTTTTTACAATCTTACAAAAATTAATAATCCGTGCTTGATTATTAAATTGAAAATATCAGTTTTAAAATTAATAAAATCCTTGCTTAATTATTCAATTCAACATAGACAAATTAAATAATACCACTCTCCAGTCCCCACGAAGAGGAGTAGCTGTCAATTTTAGAACATAACATCATAATATTGCATCATTATCACCGAAACTATTAGTTGGTTCTTCATGTTAGTTAAAAACTATTAGTTGGTTCTTCATGTTAGTTAAAATTATCCTACCTACCTATTCTGTCCCATGTTAAAGAAACACAAAAGAACACCACTTATTCTTATTTGAAGGGGTGCGGGGTGATTCGTGGATGCCGTGCCTCAGATTATTTCCTTTTCTTCATCTGCCCTTTATGCCTACTGTGTAGGTTGCTCGTCGGGCCTTCCGGTTCTTTTAATGAATTTTACTGTGTTTCATTGTTCCATCTAATGACTATGGCTATAAGTCTTTGTTTTCCTTTGATTATTTATAAATAATATTGAACACGTCTTCTTTCTTAATGATTCTTCTTCCTGGTACAGGCCGGACACTTTAAGTCGTTCTCGACTCCTATGTGTCAGATGCTCTATATTAATCCGGTTATGTTCCATTAAAATTCCAACCTCTGTCCAACGTCCTTTTTTGTCCGTCCCAGTAGTGCCATCTCATTCAAGTCGGTCTACGAATTCTCATGCCTGTCTTTGCGTTCGTTATTTATTTATTATACATATTCGGTCCCTGTTCCCCGTTCTGCGCGAATAAGTGTCTTATCTTGTAGGAGGTTTATATCATGGTGGAACTTTTTTCCTTTTACATTTTTAAAAGCAAGGCACTTACTTCGAAAATTGAGATTTTTTTAATACGAGATCTCCGAGAATCAATTACAAGCTTATTAGGGGATGTTATTTTATTATTATTTTCATGTTCTTATTTATGTAAGGTAATAACTAATTTAGAAATGTAAAATATGTTGTAAGTATATTCGTATATCCACAGAAACAATAAAAGACATAATTAATTTACTTTAATCTACAAAAACTACTGTTTAAGATTTGTCTATACAGTGTACTCCGGTTATAACGTACCTGGGTTATAACGTACTTTCGGTTATAACGTACATATTTCATTGGTCCGGCCATAAAACTCTTTTTGTTAATTTTGTTGTTTATAACGTACTTCCGCTTATTAAGTACATATTTTCTGGTCCCTTGAGGGTACGTTATAACCGGAGTACACTGTATTCACTCACAATCATCATCTGCTGCCTAGAGACCCCGTATGTATGACATATTTTAAAGATATAATTATTATTATCATAAAATATGTCATACATACAGGGTCTCTACTGCTGTCATTAGGGTGTTTTTGGACTCTATAACAAAAAATAATATAGAGCGAAGCAATTTTCTTTTATAACTTTTCTTAAAACGTCACGACAGCTTGCATTTCTGTCAAACCCTATCGCTCTCACCATAGATTGAATATGTATACCGGTAGTAAATATTATTTTGGTCATTCTGAACTCATCTCAGAATAGAAACAGAATTTTGAACTTCCATTGTCTTTATTTATTTTAAACACGACGTTTTGGTTACTAAGTATCTCTAACCGTTTTCAAGTGTAAACTAAACAATCCAGTCTACAGGCTACTACTTAAACTACTTGTTATGCAGCCAGGTGTGACGGTCCGCCCTCTTTCTAATCCTAACAAGTTTGTTTTCCTTAAGGAGTGGTTTTCATAATTTGGTATGTCCGTGCTTGGCTGACTAAAAACTTCTTTATTCTGCATTATAAACGCAATTTCAATAAACTTTCGTTTTCACCAATGCGGCTCATTATGCAAAACTTTAGCTTCTGACCATTAAATCCTGTGATCACTTGACTATGCATGATCCGCTATACCGGATTTTTCAATATGCTCTAATTGAGTACTTTTTAGATGTTCATTTACTCTAGCCTGAAGAGGGCGTTTCGTTTCACCTAAATATAATTTACCACACTCACACTGAATTTGGTTAATTCATACCTTATATTATTTGAGAAATTTTCTGGTTTTGTTTTAGTTAAAAAACTACAAAAATTTCCCGATAACAGTACTGGTTTTATATTATAGTGTTTGACTATTCGTCTTATGTTTTCTGAAATCCCTTGAACAGATAGAATGTTTATAACACCCAAGGGATTATTATTTGGAGAATTTGCCACATTTGGTTTGTTTTTAATTTTAGAGATCATTGAGCTTTTTAATTTCTCGAAATAACCATTCTGTTGCAAGTCCTTTTTAATGTTGTTAATTTCTGTGGTTATTTCTTCATTATTACTACAAATATTTTCGACTCGTAAATACAAACTTCTTATAACTCCTTGTTTTGTAGCAACAGAATGATTAGACTTAAAATTAAGGTACTGTCCTGTGTGTGTAGATTTTCTATATACAGTGGTTTAAATGTTTCTCTCTATTCGTTTGACAAGAACATCCAAAAAAGGTAAGGTCGAATCTTTTTTAATTTCTATTTTGAGTAGCTGGAATCACAATCATTAAGGAGATTTAGGGCTAGATTTTTGCTTTTATTCTTTAAATTAATATGAATCAAATTTATAAAATAATCACAGAATACCAGGTGCACTGTGTGCAGAAAAATATACAGCTGATTCGAATGACAAATGACATTCATCAGGAATTTCTCACCGGCTCCCAAAGTTGGTGAGTTTGGGTGACCTTGATTGGTGGATTGGTGGAATCTCGGGTGGAATCCATCGGAACTACTGAAACCTGTTGGAGTTCACCGATGTTTCACCGATGGATTTAGAAAATCGATTGCTCTCATGGGTGAATTTAAAGACTCCCCCAAACTATGCTCCCAACCAATATAATGGTTCGGGAGTATACTGTGTGTAAATAAAACTTGATGTTTCAAGTTAATTTAATTTAATTTAAGATGATAGAGTTTCAAAACAACTAATCTAGATTTATAAATGAAATATGGGGCTATTACACGACAATGGTCGACTCAGAATAACGATAATCACGATTGCAGTAAGAAATGTTCGGACCGAAAGCAGCTTAGTGAAAAATATGTGTCACGTCCTTCTTTATATGAACGCAAGGAAAGCCTTTAACATAATAACAATCTCGTATAGTTCCTTGACGATGCTCCTCGAGTATCTTTAAATGGTTTTCTCATTTTGACAACGTAATTTTGGACTTGCTAACTGCTTTACAGCACTGTTACAACTTAATGGGACACCTTATGCCCCGTGTGCTAGTTTATAGTTTACTCCGAATAATTTGGCCGGTAGACGGACAATAGCACTATCTTCATTTTCATTTACATAGGGTGTATTTCCTAAATAAATTACCTAGGCAGTTTTTATTTGTGTAAAAAGATAGGGTTATGTATATGTGCCAACGCCGAACTCGAATAGGGAGTAAACCAACCAAAAAACACTTTCTTTTATCGACGGCACTTTATTCCTTCTCAATAAGGTAGGATGGTCATTTAACGATAGCACTGAAAGTGTAAATGAATACTATATCCTTATTAGGGACTTATTGGAATAAAACCTGACTTTATTTTAGAGTCGACTTTATTTTGACATATTTACACAGAAAACTAACAACTGACCTCTCAAAATTGACATACCAAAGCCAAATTTATTAATAAAGACGCTAACTTTCATTTAATAAATACCGACACTAATAAATCCGTTTTGTAAATACACAAAGGCCTAATTTTGAAGGAGAGAATGAACCTGCTTTTTATATGTAAATCTGTCACCATAGGGTCGATTTTAAAATAAGGTGAGGTTTTATTCCAATAAGTTTCTATTATCTTATTATTTACTGTAGCTATCCAATTATAAACTAGATTCGTCTTTAATATTTCATTTCGATGTTGATATATATGTCATTTTCTCTTTTACTAGGTAAGAGGAAGAAAGACACAGATATGTGCCAATGCCAAACTGGAACCTAACGTCGTGTAATGTAATGGGTAAACTAACCGTATGGCAAAAACAGATTCTTCTATTGACAACACCTTATTCCTTGTCAACAAAATGTCATCTTTGAGGGCGACTTACTTTAAGTACTGCCGATTCCAAAACCATACTTGAAAGACTCGCTACGCTTTCTGTTCAATAAACATTTGCACATAAGACAAATAAAGCTTTCGCAAAACATAAGGGTGGTCATTTAACAATAGCATTAAAAGTGAAAATGAAGTTAAGGTATATATCCTCATTATCACTTTATCTGCTGTAGCTATCTATTTATAAATTAAATTCGCATTTATTATTTCATTTCGATGTTTGTACATATCTGTCCTTTTTTCTTTTACTAGATAAGAAGAAGAAAGGAATCTATCGTCGTGTAATGTCATGTACCAACCGTATGGTAAAAACAGGTTCTTTCATTGACAACACCTTATTGCTTCTCAACAAAACCGTCTTTAAGGGCGACGGACTTTAAGTACTACCCATTCCAAAAACAGACGTTAAAAGACTTGCTCCGGTTTCTCCCCAATAATAATTTGCAGCTACGACAAATAAATCTTTGCAAAAAATAAGGTGAGATGGTCGTTTAACGATAGCGTTAAAAGAGAAAATTAAGTTAAGGAGTATATCCTCATTATCTCCTTATTTATGTTAGCTATCCATTAATAGACTAGATTCGACCTTATTTCATTTTGATGTTTGTACATATCTGTCTTTTTTCTTTTTTACTAGGTTAGGAAAAAACAGACAACACCTTATTGCTTATTAACAAAATGACACCTTTTTGGGCGACTGTACAAGAACTACTTTTTCAAAAATATTATTGAAAAAACTTGCTACGCTTTCTTTTCAAAATTTGCAGATGAGGCAAAGAAAAAGTAAGGTAGGATGGTTATTTAGCCAAGCCCAAAACATATCGAATCGAAGTGTTCGATAAAAATCTTTCGATAACTGCCCATGATATTACACAGCTCCCGCCTTTTTGGGCGTCCCGACGCCGGCCTCTCCAGCAGCCGGCGTCGACCGCCTCCCGCGATCGTCAACAAGTCGTCGACATCGCGGACCTGCGACATTCACCTGGGGAATTGATTTTTATTAGGTAACACTTCGAACGAGACTTTTTTTTATTAGAGGAGTAAGTAACTGCGTTTCCTTGAGGAACTGAATACATTTTCCATATAATTTTTGGTTTGCGTGAAGTTTTCAACGCGATTCAAGTATTTGAGACTAGCTCGATCGGAAGTGGTTAGTTGGAGTCAGCTTTTAAATTCTTGGTTTTCCTATTTCACAAGGTTGTATTTCTTAAGTTTATTACTTAGTCATTTCTTAAGGAAACACTTTTTGTTCTTGTAAAAGGACGGGTTTTATAAGTCTTAACCCTGTCATTTGTCTGGTTGCCTTTTCGAATGTATGAGCGAGTTTGTTAATTTAACAGATTTTTTTCATAGATGGCATCGGTATTTAAACACATGACAAATGACATTCATTAACATTTTCTTTGTGTATCTGATAACCAATGAAAGATAAAAGACAACACGATAAAGTTAGATTTAAATTAAGCTTTTGTCATTGCTTTTGTTTTATTTATTTTTTTGTACTGTATGGGAACAACACTTTTAAGGTAAACTTTAATCCTATCATGCCGCTGTCCTGCTGCAACCACAATTAACTGCAGATCCTTATTATCTTAGTCACTACCTGGGAGAGGGAGGACTGGTCAAACAACAGGACCAATTTCTTTAATAACGATAGCTTCTAATATACCGAAGGATCCCAAGTAATGTTCTTAGGTGTTGGATCTGTAGTTGTTAGTAGCCTTTGAACTGTTTGATCGGTGGATTACTGACCACGCATAATAAGAGCGCATAATTCGTATACGGTATCATCGAGAACAATGGCACACTCTAAAGAGTTCATTAAAGGACCTGACTGTTTACGAATCACTGCCGACTAAGAGTACCCATGCACAGAAGAGATCGAATGCAGACTGTCTGGTGGATGGCAAAAGAGTCAGATATGTAGTGTGCGAATGTCGAACTATTGCACGTTTACGTCAGAACACTTCCGGTAAATCTAAGATTGATTCAAAAGATTTGAACATTGTCTCCCCCAAACTGATAGCTAGCCTTTTTTGAGGACTAGGTATACAGTGGTGAGAATTCATTTAAAAGTGAACCACAAAGGAGCTACTGGTAATCGCAGTCGAAGAGCTGCAAGGCCCACTCACATATGAATCATCATCAATCGTCATCACTATCTGTATCTTTGCAGATGTTAATCGCAATTGAACTGATTACACATTGAAGCATTTGAACAAATAAACGAGTAAAAAAATTAAAACATGACTCAGGCGAACAACCTTGACAATATTGACATTTATCGAAGACATTCCTTACCGATCCCCAGGGTTGAACAGCATCAATGTCATCATTTGGTGAATTGGTGTCTTTTTTAATATTTGTGTCAACAAAATCAAGTCAGAGGACCAACAAATATGTTTTGATGTTTGAGTTAACATTAAATACAAGAAGGTCAATAGATCTTAAAGCCATGTTTACGTTTAAGAGATGAAAGCTAAAGAACTTTTTTTCCTAAAAATTCCGAGAATCGGTGCAGCCGTTTAGCAGATATCGTGTTACAGACACAGACGTCACGGTGAAATCATCATTTAGTTTTAAAAAACTTTGATTTCGCATTTTTGACGTCTCAAATATTTTTTTTTGGAGAACAACAATACGTTCTTTACTTCTTGTTTTTTAGGCTAGGCTTTAACCAAATGGATTGTGTTTTAAATGTTACTTTCATCAATTAATATAAAGTAGTCATGTTAAAAAAACAAACTGTAAGTAACTTTTAGCAAATTAAACGATTTCCAATTTTGCAAATCATCATTTCTTGCATGCAACAACTAATGGCCATCTCTATATTAATTAAAGGAGTGGTCGAAGTCATTAATAGGACTTTCTTACTTGAACAATAGGGTTCAATAGACACTTAAAGCTGTATAATTACAAACTGCATAAATATGGGTTGACTTGTAAATTAATACTATTAGTAAAATCAGGAGAAAAGGAAACTAAGGTGATCGAACAAAAAAGAACTATAGGATCGATGTTAAATGGAATGCAGATAAAATTATTGAGGGTGATTGAATAAACGTTTTGTTCCTTATTCGTCACAAAATTTATACAAGTTTGCCATTGCCACTGCAGACTTATGCGCCAGTACGGCGGTTAAGGGTTCCTTAATATGATACTATTATGACGCAATAAGGAACCTTTAAAGCCAAGGAGCGGAAAAAAAGTCGGTACCTTGGGTCCCTTCACTCACACCTAAGGTTTTACGCTGACTCCTATTATTGTCTTTCGTTTTACACAACCCATCATTTTTAGCTTTAAGTGTCTTGTTTTTACCAAGCACTACCAGGTGACGTCCTGTCATCATGTCGCATGGACATTCTTTCCTAATTACTTGGCCACACATAAGGGTTGCTTATATGTTTAATGTAGATCTAAATAGTTCATGAGGAAGCAATTACTTTCCTGTAAGAAATAAAATTACATTTTTTACTAAAGGACTCAAAGTCTATATCTTGAATTTAGCATTGTTAGGGTTCGTATGGTGTCCGGAGATAAGAATATCAACAGGGTACCCCCTAAGTCTAACGTGAGAGGCGACTAAAGGCGCCTCGAACTATGGGTAAATGAGGTGGTTGACCAATGACGCGCCATGTGACATAGTTAACATGGGATCGTAATTAGCGATCTGCAAAGTTTTTCAAACTATGGGATTAGGAGTGTTTTGGTAACCATTCTTAATAACTTTGCAGTCCCAACGGCGAAAGCAGACCCCAGCTCCATTTGGGACATGTACAAACCTGGTACTTTTACAGATGGACAAACTTAATGGAGTGGTTAGTGTAAGAACCAAGAGGTCACAACAAGCCAGGAATGGCTGCATTGCAGTAACTGGCATGCCATCAGGCAGGTTGGAGTCATAATCGAGCAGTTTTAGTCGGTAGGAATCCGACACTACCCGGACTCTCCTGGTAGAGGCGAAAGGTCTCTGGCAGGAAAATAGAACGGGTGTATTATGCAAGATTTTCTCTTAAAACCCTTGACAAAAAAAATAGTATTAGACCCTGACGTAGTGTGTCATCTAGTTTCAAAAACCGAAAATGTATCTTAATTCAATATTTAATACACTTTACGTGCCTATAAACATAACAAAGATATTTTTTAGAGATCTAGAAAGCAATGTTTTTCAGATTTCTTTTATCCAAATTTTCATAAATATCTTATAAGTGTGGTTTGCGGGCGTTCGGAAGGTAAAAATATAATGACAGAAATATTCACCGCGATCTCTTGCACTAATCAAACTTTCACATACAAGGGTGAAAGGTACATTTTAAGGGAAAAGAAAAATTAATTTCGTTTGATTTAGGGGTTGGGCAACGGTTTTGTAATGGTCTGGTGATAAGGTAAAAAATTCTTATTAATGAATTTTGTTTTTGTTTTGTTGCATGATGGATTAGAGTTTTGTTGTTTTTGACATATGTAGGGACGAACATGTGTGTGTGCCTTATCTGAGAGCCATACGAAGTTTTTTGATCAATTTGGAAAATTAAAAATAGAAAATTATTATGAAGGTTCTACTTGGCTTTATTTAATGCTCCATCCAAACATAAGTGACAGTGAGTTTGGTTGTGATAAAGGATTGGATAAAACGGAAGCACTATTCGTATTTAATGTACTAGTGGAGTCTTGTCTTGATATTAACCAAGATCTCTCTCAGACAATAAAATACGTCGTTTATAACAATACATAAAAAATTAGAGGTCTGCGATTAACAAAGGTACACCGCTGTCCTTATCACTATCTTAAAAGTCTTATCGCTATCTTAAAAGTTTATAGAAAACTAATTAAAAATAAAATTGAGAACGACCACCTTAATGTGGCTCCATTTTGGTCCATCTAATTGACTATATGACAAATAATACAAAAAAGTTGCACGAAATTAAAGATTACATCTTTTCTATGTTGATTTCTAAAAAGCGTATGACAGCGTACAACAGAAAAAACTTAGTTAAGCTTTTCCGGTTTTCATGCAGGTAGAGGTAGATTGGAATAGTGTACTTAACTAAACGTATTTATGAAGCACTTGAAAAAAATAAGCTTCAACTTACGTCTTCATTGATCTAGTCAAAGCCTTTGACACAGTGTATCACAGAAAACTTATTGAGGAACTTAACAACATGAGGTTCGAGGTTCGTGCCTGGAACTAATAAAAAGTTCTACCGTTTAGGTAACTTTTTATTAGTTCCAACCGAACCGAACCAAACCATCTGTGAAAAGTAGTGAAAATATTATTTCTAAAAAATGTGGAATAAGGCATTCCTGACAGCACGGTGCTTGGTCCACTATTGGTTACTCTTTACATAAATAATATGTTTGAGCTGAATTTAAAAGGTGTTGCTAAAGTTTTATTAACGACAGTTTTCTTTTGGAAAAAAAAATAATCTTGGGGCGAAACAAAACAAGATGCGGATGAGGACTTAAAAAAGTTAAAAGAGTGGTTTGACTACACAACCAAAATGGATAGCTGGAAGGTATCAGCTATAACATCTTCAAAATCTACCAACTACTTACGAATAATAATAATCGGTAAAAATTTGCATTGAAATTTACAAACAAAAAATAGGACGCATGAATATTCGTGTGCCAGGGAGGCGAACAAACTACGCATTGCCTACTTCTTCTGTCTCTCTCATTTTTACAGCGCCACCGGCCTGCAGAATCAAACGTCTTTCGAGAGTCGAAAAAGGCGCAACCACCGCCTTAACTCAGCAGCGTGGGCGCACAAAAACTAATGGACGGAAACTGTATATAACGTTCAAGGCCGATTGATTATTCTTTGCCTGCTCTGAAATTATTTACGAAAACGGACCGAGAAAGCCATCGAAAGACATCTTCCTTTTGTCATCTAATAAATTAGCAATTCTTTCACGTATTAAATCAATAAAGAAAAACAAGGAAAAGTGAATAATATCTCTGGGGATTCGGTGGGTCTCGGGATGACGTTGGATTAACATTAAAACAGGACCAAAAGGGCCTGTCGTCTTAAAAGAAAAATACACGGCCATTCGATTAATATGCTTGCCGACTTCGATGCGATGTAGAGGGGTTAACGGGGGATGGGGGTGAGGCAACCAGATTAAAGCCACCCTCATTTTTTTAGTAATTTATGAGGGCATCGTTTAAAAGCACTTTGGTAATTCCCTGTTTTTTCGAATATTTTTAATTTTTCGGCTAAAAACAACGTTTGAATTTTCCGAATTAATTATAGTCTATTCTTCTTTTTCCTGTTCAATTCACTAGGTTTGATTAGGTTAGGATTGATTATGAGTGGTAAGAACTTAAATGTCACCAATACCTATCTCCTTTAAGAAGCACATCAGTTTGTTTAGGGACATTTCCTTAAGGTTCTGAGGCTCTATCTGTTCAGGTCCGAATAGTTTCGCCTTAGTTCTTTGTCGTGCTACGCAGTAGCAGATTAAATGAAGTGGCGTTTTCTCCTCAACGCCACAGAACCTGCAGCCTGGTGTGTTACTTACTCCTAGTCTGTTCATGTGTGTGGTAAGTCGGCATTGACCTGCTTATAGTCCTGTGATTATTTGTAGGCTATTCCTTTTGAATTCCAAGACTCCGTTTGTTCTGTGTTTGTCTGGCTTATTTAAAAATTCTTTGAAGTCTTGTTGTCCGCGAGTTACCCGCCAGTTTTGAATCCCCTTTTTAACAACCTACTCCCGTATTACTTTTGCAACTGTGGCTTTAGGTAAGCCGAAGTGAGACTCCGGTCCAACCAGCGCGGATTCTACTTGCGCCCTGGCTAGTGTGTCTGCTTTTTCATTTCACTCAACTCCCGTATGGCTTGGCACCCAGACAAGACTGATCTTATTAGTTCTGCTGTCCTGTCTCTGGGTTTGTAGGCAGTTCCAGATTAGTCTGGATTGAACTTTGTAGGAGTTTAATGCTTTTAGAGCTGATAGCTATCTAAGACGATTTTGATGCTTTTGTTTGAGAAGCCTCTGCGGGTAATTTTTCTACCGCGTTGCTAAGTTTCCGAAACCCACTGATATTTCAGTCTGTGGTCTCGTCACATCATGTTCAATTTACTAGCATAAGTTGATTATTTTGTAAAATTTGTATCGATTTTTGATCCAAAATATCCTTTTTATTTCCAATAAGCATTTTTGTCCTTAATAAATAAAATTAAATTGACAATAAACTTTATGTTGTCAGCGAAATGGGTTAAATACTCATAAACTATGCTTTGGGTATTTAATCGGCCACCTCATTACCTGGCATGTCCAAGTGATCTGGAACCCAACAAAGATTGACCTTATGTCGGTTCTCCAACTCATGTAAATTTTCCTAAATCTCCGAATAAGGTTCGAATTAGTGCGAAGGTTTAGGAGATTGATTGCTTCCAGTAATCAGAGAGCTTGAAGGATTCCGCAAGTCCGAGCTTTGTAGAGAACACTTCGGATCCTACATAGTTTTTGAGCTGTATGTGACGCTTTATAGACTGGTGGTATCAAGAATAAAAAGATTTCAGGTTTTGAGTTTATAAAACGCTTGTTTATATTTTTTACGTGCAGGCAATAAACTAGAAAGGTGTTAGATCCATGATAAAATTATTTATCATCATTATGCGTTAAATGTTTTTGTGGTAATAATTATAGTCTCTTGTAGGACCTTTTTTGATTATTCTTAGGGTGTTGCTAAGTCGTTCTTATTTATTTAGACAGTTTATTTTGTTTTAAACTTTCTTTTCTCTTTAATCATTCATGTAAGGGTTGTCATATGTATCATATGCTTAATTTAATGAATTTTTGCTTTCCTTGGATGAATCAAACACGAGACTACTGTCGGTTGATATATTGAAATTCTTAACATAAGCAAACCATCTTAAATTGCGTCACTAAGACGTTATGTGTGTGTGTGTGAGTGGCCCTGTATATACTGGTGATATCAAGGTTTCTAATTTATAAAGTGCTTGTTTATAACTTTTACGTGCAGGCATTACGCTAGGAAGGTGTGATTCCTGACAGATTCATTTATAGTTTTTGGTTATTTTGACG
Organism: Aspidapion aeneum; assembly: GCA_963576565.1. NCBI lineage: Eukaryota > Metazoa > Arthropoda > Insecta > Coleoptera > Brentidae > Aspidapion > Aspidapion aeneum. The sequence continues at coordinate 45,505,156 of OY755046.1, read as the reverse complement.
GTATTCCTAGGCCGTTCTAAGTTTAATTTGTTCCAAACTTTCTACTCTCTTTAATTATTCCTATAAGGGTTGCCGTATGTGTCACGCGCTTAATTTAATGAACTTTTGCTTTCCTTGGATGAATCGAATACGACACTACTGTCGGTTGATATATTGAAATTCTTAACATAAGCAAACGATCTTAAATTACATCACTGAGACGGTCCCTATAAAATTTATGGTGAGCCCGATCCCGAAAAGACCTCCCGCCCTAATGTGTTGTAGAACCTCAAAACGTAAACACACTTCATTATCTCATCTCGCATTATTAGACAAGCGTTGCCAAATTTCTATTCAATTGTTTTGGCAGCGCATCTCTATAAAAGTCTCAAGGCCAACTCCAAAAAATTAAAAAAGATATAAGGAAAAATTAACGTAAAAATAAATGAGTTTGTTAGGTGACTTTGGAGCTATTAGATTAAAAAATAAAGATGGTGGTAGATGGACGTTAAGTTTTCACATCAGTTAAACGACGCTAAATAATCCGTTTTTTTCATCATAAAGATCAAAAATTGACGACTTTAAAACAAATACAGTATCTTGATTAGTTTTACAGTAGTCTATAATATGGTGAGGATTTTATTAATAATTTCGGGATAAAATGTTTCAAAACTGACTGACATGACTGCAGAAATTTTAAATGCTTTGCTTGAATTCCACATTGACGGCTATATTCGGGAAGACCTTCGTAGTAGTATTAGTAGACTAACCAATCTGAAAACTTTAAGAGAATATTATGCACCGTTGCGAAATGCAAGTTATTAAAAACAATTCAATCCGCCAACTTTTCGAAGGTATTTCCAGCAGGGTTCCGCGGAGATTTATCAAGTGATATATATATCACGATATATATATAGCATGATATATATCCGATATATTCAATAATTTTACTTATTAAACTAAAAATGTTTTCTAAATATCAGAAAATTTGTCAGTATGCCCCTGTACAAAAGTATAAGCATCTGTAAAGGTGTAGTATCGATCGATTCGGCTGCCGCATAGGCATCGCGGAGCTGACTGGGAATCCCCTGTTTCACATCTGGTAGATCCCCGACGCGACGATTTCTTTTGTTTTCTATTTTCCCAGGTTAGAGCAGTTACTGTGTTTTCCATCTGTGTGTACTTTTGATTTATTAGGAAGTAGTGATTTTTATTTAATATGCCAAAACCAAAGCATTCAGCTTGATAATGATATATATCAGATATATATCTGATATATATCCGATATATATCATGTGATATGATATTTATATAAATCTCATGATATTTTCGAACCCTGATTTCCAGTGTTGTCCAGCCCACCAATATTCAACAGGAATTTTGAAGATTTTGTTTTAAAAGTAACAAATATGTTGTCTCCCTTTTAGGGTAATTTTTAGGGCAATCGCAGCTACAATAATTAAGCTACATTCTAAGTGTCTTACGAATTTTGTTTGGTGACATATTTAAATGTAACCGCTCCATGTTTTTATAATAATAGTCAAAATGCCAATATTTTTTTCGATAGTTAGGGGGCAATTCTTCAAAATTTGAAATAATTTGAAATAATCTGACGAAATTTGAAACAACAGAATTTAGGTGTAAATCTTGACAACACTGCAATTTCAGCTTTGTGTAAAATGTCTTACACCACACGGTAACCCAACAAACAATTAAAGTTGTAACGACGAAACCCCAACTAGAAAGAATTTCTTAAAAGTAACCGCAACGTACTCCCGCTACGTCTCAGTATACCATACAGCGACGTTATAATTCCCTAAGTGGGGAACCAATTTCTGGTTATAACTACTTGGCCAAGTGTTTAAAGTCACTGTAGTAACAACTACACTACTACGTCGTAGCCAGGTATCTACTACGTCGTAGAGGCTGTTTTTTTTCCGTAATGGCATAAAAGTTGCGATGTAGTTGCAAATAATATAATCGTTTCTTTTTGGTAGAATTGTTACACAATATGGTGGACACAACAGTAAACAGACTCGCTTAGTTTTTTTGTTTGGTTATGGTTATAATATGAACTATGTTATCCAAAAGTGTGAGAATTTACGAGCAGAGGATCAAAATTCGAGTGCGATGCAAAGTTTTTTGTATAACATGCATTATATATATTGCAAAAAACCGGTGCGCCCGTAATATTAAGCCGTTTTCTGGTAGTTGATGGAATTTTTGTGTTGTGATTTTGGAGGTTATGTTTTCATAATCGACAGTTAACTCCAACAAATGGTGCTTAAGAAGAGCATTTTTGGTAAGCTTCAACTAATTTGTTTATAAAATAGTATGGCTCTTTAATATGAGCTCATAAAACGACAACAAAAATATTAAATTTTCTTTCTTACATAAAAACATGGCGTCCCAAACTATATTCCCTGATAGTCGAAAAGGTTACTTGAAAGTAGTTGCGGCTTTAAAGTTGATCCAAAAAGTTATTTTGTCTACATTGTTACATCAGATGTTACTATGATGACACAAACTTTTGTGGTAAAAATTAAAGTTATAATGTAGTTGTCGGATACACTTGTTTGGGACTCCAATGAAGCTTAACTTTCTAGTGGTAATTAAGTAGGATATAAAAGTCAGGGCGACTACGAAATAATGACTAAAAAGAAAGTAAAACTTTAGCAACGTCCTATTGTGGTAGAGAAGACTATCAGAATCGACTATCAAGAAACAATCCTATGAAGTAGTTTAGAGGGTCGTTTTTACGAAACATCTACTATTTGCTGATACTAAATAGTAGTTAGAACTAAAAAGTAACAAATTTTGGTTGGGATCACCACATTTCTACTATAAGAAAGTAGCAAAGCCTTTAGAACATGTAGCCGCTACTATAAATGTTAGTTGGGAATGGGCCAACTTAGGAAATTATGAAAACCCCAAAAATTTAAAATATGCGGGAAAATTTAATCTAAAACCTACCTTAAAACTCGGCTACTGATAATCCACAAGTTCTTGATAAATTGTATTTTTCCGAGCACCTCATCATACAACGGTTTTTCTATCTGGCAAATTTGACAACTGTCAGTCAAAGATCACCAAGGGGACTGTCAGTTACGAAATACTATGTTGCCAATTCATTGTTTCCAAGTGAAACCAATAAAGGTACCGTTCAGAAGTTGGATTCACTTTTGAAATATGTTGTTAAAATATTTTTACGAAAAACTCTTACAACGTAACGTGCAAGGTGGTACCTAAGGGGGGATCAATCTCCCCCCGATATTTTTAGGAATAAAAAGTAATCAAACATTTAGTAGTGATAATAATAGTAGAGATATGGATAATTCGCATTTTTTACGGCGGAATTGATTCTGATTTTTGAGATTTTTGCTTATAATAGCTGAAAACTTGCTCAAACTAAAGTTTGGTTAAGTATTTTGTTTTCTAAAAAATTTAAATCTTAAAGGTAGTTTTTTATACCTAAATGCATGGAGAGTGGAAAAAAAAATTGTTTTCTAAATCTCATAATTTTATTCATAAACATTTGTGTGTTTTAAATAATATTACTTGACTTGACTGCAAACTCAATCCAAGATTTGAGCAGCTGCTAAAAAATTGTTTTTCTTTGTCGTGTTTTTGAACTTGATTTTAAAATAAATTTGAATGAAAAAGGAAGCTTGGCTGACTTATTTTTTAGCCACTCATAGGTAGGAAGGCTATTGGGGACCGTCAAAAAAAACCTTTTTATTTTTGCTCAAAATAAGTTTGGGCAAAAAAAAAATCATAATGGCTGTCTGTCTTTATTCATAGTTCTTTTAAAAATAAAACCAAATAATTTAAATAATTAGGCACTTTGTCTGCAAGTTTAATGAAAATTTTTCCTTGGTTTTATTTTTATAAGTTTAAAAAAAAACAAATTTATTTTCTTTTTACCCTTATTATATTTGTTATAATCAAAACCTTAAAAACTATTTTATTTTTTTTTATTACTTTTTCAAATTAGGTAGCTATTCAATGAACCTACAGAGTAAATAATTTTGCACTGGAATTTATTCTTTAGCTTTTTAACTCTTTCTTCAATTTCAATATATTTTAATTATAGTATCTAAGGTTTTAAACCCGTTATATTTTGTTTGTGTATTTTATTCCGGGATTAACATTAATATTGATAAAGGTACACAATTGACAGGGTGCAAAATTTTTTGCCGACTTTTTTGGACGATAGCTTTTCTAAAAGGTTCGATGTCATCACATTTCGTGCATTTCCTAATACAAAAAGCAAATTTTGCATTTTTTTTAAATTAAACCAAACCTCACCTTTGTCGATTGATGGCAAACTTATCCTAACCTGTTAATTCAACTCTGGTTAATTGATCGAAAACGTGACCTAACCGGTCCATTGGACACTTTTTTTTTGGTGGAAAAGGGGCGTGTATGGACAGGTAATGATAAGTTTGCGATCAATTGAAGGGGCGACGGACGAAACATCGAAACACAAAATGTCGAAAGTACAAAATGTCGAAGAAACAAAAATACCAATAGTTGAAAAATTTAAAAGACAAAATAAAACCTAACCAGGTCAGGTTAGGTTTTAAACAAAAAAAAGGCACCTGATCTGGTCAGGTTAGTTTCTATTAATATATCTAATAACCCAAGCTTTCGACATTCTGGACTTTCAACATTTTGTAATTCTTCTTCATTCGCATACACAGTTTCCAATAGAATCTACATTTATTTTTATTTTAATATTTATTTTTATCCTTATAAACCCAACAGTAACGTCTTTTAGACGAAAATTGTTCGTAGCACCCCTGTAATCTTCCGCCGGCGGCGACTGTAGCAAGTATTTCTGATTACCCTATCCAAAACCTCATGGGCCGTCACTGAATAACAGCAGTTTCTATATGGGAGGACCCCCCAGAATAAAAAACTATATACGTGCCTAGCTTTGATAAGAAAAGTTAAAAAATTATAACCACTTCAATAATTTGACCAGTATCCCACTTAATCAGATTTTTCTGGCAGATTTTAAAGAAATAATTTGACATTCCCTTAAAAATCCGTTCAAATATAACGGTGGCAACAGCGTAGAGCTAATTTTGTAGCGACCCTTCCACGACATGCAGTTAGTCCCTCTTTGTTAATTTTACCGTGAAAAACAAAGAAAGAAAGTAAACTTAGCTGACCTCATAAAGAAAACGAATAGGACTCATAAATTTGAAAGAAATGTGACGAAATGTGACGAAATCTGACATTTCAGTTTGTGTGGTTAATGGTTATCTGCTTTGAATTTATTTACAATTTTTAAATTAAAAATTTTTAATAAATTAGGCGTTTTTAATTAAAAAAATATATTATATCGTGAAGCTACATCTATCAAAAAGTGGGAAATGGCCTTTTAAGTAAGTTTTTAAGTTTAAAATTGCCTTTTAAACGAGAAATCTTAAGCGCCAGATTATGTCACATTTTTTCAAATTTCGTCAAATTTTTTGAAATGTAAAGAATTGACCCCTTAATGCCAAATATTTATGTGCGTAACAAATAAAATCAAAGGTATTTTTCGGGGTGTGATAATGATGATTTAAATGTGAATGAGCTACTTAGCCCTTCCACCGCGACCATTGACGGGTATATTCATCCTTCAAGCAAATTCTGCGTTTAGTTGGTTCTGTTGTATGTATTGTATGTATTCGAAAGTGGTGGCAGGCCCTACTGGACCTCCATGCACTGCGACCACAAATGGATCTACTGTGCCCACGTACCTACATACTGAGTTTGACTAAAGTGGCATATTTTTTTTTCCACCCAGTACATGAAAAAACTCTGCAGATTACAACAATAAATGATTTAGGCTTAACACTTTGGCTCAAAGATAGACCACTAAGGCCTCTGCATTATTGGCCATAGTTGGTTCTGTTAGTCCTACTCTGTGCAATGGTACTCTTAGTCGGCAGTTTCCCGCATAAAGGCCCATGCGGATTACCTGCCCAGTACGTCCTTTTATTTTCTTAGCTTTCTTCTTGCAGGGTCCTTTTATAAACTCCTTACATTCTATGTGACACCAAGGGCTGGGTTGGGTCCGATCAGACTGTCCAAGGCTGCGTCCTTTTTACTCAACTGCAGCACGGCGAAAGGAAGGGTAATATTTTCGATTATTGTATGTATGTAAATATGTATGTTTGTGCCACGCTAGAGGCTAAACGGCTGAACCGATTTTGACAAAAAAGGTGTCGTTGAATTGCTACTAATCCCCCGCCTCTCCTTCTCTCTCCTCCCCGCCATCCCTATTAGTAATAGTTATAGCTATACCTTTCACAAATATAAAGCGATTTCAAAAGTTCTTTCGGCACACGCTTGAAGATATTTTTCCAACATCATTTTACTAGTTTCCCCCTCCCTCTCTTCTCCCCGCCCTCCGTATTAGTAATAGTTGTAGCTAGACCTTTCACAAATATAGAGCGATTTCAAAAATTCTTTCTGCACACGCTTTAAGACTTTTTTTTCCAACATCATTTTACTACTTTCCCTCTCTTCTCCCCACCCTCCTTATTAGTAATAGTTGTAGCTATACCTTTCACAAATTTAGAGCGATTTCAAAAATTCTTTCGGCACACGCTTTAAGATTTTTTTCGACACCATTTTACTAGTTTCCTCCTCCCTCTTTCCTCCCTCACCATCACTCAATGGAAGGTAACACTGTTCGCGTCCGTAGAAAATCTACACGTACTTTTTGGGTAAAGCTCAATGATTTGTAAATGCATTGTGCTTTTTATAAGGCTGAATAAGAATTAAACCTAAAAGTTGGAAATAAAAAAAAGTTGGGTACAAAATTACGCAATAACCTGATTCATAAAAATACAAAACTGTATATTTTCGTAAGTGCGCTTTGGACATCAAAACTAAAAGTTGAAGCATGTTGTAGTATAGTATAGGTATACCTATCAATATTGTACTCAACTGCGACTAGTACTTACAAGTAAATTTAGCAGTTTTTGGGATCACTCTCAATTTAGTTAGTAACGAATAAAAATAATATAAATCCTAACATACATTTTCCAGAAATTATTGTAACCAAAGCTAAAAAAGATTTAATAGAATCTGAATGGGAGTGAGAAACTGCAGAAGTTCCTGCTGGAGTTAAAAGGAAATGGATCAAAGTGGTCAACAAATAAAAACAGAATATTCATGCAAAATATTGCATAAATGTACAATATGTTTCATAAATAGATAAAACAAAGTAAGAACACAAAATAAAGACGTACATCGTCTTACGTCACGACATCAGAAACGATACCCTTTCAGTAATTTACACCAGCTATATACATTAATTTAGTCTCCCCGCGGCCATAAATAACACGATTTTTGGCCACAAGGTAGATCCAAAACATAATATAGTATTTAATAAGGACCCGTGGCTGCTTCAGCTGAAAATTAACACCCCAGAACTCGAAAATTACAAAATACCAACACACGATAACGTATAGTCTATGCATCGTCGATTCGAAACCTATTAAGTGTTTAGTTTTAGTTTGTCCGTCTTTGTTTTATAACGATCCGCGAAGGAAGATGGAAACAATAACGTGCTTTTATGTGTTGGCAAAAATATTAGTTCAGGAGGAAACCATGCTTTTAAGACTACAGTATTTCAACTGTGAGATACTGACTAGTCTGTCAAAACCCCAGTTGAAAGAAAAAACTCCTAGACATTTCATAAAGTGTACAAATTAACCGAAGAAGTTATTATACTGTTTAGAATTACTAAGGCTAAAGGAGATTTGAATAAATTCTAAGCTGGAGTGAGAAGCTGCAAGTTGCTGCTGTAGATAGAAGGCAATGAAGCAAGGCGATCGAAGAGGTCAAAACTTGAACAGGGGTGTACTGCTAATGGAAAAAGAAAAACATAAAGAAAAACATATTGTTTTTGTTGTCTTTTGGCTGTTAGGATCCCAACTTGTGGGAATTCTTTCGTTCGTGAGTGTTTAAGCATATGTCACCACTGTGTTCTAATCTTTGTTTAATTCTGTAGACTTTTGAAACAAATAAATCTTAGTAAACCAATAATCTCAAGGCTCCATACTTAATTCCTATTGATGAGTACGATCGTGGTCATAACTTGTTTGCAATTATACTAAAATAAATACTTAACAAATTGTAGATATGAACCTTTAGAAACGTTTACCAGCAGCTCAAATCTCAGAAAACCCTGCTACGAACAAAATAAACCCTAAATTACTTGGAGCAAATGTGTACCAAAAAATCAACGTGAAATCAACTTGACCATACTTCTAATATAGTCGTCTTACTAATTACAAAATTCAGACGTTTGTGTTCTAATGATTTTAATTCAATTTAACCTGGTACAGACAGTTTAACTAGGAACACTACTGACCTAACTTTGTTCAAAGATGTTACGAAAATTCCCATGAGTTGTGGAACCGACATCGGGCCATTCTTTGTTCGGTTCCAGGTCAATCGATAGACTAGCCAAAGCATTTGTAGTCAAGGATGGTTCCCACATTAGCAATATCATGATGAAGCTAGCAGAGAGAAGATGGGTAGGGTGAGAAACCTACAGCATCTGCAGCCAAAATGTAATGTGAAGTGGACAGATAAATGACTTATTTACAGGCGGGAAATGGTGACAAAACGGCTCTTCCATTATTAGAGGTCACGAAGCGCATGCCACTCGTGTAAACGTACCGGCAAACGATTGCTGCTATAGTTGCATGGACGAGGAAGAACCTAAGAGCATAAATCTCTGACCTTGCCAGGCCAAGTCGTAATGCTTTTTTTTTCCTTCTTACTTCCAAGATCAAGAAGAACTGAAGAACATAGAGCTCGCTGGCTCACCGGATTTATAGAAAGCTGTGGCTGGTATAATTAGGCACTCAAGCTCTCTGTCCCTCATATTAGCACAGAAAAGGTTACGTTGTTTTCAGTCCAATGTGGTATCAGAATGCACTAAGAGGTCTACTTAAGGTCAGCTGACGTTGTCAGTTAGTGATCTCCTACCTTACCCAACCTAATACTACTGAAGGTGTAACTATTGTAGTCTCCTGGTCTGCATTGTTTTCCTCCAAAACGTTAGAGGCAAAGTGTCTTGTTCCGAATTTATGGCGATCGCTATAACAGAGGGGCGAGTACAAACATATACATGTGCACGGGAGAAAATAATGCCCAAAACGGGATAGTTTGAATACGTTGGGCATGTAACACTCTAAATTAATGATACAGTAAATTTGGTGGAGACCGAGACTATCCCCGGGCTAAATAATGGAGGCGGGCGCTCGATGGGGTCCAAAAATTCGAAATTTTAATTGTTTTAGATGCTTCGCCGAATGGAGGAATGTCCAGTTATACCGAGGGCTTTGCGAGGAATCTTAACTGCATTCAAATATTTAGACTAAAATTCGCTTTTAACTGTTTTGCAGTTTAATTTTAATAGTGACCCTTAATAATTAACAACGGTGCGGCGTCGCGAAGACCTGTTATTGGGGGTGGGTGGGAACATGTGATAAACTGCCCAACTAATTTCCAAACTTCTTGACTGGCTCACCGGACCCGCTATAGAAATGGGATACCTTTATTACCCAAAAAAAAAGAAACCTTAACCTTAATCTGAATTTCCCAACTGTCTGCGAAATTTCCCAACTAACTGCCCAATTTCTCAACTTCCCGCCGAAATTGGGAGGGGGCCGCTCCATCCCCCTTCTTCGGTAATAATTAAGATCCTTACTGAATATGGACTGTCTTCTTAGATCAATATTTATATTATGTTTTATCGTTTCTCAGTTGCACGTGTTAATTTATTTCCTTAATTTGCTGGGTATGTAGTGCGGTCCAAAAATTTAAAATTCTAGTAGGTGTTTTGGGATTGACAAATCGCTGCCTTGCTTTGATAGTGGCATAACTGGAGATATGATAATTTTCAGGAAACGCTTTTTAAAAATATATGCCGCTGTTGGTGCAGCACCGTAGGTAATTTGATTAAAAATACAAATATGCTGTTTTTGGTGATAAAGGACAATACGATGAGAAGTTAGTTTTTACAGAAAACGCAAAAACGTATTTTTTTTAGTTATGCCACTATCAAAGCAAAGCAGCAAACATTTTAGAGTAAAACAGGAAGACTCATACTCAAATTTAAGATAAATTCAAGCAGGCGTGCCCCAGGGTAGCGTACGAGGCCCTTATCTATACTTATTATTTACTTGCGATATCCCAAAGCAAGAAAATTGTCACTTAGCAACATTTGCCGATGATATTGGTTTATTGAGGGTAGAAAAATCTATTTAAAAATTCATCGAAAAACTTCAGAATGCAGTCACCGAAGTTCACAGTTGGACCACAAAGTGGCGAATAAAATTAAATGAAACCAAATCAATTCATGTTGATTTTACAAACAAAAATATAAATCACATACAAATAACAATTAACAACATTCCCGTACCATATTCAAATCAGGCAAAATATCTAGGTATGACACTTGATGCCAAAATTGCGTTGAAAAGCACATGTTAAGAAAAAACATGAAGAATTTGAGATAAGGTATAGAAAAATGAACTGGCTAATTGGAAGGAAGTCCAATTTAACAATTCATAATAAGTTACTGCTTTACAGACAAATACTAAAACCAGTATGGACATATGGTATTCAATTATGGGGTTGTACTAAAGAGAGTAACATTCTAGTTTTAAAGAGATTTCAAAATAAAGTATTAAGAAACATTGTGAATGCACCTTGGTACGTTCGAAATAGTGGCCTTCGTCGAGATCTAAAAATCGAAACTGTAGCAGAGACTATAAAAAAGTACGCAAAAAGCCATAAAGATAGACTCCATCGGCATGTGAATGTGGAAGCAATTCAGCTTCTAGACAATACTATGCTAGTTCAAAGACTAAAAAGAGTGAAGCCGTTTGAGCTAGTAAACTAAGTGAATTACATAAAACAAAATTATGTTATAAACACAATTGTGAGTTACAGACCAAACAAAGCGGGGAGAACTGTTGAGTGAATCCTAGGTTTAAATCTGACTTTTTTTTAGTAAATTAAGTTAAAACAAAATTTCTAATTAGTCTTACTGACTAGATTAGAATATAATAAACACAGTGTGTTTGACAAATAAAAAAAGCAAAGCAGCGAAATGTCAATTTATACCGAGGAGTCTTTTCACTGCTTTCAACTGTTTTTAAAGTTAATTGAAATAAATAACCACAATATTACCAATGGATATAAGATAGTTATGAATGCTCTTGAAGCAATTAGACTTACATTTAGGTGTTTCTTTAACTTTACATGTTAGGGGAGTTTAGTAATTTTTTTTTGATTTTTTACAGTACAGTAAAGTTTTAATGATTTATACATGAGTGAGTCAGTCAGTGAGTGAGTGGCAATTTTGACGGTTTTTGATATTTCGTAATTACTTTACTACTTTATGAATCTTGAAGGGGTTGTTAACTCTATGAAGGTCTACGACTGTGCCAAGTTTGAGTTTTATGGCTCATTACGAAGTAGAGTTTTAGATAGGTCAAATATGGAAATGTTTCAAGAAAAGATGGTACAGCAGTTTACGCGAACTTGGCAGGGCACTGCCGATGCCGTGCCCCCAGATAAGTATTGCAATATTACACGGTGAAGTTGCGAAAATGGTACATTTTCAAAGCCATCATATAAATTTATTTCGGAGAGTTGCTTTAAAAAGTAACGTTGACATCATTCAAAAACAATTTCTATATTTGCAGTGGTCTGAAAAATAACCGAGATCAATTTTCTCTGCATTTTCCGCCTGTACCTAAGTAAGGTCCTTTTGACATGCCACTTTGACCATAGCTGCCTTGAGATGCTGCAGGTTTCTAACTCACCGTATTGTTAGTTTTAGATTTGACCACGCCCACTGAAATTGACCACCGTATTGTCATCAAAGTCTCATTATCTTGTTTGTTCGATGAACCTAAAACCCAACAAAAAATTACCGAATATCGTTTCTCCTGAGATCTTATTTTCGAAATCTGAGGGCACGGCAATCCTCGCCAAGTTCTCGCCACTGCTCCACCATCTTTTTTTGAAATATTTCAGCTCTTATTTGACCCATCTAAAACTCTACTTCGGAATGAGCTACAAAACTCAAATTTTGCACAGTCCTAGATCTTCATAGAGTTAACAACCCCTCCAAGTTTCATGGACTTCCATAAAGTATTAAAGTACTTTCAAAAAACGTCGAGATTGCCACTCACTCAGGTATAGATCATCAAAATTCTACTGTACTTCCAGACATGCTACAAAGCTGAAATTTGGCAGACTTATAGAAATTATGACCAAACCCTAAACAAAAAACCCAAAATTCTAATTTATTCCCCTCCCCTATACATGTAAAGTTATGTAAACGTAACATTGCTCACTTCCAGAAACGCTAGGGAGCTGAGCTTTGGCAGACTGATAGGAACTATGATAAAACTATACGAAAACCTTTAAAAACCCCAAAATTTTTATTTACTTCTCTCTCCTATAAATGTAAAGTTATGTAAAAGTAACATTACCCACTTCCAGAAACGCTAGAGAGCTGAGCTTTGGAAGGCCAATAGGAACTATTATAAAACTATAGAAAAAAATTAAAAAACCCCAAAATTTTAATTTATTTCCCTCCTCTATAATTGTAAAGTTATGTAAAATTAACATTGCCCACTTCCAGAAACGCTAGAGAGCTGAGCTTTGAAAGGCTTATAGAAACTATGATAAAACCATGGGTAAAATTTAAAAACCTCAAAATTTTAAATAAGGTATTGCAAAAGTTTTGAATAATATTTCGCATATTTTACTACTATAAACTTAAATATTATCCAATTCCTTTAACAGAGTGAAATCATAACAACAACGTTTCAGGTGAAAAAAGCCAAGTACGCGAAAATAGTATTCCGTAAAAAGAATTGCGATAAAGTAAATCCAAGTTCTCCAATACAAATTTCAAAATGAAAGGTTCTTACGAGTTTGGAAATGTTTTTCTAAACTTGGCTATTACGGCTGCAAATGACTCTTCGGAACAGTGTTAAATTGAAGATAAAGAAGTTTAGCTATGATAGCAAAGTTTAAAAAACACATTTCCAAACAAGTTTTTTTTTTACGGTTAAGCGCACTCGAAAGGAGATCCCTATCACGCTCGAGAAGCGGCCAGTGCGCGGAAATGTTGGTGTGTGCTGGTTTTGAAACGGTTCAGGTTGTAACCTGCAGGGAAAACTGTCGCAGGGAGTTTATTCCACAGCGATGCTGTTCTACAGAGATATGAATTCTGATATAATGAGGTTCTTGGTGCCTCTATTTTGATAGTAAATTGATGGTTACCGTCTGTTTGACGTGTTCGCCTAGTAGGTGCTACTCCCGGGGGGATAATACGTGCCAACTCTTCAGAGCATTTTCCGTGATAATACCTGTAGAAGAGAGATAGATCGCCCACAGTTCTTCGATGTTCGAGACTATCCAAGCTACGGGTAAGTGCGGGGTCATTGATCAGCTTGATAGCTCGTTTTTGCACGGTGTTCAAAAGCATTAAGGTATGTTTGGGTGCCTCACTCCATATATGTGAGCAGTACTCCATAGTTGGTCGAATCTGGGCTTTGTAGAGTGTCAGCAGTTGGCTTGGTGTATACAGATGTCTTGTACGAAATAGCACCCCAAGCTTTTGGGACGCCCTTTTAGCTATATCTGCCACGTGACTGTGCCAAGACATGTTGGTCTCTGCAGTGACTCCTAAGATGTTTAACTGGCTCTGCAATGTGACAGCACTTCCAGATAGCATGATGTTTGGCTCACCGGTGCTGGTCTTTTTTGAAAACAGGGCTGCTTGGGTTTTCTGCGCGTTGAACTGTACAAGGTTTTTGTTGCCCCAGTCCTCTATTATCTCCAGGTCGTTATTTATCTGCGATATTTGAGTTAGTCTAAGATGATGGAATTCACGTGCGGATAGACACTGAGTGGGTGGTATGACTGAGGAGACTACATCTGCAAAGCAATAAAGTGGATTTACTGTTTTATATATCAGGTCATTTATGTAAATCAGAAAAAGTGTTGGCGACAGGATTGCTCCTTGTGGCACACCAGCATTTATTTGGTAAGAGTTGGAGTTCCGGCCATCCAGTGCAACATAAATGGATCTATCCTTAAGGTAACTTTCAAACCAAGTGCAAAGTTTCGGCGACAATCCCATTGCTTTGAGCTTGTTGAGCAGATTTTCATGCCAGACTTTATCGAATGCTTTTGATATATCTAAGGCAATTGTTCTTGTTTCGCCCCGTAACTCAATCGCTTTTTGCCATAAGTGAGTGACGTATGTAAGTAAATCGCCAGTTGACCTATATTTTCGAAATCCGTATTGCTTGTCGTTGATAATTTTGTACTTTTCCAAGTACTTGGTTAGGTGATTGTTCACAACTCTTTCCATTTTGATATCACCGGAAGTAGAGCAATTGGTCTATAGTTTAACGGATCTGTCTTTTTTCCTTTCTTTGGAATAGGTTGTACTGCGGCAGACTTCCATGATGATGGATATACTCCTTGCCTGTAAGATAAATTGAATAATTTAGCGAAAGTTGGGGTGAGTTCGTTAGCACAATTTTTGAGTACTATCGCGGGAATGCCATCTGGACCCATTGCTTTGTTTGTATCCAACTTTTTAAGGGATTTTCGTATTTCTCTGTGACAAAAGGGTACCTCTGGCATACTGTGGGAAACCTTTCCAATGAACGGTGGAGTTTTTCCATTTGGCACTGTTAGGTTTGAGTTGTAGGAAAAGATTTTGGCCAGCATATTGGCTTTTTCCTCTGATGTTGTGGCTAAGTGAGTATTTTTATCTGTAAGTGGTGGTATGGATGACTTGGTGAAGTTTGATCCAACAGCTTTTGCAAGAGACCAAAAGGACCTAGAACTACTTGGACAATTCAGCAACCTGTTTTTTTATTCTTTGAATGTATGTTTCTTTGGCAGCGTCAATAGTAATTTTGCAACTATTTGTGGCTTCTATAAATTCTGTGTAGTTTTGAGCGGTTTGTTGTCGTTTCCAAAAGTTATATGCTCTGTGTTTTTTCTGTACAGTAAGAACCTTTCATTTTAAAAGAGAACTTGGCTTTACTTTATCGCAATTCTTTTTACGGAATACCATTTTCGCGTGCTTGGCTTTTTTTACATAAAATACTTTTGTTATGATTTTGATGTCAATTTGAATTTCTATGATTATTTTCAAACTACGCTAGGAAATGAAACTTCTAGAGGAAGAAGTAGCAAATGCGACCAATCAAATCTCTACATGCTTAAATATGTGTTGTTCGTTGTTGTAAATAAACACACTTAAAAGATAAAAGAAAAGCCGAACACTCCGTCAAACGGGGACGCGAATAAGGGAATCTCCCCTGAGAAAACGAAATAATTACGCCCAAGTTAAAAACTCGAGAAAAATTGCAGACCATTTTTATAATCATTCACCTTTAGAGAATATATTTTTGCCCTCTTTTAATCCCAAAAGCACGCTCGTTTTTCCGAACGGGCTATTGGGAAGATAAAAGCAGTGGGAGGCGGAAAAAACCGAACCGTTAAGAAAAATGACGGTTTTTAACTGTGACGATCTTACGCTTTAGAAAGTTTTTTAATCAAATCAAATCAATTTTTACTTAGTAGCGCAGAGGCTAAAAGCGACATAAAAATACTCTGCCAATATATGGGCCCCTAAGCTCACACTAGGTACTATAGTTATAGTGTACGTGTGAGCTAATATAACTAAAAACTGAAATATATTTTATTTTGCTCCAGACTAAATTACCTTTTGTTTGATACCACACAAGCCATGTTTTGACTTAAACTCAAATTTTTGAAATCTACCCCCACCCTTAAAAAAAAAACAAAAACTAAAATGTATTTTGTTAAACTCCGGACTCAATTACCTTTCGTTTGATATCACACACGCCATATTTTCACTTAAACTCTAATTTTTAAAATATACCCCCACCCTTTTTTTAAAACTAATTAAAATGTATTTTGTTTAACTGCAGACTCAATTACCTTTCGTTTGATATCACACACGCCATATTTTCACAAAAACTCTAATTTTTTAAATCTACCCCCACCCTTTTATTTGGTTTGTTTTCGGTGGATTTTGTTCATTTTTAAATGGGACCATCTCGACCCAAGACCCAGCCTAGGTACCAAATTTCATTAAAATCGGCCGAGCAGTTTTTGAGTTATGCGCGTTGGTCGTTACAGACAGACATACAGACACACAGACAGACAGACGCCGCAACAAAAAAGTTTCAAAATCATCTGAAACGCAAAGATATATAAAAATTTTTGAAATCGGAGCAACTTTTTTTTTCTCGAAAAAATTAGGATCACCATAGCTCACACTACTATAGTATAGTATATGTGTGAGCTAAAACGGCAAGTATACGTACAAGCATAAAATTTGGCACACCAACAATATTTTAATCGATTTGATGCGATGCTCCCTTTTAATTTGTCATCAGAAACACTGTAACGGCCATTTTTTCAAAATGGCGGGCGAAAAATCATAAAAATGTGTATATACTTGTTTTCGATATAAGTCGATATTGAGGATTTTTAAAAATTTATATTCTCAAGGTCATCGGACCTCAAATGACCTTGAAGATACAAGATTTATGCAATAAAACGATTATTGACTTTTTTTACTTTAAAAATTCAATTCGAGGTTTTGCAACAGCAACAAAATAAATGTCTTAAACTGTTGCTTAGTTTTGTAATCTCAAGGTCAGTTTGAGGTCCGATGACCTTGAAAATATATTTTTTTAAATCTTCAATATCGAAATATATATAAACGAGTATAAACATGACTCAATTGTTAAAGTTATAATTTTTCGGCCGACGCGACGTTTTGAGCACAATGTTTCTAAAAACTAATTAAAAGATAGCCTCGAGTCAAATCGAATAAAATATTGTTTTTAATAAGTGTATATACCCGCTTTTTTTCTGTTAGCCTTCGCGAAATAGCTCGTGGAAAGACAAGACGCATTTCGGTAATTGCGTTGGATTGCCTGTTGCCTCCTTCTGTCAGCAAATTTTTGTTGGAGTCATAACTCGTTATCGCGCAAATCGATTTTAGTAAATATTTCACATTTATTGATACCGACTACCCATACAGCTGCGATGTGTTCAGTTCTAGCAAAAACCTAACCTAACTAAAAGCGGTTTTAGCCCTTCTACTTCAAATGTCAAAAATTACCTCGGCAAAAAGGTATACCACTAGAAAAACTTACAACCTACAATTTTTTATAAAAAGTAGGCTTCATTTTGAATCTCCGGAAAAATGGCGTCAATATATTCCCTTGTAGACAAACCAGAAAAAACTTGCCAAAACAGAACAAAAAAAAATAGTTTTTGAG
The DNA here is from genome assembly GCA_963576565.1 of Aspidapion aeneum. Classification (NCBI taxonomy): domain Eukaryota; kingdom Metazoa; phylum Arthropoda; class Insecta; order Coleoptera; family Brentidae; genus Aspidapion; species Aspidapion aeneum. Next base: position 45,487,790 of record OY755046.1, on the reverse strand, counting down.
GTTAAAAAACCCTTGGATCAACCACAACGCGTACCGCCAATTATGGCGGCGGTCTCGAGCTCCTGCTCATTTTTGACAAGCTCGAGCCATTTCCGAACGAGTAATGCCAATTTTCGTTAAACTGCAGCCGCCGCTCAATGCACCACTGGTGGGCGCTTCTAAAGCCTAAAAAGAATAACTAGGTACTATTTTTATTGAACCTTGTGATACAACTTTGGAACGTTTATAAAAAACTGTTAACCAAAAATCAGCCAAATAATATGCGATCAAAATTTTACTTCATTTAAAAAACTCTTAAGTGTTAATTTACTCTTTTTATTCGCTTTAGAACTCAAAAGCTACATAAAGTTTCGTAAAATTTTAAACACTTCGTAGATATAAGGGATTTTTGAAGATTAAATAGAAAATAAAAACCTATTTTCTGAACAATGCAGCTCTGGATTCCCTCCATCTCCACATTAGAAATTCTTAAGGTTATTGTCATGAATGACAGTGGTATTTATCAAACAAAAAAATATTAGAATTAATTAATTTTGTTTTTTGTAGGTAAGCAAACAATTAGAAAAATATCCACCAATTTAATTCCATCTTGAAGCGCAGGCGCAGGCGCAGGGTAAGTAGGTGATAGGCTTTTTTGGCAAGATCATGGTGAAAAACCATGTTGTAGGGTTTTCGGTTTCATTACTCTTTTCTGCTGTCAGGTCCCGCATGTGTTATCCTAATTTAGGAGAGATGAAGACCTTGCAAAGTTTAATAGCCCCTTTATTAGGTTTTCATCAATCAATCAATCTGTCCCTTCGAATGGGTCTTTTTCCTGGAGGTTTCTAGTGTTGCAGAAGGTTAGTGAGCGGCTGAATTGTCGGCTTTATCACATAAATCAAATTTGGGCGGCCAATCGGTAATTATCGTTTCAAATTAGTAAAAACCAAACGCATTCGAGTTCATGGTCATGGTTATCTTTGGTTCAAATATATAACGTCATCGTCATGAGATATCAGATCTCAATAAACTACTTTGGCCCCCACTGTATTTTTTTTAATCCCCTTTGAGGTTTAGGTGATTAATAAATCCCATCACTATGAAAAGATGAAAGAATTGGACATTGCTATAGTTTTCAGATGTCGCTATTTTGGGGTTCATATCTCTATCATTTAGCAGCTTTGTTGCCATGAGCACACTCGCTTTTTTATCCAAAAAGTTTCTCAAGAGACACTCATTTTCCTCACTTCAAAGGAAGAATACAATAAAACAAAAATGTATCCATAATAAGAACCTGCCACAAACAAACTTCTAGTGACAGCTAATGTCAAGGTAAACCAGAAAAAAAACAAAAGTCAAAATTATTGACCGCTGAAATTTCTTTATAGTCAGCAAGAGGGCTTGCAGTGATCGGTTACTAGTCCTGTCACCTGACTGATGTGTTTCCTTGACGTCACAGGTGAGTAATGTTGAGCGGAACTCCACCACAGCCGACTACCAATGATGACACAAACAGTTACGCAAACCAATAAACTTAATAGCAGCGGCGCCGGCGGACAGATGGCTGTGCCGTAGTTGGATTTGACCAGTTAAAGTGGCAAATCCAAAATGACCGATATTTCCTTCTCTGGTTTAGAAATGTCAAGGGCTTATTAACTGTTCTTTTTGTTTATTTGTCTTTTTGCCAGTTTTTTTAATTAATTGGGGATAAAGTCTACTGTTAAAAACCGTTTAGGATTTCAAAACATTACTTTTTTTCATTAGAGTGGGAAAAGTCCGAGATTTTCTTTCTTTTTCAACAAAAACACAACAAAACTAAAAAAAACTGAGGCTTCGCCATTTTGATAAAATCATGGTAACTTTGGTTTGGATGCATAACTGGTTGCCTACGCGTGTACTTTTACTTCAGCCAAATGTTCAGCTTTTTCATTGGTAATGTCAATCGAATGATACATCCACTTTTTTATTTTTTTTTGGTTGTGAATTCTCTAGCTGTTATATATAATAATCTTTATTTTTTTTTCGCATAGCGCTTGACGTTTGTCAAAACGAAAACAATTTAGCCTTATCGCATAATAGCGCAATCTAAGCATATTTTCAACAAACAGTGCAAAAGCGGGCTTTACTGGCGAAAATCCACGGCAGGTGGAAAAGTCAAAAACGTGACAAGTCAGGTGCAGCGGGTCTAAAGCCCGATAAATTCGTCGAGGAAAGGGTGGAAAATTTGCTGCAAATTTTCCAAAGATTAAGTCGATTTGTTTGCAAATCTCCGTCATAGAGAACAGACGGCAGTCAGCTACTGTTCAAAAGTCTGGGTGACATATCTGTACCCCAGAGACAAACTATGTACAAAAACATAGTTTTGAAAAAATCGGATTTGAGGATTTTTAGAATTAATTTATTGCACGTTTTTTGAAATTTCGATATTTATAAAATTTTGGACCAACTTGATTGCATTTAATTTTTTTTTTGCAAAGTTGTTCGTACTTGGTATCATACTAAAGTCTAACTTTCATAGGTTTATTTCAGCTAAAACCGAAATATACCAACTTGTTCTTTAAGGTGAACCAAGATGGATTTGGAATTTCTAACTAATTTTTGGAAATTCTAGAGTTGGCTTAGTTTGCCTCTGGGCTGCACATACAGGGTGGGCCAAAAAAATCAGACAATTTTTTTTCATTATAGCTTTTGAACTATACCATCGATTTTAATGGGATAAACTGCACTTGGCGGAGAATTAATCAGAGTTTTGACTAAATTAATTTTTTTATCCTTAATCTTAAAATCCAACGTCCAACATTGCGGACGAAGTTAAATTGTACCCTTCAAAGATGCTCGTTTATTCTTGTGTTGCGAACACTTTTAATTCTTTTTTTAAATTAGTAAGCAACCTGCACTCTTGCCACGCACAACAAGGCATGAATCAGCAAAATCGGTTTGGTGGTTCTAAAAAAAATATTTTTGTTTCCACCATTGTTTTGAATATTATACGATTGCCTTGTCAATCATGTCTGCATTTATTTCCTTATAATTTCATTACTACTGAACCGATTTTGATGAAATAAAAAATATTCTGGTTAGCATTGATTGATTTTTAGAGAACAACAGAGAATTAGCATTCCTTGACGTACTAGTAACGAGGAAAGAGGGACGACTAGGACATACCGTATACAGAAAACCTACTCACACAGACCGCTACCTAAACAACACATCTAACCACCACCCCTGCCATCGAAAAGGGGTAATAAGAACATTGGTAGAGAGGGCGAAAAGAATCTGCGAACCAGAACATCTAGACAAAGAATTAAACCATCTTAAAAACGCCCTCGTAGCAAATGGATACACTCAAAGCGACATAGATAAATGTATACGACCAAAGCCGAGCACTAGAAGTAACAGTAGCGGTGGACTGAGCAGCCGCGAAGTTACTTCAAGAGCCTTTCTGCCCTACATTTCTAGAGTGACAGATAGGATCGGACGTATTCTGGGAAAACACAACATAAAAACGATCTTCAAGCCATCTAAGAAGATCGAGAACCACCTCAGATCTGCGAAGGATATAAGGAACCCACTAAGTTTTTCGGGGTATACCGCATTCACTGTATCTGTGGAAGTGTCTACATCGGAACAACCAAACGGTCCGCAAACACAAGAATCAAAGAACACAAAGCCAACTGTCGACTCGGACATACGGAAAAATCCGCAGTTGCAGATTACACACTAAACAATGAAGACCACCGAATAAAATTCGAAGACACACAAGTTCTCTGCGCCTCCTCTTCATACTATCCAAGACTCTATAGAGAAGCAATCGAAATTCATAAACACCCGTAGAACTTCAACAGATCTGAAGAAACTCTTAAAATTAACAGAACATGGGTACCGGTTCTTAAAAACACTAAACGGCTCGCTTACAATAACAAAACTGAATCAGGGGAATGTGACCAATCACCGACCAGCTCTGATATACGCCCCGCCCACCATAGCGTATATAACCTGCGCCCGCGACAGACTAACCACCAGTCTTCGAGAAGCCGACAAACAGTCAACATCTCCTGAAGATGCCATCCACTCGAGATGGCGAAACGTCGAGAACGAATTTCCAATGACGACGGCCGAACAGCCCGAAAGCACACCCACCAATAAATAAACCATTGCGTTCTTTTTTACATATTTATATGCTTGCTATTCGTGATAGCACTACCCTACCCGACTTTTTGGGTGACAAATCGTCACTCTTTTGGAGAGGCCGAGTCTTGAAGCCTCTCCTGTATGAATTTGGGATCTATTTCTTGGGTTCTGCCAGTGCATCTTAATTTTGAATCGTGTCCTTTAATACTCCTGACCTGACTTGTAATTGTCGTCTACACATTCATGACAGTATTGTCTGCATAATTATTTGAGGTTCTGTTTCTCGATCTCTAGCATTTTCAACTTAATTTGGGATCGTGCGTTACCTTTTGAATACCCCTGTCTTGACAGTTTTCTGTCGGTGTCGTCATTAAATGACAAAAAAAAGACGCTACCTGCTCTGACACGTATAAAAAAATAAACTAAATGATTAATAAGCGTTTATTTCTTTTTATGTCGTGATTGATGTTCCTTGTTTTTAATCTTTGCACTGATATTTTAAATACGCATATTTATGAGACGGTCCTAGTTTTTAGTCACCAGTGTACTGCAAATGATAGATATGCATTATACCTTTTAGATGGCGTTATTATTTCCATTTTTTTTAAATTCTGACATTTCCTGTTTTTCCCTTCACCCTTCATTTGATGATAGTGTCAGGTGATTTATGATAATGCTACACTAGTTTCAGTCACTTTTCTGAGAGTGCTATTTGCATATTTATTAATAAATAATTAATCTCATGGGCTCGTGTAAGTAACAATTTGTTCAGGTTTCTTTTATTTAGTGCACTTTCGCACACCCATATATGTCAGCAGCAACTATTTAAATATAAGGGTCAGGTCTGGATTTTACTTGGCAGGATTGAACTTTAAATGCACAATCTCTGTAATTTTTTGCTTCACCTGACACCATATTTTGTGTTGGCAGGTGTAAATGACGAAAATATTTTTTAAGCAGGCCAACAGAATTTACGTCTTTTTTTTATTTGAAAAATAAAATTATTTAAAATTGTGTTAAATATGGATTTAGCTTTCCTAAACAGTATTCATTTTTGTTTATACATAGAAAACAAATGTCTAGGGATATTTTGTAAAAAATACGCCATTTTTTCCTAAATAAGTTAGATAAATATTATGTTATGTGATGCTTTACTAAGTGTTGAAAAAAAAAAGATTCTTTCAAGATTGTGACATAAAACCTTTGTAATGTGTTCAATTACTATCGAATTAATGACATATTTATAGCCCTCTTTGATCGTTGTGCTTTATACTCCTAAACATATTCTCTGGGATTCCTTCCACTCACAAACAAAGAGGAATTTTCAGCAGAAACCAAATTTGAAACTTGCATTTTCTTTATTTATGGCACCACTACTATTTATTCTACTTGGTGTAGACAGTCACTTGTGAAGATCTGCCTCCTTAATCTTAATAGGATTGTTTTTAATAAGGAGAGGTTTCCATATGTTTGATATCTCCGTGCTTGGTTGACTAAAAACTTTCTTGGCAATGCAAAACTTTAGCTTCAGACCATTGTGCCTTACTGTCATTTGACCAGCATGATTCAAAGCCTGATTTTTTAGTATTCCCTAATTCGGTACTCGTCTTTTGTACAAGACTGTGTAAGATATGTGCAGAGTTTTCTTTAATTGAGTTTTAAAATTGCAATTTGTTTGTAGTTTTTAAATAAAATTTTTGTTTTGTCTCCTTGCCTCCTAACTCAGACTAGTAATTTGAAATTCAGCTAAACAACATCCGCTAATCCGGTTATGGTCCCCCGAGAAACAATGCACCGTCTGACAGGAAATGAAGATATAAAAATCTTTAATGAATATTCCGCCATTCGATTGTTCTTTGGGGCTCATGCAAATCGCCATGATCGCGGCCGCCATTGTTACGATTCTTTCAATTGTTTTTCGCCTTGGCCACAACGGCGTAACATAATATGGCCCCAAGCAGAATGGACATCACCCTTATAATATAATAGTAATAAAACTTTTTTGGCACAACTGGTAAAAAAAATCTGGCAATCAACCAGCTTTACGCCCAGGTAGAAAGATCTACGACGTCTCTAAGCTGACGTGTAAATCACGTATCCATCAAGGATATTCATGGCGTTCAAAAGACACCAAAAATAAAATTAGGAAAACCAGTTTAAACCAAAAAAATAGTACACCTTATCTCTGTCAGACAGAGGTATAAGGTTCACTATGTTTTTGGTTTTGGTTTAAACATCTAGGGCCTGGCTAAATAGTTTAGGGGATATTGGATCACCTTGTCTGAGCGGATTGGATTGGTTCCTTCATGTATTTTGACTTCTGTGAAAAGCTTATAAATTACATTGCTATGCTATCGCCTTTCTTGTGAAGAATTATGGTTACGGATTTTTTCCGGTACTTTAGGATTATTTTTTCTTTTGGTATTTTATTCAGGAGAATATGGAGGGTATTAATTACAGCTTGACTATAGTGGTTTAGCATTTCTGCCGTTACTGCGTTTTTTCCCGGTAATTTGTTATTTTTAATTTTTTTTAATGCTTTCTTTATTTCCGCTTTGCTTATTTCGGGCTGTAGTTCTAAGTTTATGTTCTTTATTTCTTCATGGTTTCTCGCGATGGTTCCCTTTTTGTTTGGTATAATTCTGTATAGAATAGTTGTGTGATATTTATAATATCATCTTTAACGTTAGTTTCCATGTCGTTTATATCCTTTTTATTAATTATTTTATATCTACCTAGAGTCGGTCTTAGACATGTCATATTTCTGTTATTTTCTATATTTCTCTCAACTTTTAATTCTTGGCTGGTTCTTTTATTTTCTTTTATATTTTTTTAAATAGTTTTATTTATTTTAGTGTATTCTATTGACGTTCTTTTTCCTAGGTCTCTCCTAAATCAAAAAAACAAAGCAAGAGATACATAGGCTTGGCGGCAACAGTGTCAGGGCCTCCAAAACCTGGGGGGGAACGTAGCTTTAGAGCTTGGAAAGAGCACCCTCTATTAGTCCAATAAATAGCTTACTTTTAAGTGACCATTCGTGCATTTAGCTTATTCTGCGTTGGAGACCGCCGTGCATTTTAAGGGTGACTTTCTTTTGTTTTCGGCGGCGTTGGTCTTTTGTTTTGCGGGCTACTGGCGATCGAAATTCGGAAACGGTTTCAAAAATTTATGGAGTTAATTAACATCGAAGTGGGCCGGTCGGACAATGTTGGGGGTGAATTTTAAGTTTTTTTCGATTGTAATCCGCTAACGGTTTTTTTAATACACGGGGGTTAAATGCTTTCCATTGTTTCAAGAAAATTTTATTTTTCCACTGTGCTGTAAATTAAACCTTCAATATATTATTTAGGGTTTTTTAATTTGGAGAAAAACCTTAAAAATACTACTAAATTTTACTTCCACCATGGTTCAACGACTAGGATATTTTTGTCATTTATTTAAAAATTTGTTATGGTTATTATTTGACGCCGATATTTAATTTTGTTTAAAATCTAGTAGGGTGGTGGGATTTTTTAAGTCTGGATAGTATATTAATTTCACAATAACTTTCAGCACCCTTAGCCAATTAAAAAAAAATCTTTCTATATTCACATGATGGTCCCATTGTACAAAGTTATATTTCTTCACTTACTTTCAATGATTAAACAAAAAAATATTTTGCAAAACTCTAACCGTAAGCAGTGTTGCCAACTGTCTCATTTTTTACGGGACTATCCCGTATTTAGACAAAGTCCCTTGTCCCGCTATGTGTGCATATAGAACAATTAGCCTTTCTTAGTCTTTAGTCTTTTCGTATATTAATAAAATAAGCAGCAATTATTTATCTCATAGACAAAGAAACCTATCCTAACCTAACCGACTTATTTTTTGTGGGTTGATGAACCGAACCTGGGCAGAGGTTTAAATTGGTATAGGGTTTTTTTTTATTTTTTAACTTCATTTTGCGGTTTTGATGTTCAAAAAGTTGTTTGACTTTGTTTTCAATGTTGTGTTCCTTTGTTTGCTTTTGTTTATTTGTAATTTTTTTGACAGATACAGATTTTATTGTTTGACATTTGTTTTATTCGAGAACCCCTGTTACCGTTACCTGGTTAAAAGTATTAAAAGATATTTTTAAAAACGGCAACTGAATTTAATGTACCTGCTAATCCATTAAGTTGATGCCCAGTGTGCGCAGTCTTTAGGGCTCTTCTAGCGCTGAGATTTCAACCGCAAATTCGAAACAGAAATTTTTTACATTCCAAAAGTGAGTTTATGTTATTTTTCCTCTTCATTTCCACGCTTAACTGTGCACCAGTCAAATACAGCTGTCATTTCTAAGCGCGGTTGCGTTCAAAAATTATTTATTTTATGCTACTTGCGTAGGACTTAGTCGCCGTCGTGGTGTAGTGGTAGCAATGTTTGTTTCTCACACCAGCGGCCCGGGTTCGATTCCTGGCTAGGTACTTGGTTGTTTGTGTTTGTTAAAAATAAAAAAGACAAAAATTGTTTTGATCAACTGGTCTGGTAAAGAACATAATTCTACCATTGGCGTTTTGTACAGGCCATTGGCTGGTTTAGCTTGGCCTACTACTTGGGCCCTACTACTAAGTCAGCTAAGTAAAACTTAGCGTCCCGTATTGGAAAATTCAAAAGTTAGCAACCCTGACCGTAAGTGACTACTTTATTCATACATGGAAGTAAAAAAAAGACCAAATCTGTCCCAACGCGAGGTTGACGGCTGTCTATAATTTCGCTACTTTTCCAGGTCACTTGCACTCTGTAAATGCTTTTATTTTGATTGTGTCTATCTGGATAAGTATCAAAAAAGCTACTTAAGAACTACAAAAAACGTCTTAAAGGAAATGAAACAGCATTCGTTATATTGACTCCGAGTGATGTGGTCGTGGCTGCTAGTTAGATCCTAGTCTACGTGAATACAAGTCCTTACACCTTAGAAAAAGTTAGATACAGATAGTAGAAAAATGTCGGACACGAAGAAATAACTTGGTTAGTTTACGCTTCTATCTCACACTTCAGTTTGATCTTGATATACTTCGTCCATGATATAATCTTTTTGTTTTTTGACCAAATAAATAGAGATTTTTTTAACCGATTAGAAAATAATAATTTACAGAGGTTTTTTTGAGCACTTTTCTATCTCAAAAAGGGAAATAGATCTCTTTCCGTTCTCTTGATTCTCTGTTTAAGTCACGTTCTTTGTTAACTGTTATTAAATTTTGTTTATTTTGGCAGATTTTAAAATTATTTTTGTACAGGTAATAAGGTACAACTACCACGATTCTAATATTAAAATAAAAGGTGAGATTGTTAAAAATTAAATCTACTTTAAAATATAGCCAAATAGATGACGTAAGGGAACGTTCTTAAATTACGTAACGCAAAAATTCAGAATTTTTGACTCCCCTTACCCTTTCGTCACGCATTTTTATGAAAAAAGCATATAGGGTAACGCAAGGCTAACCCCCCCCCCCCTCCTTAACCGTTACATAATTTAGGAATAGTCCCTAACCTGTTGGTTTGTTGATTGCTGGAAAAAAGACGTAATATACAACATGACTTAAGGTTGTTTTTAAAAAGGTCTCCGCAGGGTTACGGGACATCCTTCGTTGGTCGAGATATAGAAAAACAATAAAACATTTTTTGAAGCAGCGTGACAGTGTAGACTGTGCCAGCATGGACTGAAGGAAATGGGAAGAAATTAAAATTCGCCATTTGACAGTGGCCAACTTTGATCGGCATTGAAACACACCTATGTTAAAACATAGCAAAATCATTAATCTCAGTTAAAGAGAACAGATTCATTTTAAACTTCTGGTGAATGCGCTAGAGAAATTTGGATGCTTGTTCAACATGAACTCTACGGATTGTGGCTTGTACTTTGCTTGTTCACCACACCTACCTCTGGTGGTGGAGGCTATTTTGGGCTGCGCAGCAGCCGAAGCGAAATCTATTATTTTTTTATAACTATGGTTGATCGCCTGTAAAATTATTTTTTATCTAGAAAGCACGAGCTCTGCGAAAATTGTCCGAAGAAAACTATTCCACTTACCCCTTTTTGTTAAACTTCAATGTTGTTCATTTAGTATTTGGCCTCTGATTCAGACAAGCTACGGCGTCTAGGCGGACTTTCGGGCAAACTTTTACCGGAAACGACATTTTTATCTCCGTGATAGATGGCGGTATTAAGAAAATGGGAAATATTCAAATTAAAATCCGATCCCGGCCGTCGTCTTGCATTTCCCGTGTCTGTCATAAACTGGGAATCGTTATCCGTTAGCTTATTCGATTCATATCTGTGCACAGCCTTAAAATTATATCATATCGTAACTAGTATTCTCTAAGTAGTTTTAAACTAGAAATAATTTTAAAGTCGTACTTTTGATAAGCACTTATCTTTTAATCTTGTATATTTTCACTGATTTAGTTGGTGGGAAGAGAGTAATCCCAGTGACAGGTACGAGGGCTGTCTTTTATATTTTGCATATCTATAGGAACATAGATGGCGATACTGGTCTAATGTCGTTACTAAAACTTAACCTTTATTTTTAGCTAACCTAAATTCAAAACCTCAGTGCGATACATATAGTTTTATAGCTACAGTGAATCTTTTAAGTCAACAAATCAGTCGAAAAATGGAACTAAACCGAGAACATTTTCGGGCTATAATTTTTTACAACTTTCGAAGGAAATTATCTCAATGAGAATCCCTTGCCGAGTTGATTTTTGGTTTCGGTAATGAAGCACTACACCAGTCGGCAGTTTCTCGTTGGTATGGAGAATTCAAGTGTGGACGGATTAGCCTTAGTGACCATCAAAGGCCAGGTGCACCAAAAACGGCTGTCAACCAGGAGAACATCGATGATGTGCGCAGGCTCATCACGGAAGATCGACATATCGCGAAATAGAGGCTTCATAGGGGATTTTAAAGACTTCAATTAAAAAAAAATTGCATGAAGAATTAGGGGAAAGAAAATAAGTTTCCTGCTGAATACCGCATCTAATAACCGAAGAACAAAAAGAAGCTAGCGTCAATTGGTGTCAGAAAACTCTAGATCCCTTTAAGGCAGGAAACTTGAAAAACGTGCACAGCATTGTCAGTGGTGATGAATCGTGAATTTACTCATATGAACTGCAAAATAAACGTCAGGCGTCTGTTTGGGAGTTCTAAGATGAAGAAAAGCCAACAAAAGTCATCCGTTGCGACATATGTCTCAAAAGCAGGTCATGTAGCAACAAGTCCTCCGGCTGGAAAATCAAAGGACTGTATACTGCCGATTGGTACATTACAATTTGTTTGCCGAAAGTCATCGCTGACCTTCGAAAAACAAACCCCTATCGCCGAATCATCCTCCACAATGCAGAAAAAACGTCGAATTGTTGGGCCATACTTCATAGAGTCCCGACCTAAGTCCGATTTCTATACTTTTCCAAAAATCAAGAATGGACTGCTTATTGATTTTTTCTTCATTTTTTGTGTTTTGTTTTAATTATGGTCATGGATGTTTCAATATGTTTGTCAAGCATAGTCGGAGATTTTTTTTGAGGAATGTTCTGGGCACCCTGTATTATTATTCCTGACTTAGCATATACATAATTCTTTGCGCCGTCAAGAAACTTGACTTATTTGAGTAGAGCAGTGTATAAATGTTTTTTTTTTTAATTTCACGACAATCCAGATTTATGGTTTAAACCATAAAAGGCAATCTTTGGATAGTTTTTTGGTTTTTTTCAAAAATATTAAGAATTCTCAAAAGTGTGTGTTGATGATTTGAGGTTGGTAGAGCTGCGGGACTGTAAGCGCTGGCCGTTTTATAAAATCTGGGTGCAAAAATCCTTAAAAGGACGATGTAAAAATATTAATTTTTCCGAGCCACACAAAGACAATATAGAGGATTGGCACTCACCTTTTCAGCTGTTTCCGTCGTCCAGAGGAGCTCCTCTCGCTGGCCCAGTCGTTGCAGTCGATCCACACTAGAATCACTTGTTTGTGTAATGGTTTAGTTTCATTTTCTAAGAATGTTATTGGATTTTTTGGTTAATAGAATTTATCACCATGCTGCGTGGTGATCTCGATAGAATACGACAGACGAATCTCTTTTTTTGGTTACGCCTTTTTGCGCAGATTCATTGTTCGTAGATGGCGCTGGCGTTTTGCTTGTGCCAATCAAATTGAAATTGTGTGGGTTTTCCGAATACGGGAATTTGGCGCAAAATTTGAATTTAAAATTAAAGTTGCACGAACATTTTCCGCCCACTTAAAACGAAGTTTTACATTGAGATTAATTGAATAAACAAATGGCTATATAAAAAAAAATATAAGTTAATTCAAAACCTTAAAGGGTAGGTTATTAAAATCCGTTTTAGGTTTATAGATCAAAAAGAAAAAAAATGAAAAAAAAATATATATATATATATTCTAGATAAAGACACACGAAACAAAAGAAGTTGCTTGGGAGTTTAGTGCGCATCTAAAGGTAGTGGGCACAACTTGACCACGGGACGAGTGAAAAGTCCGTGTTGTGTTTTAACAGTAGCAACTCGAATGTGATTATCCCGACCAGGATGTACAGATACTATTCTACCCAGCAACCAGTGTAATGGCGGCCTAGTTTCATCCTTAATTAATACAAGCGTATCTAGCTTGATTTCAACCGAAGGGTCCGACCACTTAGAACGCTGTTGTAAAGTATTTAAGTACTCGAGTTTCCAACGCTTCCAGAAATCGGCATGAATTCGTTGGATAAGTTGCCAACGCTTAAGGGTATTAACTTTAAGGGTAGAAAGGTCAGGATCAGGACACGAATTAAGGGGTTCCATTGTGAGGAAATGACCCGGAGTCAAAGACGTAAGATCGTTTGGGTCAGAGCTTTGCTCACAAAGGGGTCGAGAATTGAGTAATGCCTCTATTTGGGCGAGGAGAGTATAGAGCTCTTCGAAGGTTAGTATCTGGTCACCGATGACCCGATACAAATGTGTTTTTATAGATTTGACTATTACGACACCATTTGATTTTTAAGCTCTCAGAAGCTAGTTTCGAAAGATTATGGAGCTCCTTAATAGCCCCAACAAAGTTTGAGCCTCTATCACTTGTGATTTGGACACAAGTGCCACGTCTAGCGACAAAGCGTCGTAAATCAGCGATGCACGCCTCTGTGGTTAAATCCGAAACAAGCTCGATATGGATTGCCTTGACAGAAGTATCGACAAAGACTGCGATATATGATTTACCAACTTGTGCTCCACGACGTCTCTGACCTACAAAGGTTTTGACTGGGCCTGCATAGTCTAAGCAAACGTGTGAAAAACATTTTAATTGTGACGTTCTAAAAGAAGGTAAATCCGACATGTACGGAGTATACGGTTTTGGTTTTAAGCGAAAGCAGGGAATACATTGCAATAAAACCCTCTGAATAGCTCGACGTGATGACATAATCCAAAACTTTTGACGAATTAAGTATTGGACTGTGTTTATTCCGGGATGTAAATTTTCGTTATGAGTTTGAATAATGATCAATTGGGTTAATCTATGAGATTTCGGCAATAATAAGGGATGTTTTGCCTCAAAGGAGAGTTGAGAATGCCGTAAGCGTCCGCCCACTCTAAGGAAACCCAATTCGTCCAAAAAGGGCGCGAGTTTAAGAAACGGCTTAGGTAATAGCTGAGTATTTTGAATTTTTTGAATGATATCCGAAAAACACTCTTCTTGGACCCTTTTAACTAAAACAAGTAGAGCCTTGTGTAGTTCAAAAGCGGAAAAAACGCCGGATAAAGGGTCAACTGAGGTTTTTCGATTGTGAATAAGTCTTAGAAAATGACAAATGATTTTTTGAATGGTATTTAAATTGGATATTTTATCGATTAATCTATCAAAAAAGTTTTGATTTTGAATTTCTGCCGTCAGCACCACTGAATTTTCCGGTTTTTCTTCTTTGAGAACCTCGTCGGGAACTCCCAAAGAACGTTCATTTATAAACCTTTGAATTTGCCACTCCGTAGTGGGCAAGGTAATCCATGGAGGGCCGTGAAACCAAAGAGGGTGATTTATTAAGTTATTGGGCGACAACCCTCTGCTAGCGCAGTCGGCAGGGTTCTCGAGTGAAGTAATGTGATACCATGGGACTTCGGGGATTGTTTCTTGAATACGACTTACGCGGTTTGCCACAAAGGTCTTCCACTTGTGAGGTGAAGATGTGACCCAATGAGGCGTGACCTGTGAGTCCGAGAACGCAAGAATTTCATCGATTACGAGTAATGATGAATAGGTGCGAATAACTAGTTCGAGTAAATCAGCTAATAGAGTAGCTCCAAGTAGTTCCAAACGTGGGATTGAAATAGTGTGTAAGGGAGCAACCCTTGACTTGCCCATGACTAGAGCAGTTTTGATAATTTTATTTGGTAATTCGACGCGAACGTATATGCAAGAAGCGTATCCTAGCTCGGATGCATCGCAGAAACCTAGCAATTGACATCGTTGAATATTATTCGAAAAAATATGTCTAGGTATACAAAGATTCGAAAGAGTGGTTAATTGATTATTGAATTGATTCCAAAGAGTTTTGATTGGATCGGGGGGTATTTCATCCCAATCAGTTTTGCATAACCAAAGTTTTTGCATAATCACTTTGGCTAAAAATGAAACAGGCGATAAGAAACCTATAGGATCCCAAATTTTAGCGATAGCCGATAAAATATTCCTTTTGGTGCAAGGTTTTTCACAAGGGGTACAAGAATAGGTAAAAGTATCTGTAGAAGGGTGCCACTGAAGGCCCAACACCTTAATCGATGTTGAAGAATCGTCTTCAAAGGTAACAGGGATCTGACAATCAGCGGGCGACAAATGTGAAAGAAGTTTCGGATTATTTGATGCCCATTTTCTTAATTCAAATTTTCCCAATTTAAGCAACGCTATGAGATCCTTTTGAAGTGATAAAGCACCTTCTAGAGAGTTAGCTCCACAGCAAATATCGTCCATGAAAATGTTATTCAAAAGGACCTGGGATGCTTCAGGATAATTCTTAGCCTCCAGGATGGCTAGTTCTCTAAGAGTTCTAATAGCTAAATAGGGACTTGAACTAACACCAAACGTCACTGTATTAAGCCTGTATTCCTGCAGGGGTTCATTGGGATCAAATCGCCAAAGTAGCCTTTGGTAGTCCCGATGAATTGGATTAATTTGAATTTGTAAAAAGTGCTGTTTTATATCAGTCAAAAATACGATAGAATAAAATCTGAATTTTAATAGAATTTCGGAAATATCGGCTTGTAATTTTGGTCCTATTAAAAGAGTTTCGTTCATGCTTAGGCCTTTCGAACCCTTAATCGAGGGGTTAAAAACCACCCGGAGTTTAGTCGTTGATTTGTCAAGACGAAGGACTCCGTGATGTGGTAAATAAGAACATAACTGAGGTCTAGGTTCGCATCTTGGAATTAAAGACATGTGCCCGTTTTTGAGATATTCTCTCATAAAATCCGAGTACATACTATAGAAATTTGAATTTTTTATTAAGCGAGATTCAAGAGACAAAAATTGACGATAGGCCACTGAATATGTGTCTCCTAGGTCAGGAGGGTCAATGTGACGAAAAGGCAAATTTACAGTAAATCGGCCCGAAATATCTCTAGTGGTAGTTTTTTGGAAAATCTCTTCACGTCTTTTTTCTTCGGGTGAGAGAAACGTTTTGACTTAATTGATTCTAGTTCCCAAAATCTGCGAATATTAAAGTCGAGAGACTGCTCACAGGAAGTAAAGTAAGAATTGACTTGAGGTGAAATATTTATGTTTTGAGTTTGGCCCATCAAGACCCACCCAAAAACTGTCTCAAAAGCGGAGGGTAGGCCGTGAGGTCCTGGAATTCGTCCTGATTGGACGATTTCTGTGTAAAGTTGTGCACCTAAGAGTAAGTCAATTGGACCAGGGTTGTAAAATTGATTATCTGCAAGCTTTAGATTTGAAATATGACTCCAATTGGATGAATCTACCTGTATTGAGGGCATATTCGAACAGAGTTTCGGTAAAACGAAGACTTGAATAGAAAAGGTAGGCTCTTGTTGGCCTAGGGCTCGAATAGTGCAAGTAGAAATGCCGTTAGTGGCCGATGAAGATTGATTTAGTCCCAGAACCGGGATCGAAATTTTGTTTCTTGGCAAGCCTAACCTGTTAAGACAAGCTTCGCTTATCAGGTTAGCTTGGCTACCGCTGTCCAGAAGTGCTCGGACAGGTTGGTAGTTACGCTGACTATCGAGTACCTCTAATTTTATAGTCGCTAGAAGCACTGTCGTACGGGGCGTCAAGGTGGATAACGAAGAGTATTGATTTGTAGATGTATTTGGATTCGAATTGATTTGAATTGAATTTGAACTGGGTTGAACAAAACTAGGGTTCTGTTGGCTAAGACTTGAATTTGAATTCTGATACGATAAGTTTGTGCCTGTGCTAGGCACGGCCACTTGATTTGGATTAAAACTTTGATTTAAGTTCGAATTTTGATTTGAATTTTGGCTTGAATTAACAAAGGATTGACTTGAATTCTGACGGATTGAATCTGTCATTTGCGATAGATGAATAAGACTATGGTGTCTATGTCGACATACCCTGCAGTTGTAGGTACTACTGCAGTCAATTACTTGATGATTTGAACGTAAACAGTTGATACATAACGATTGTTGTTTTACATAAGTAAAACGATCTAAAGGAGATTTGGAAATAAAAACACCACACTGCGAGAGTGGATGAAAAGAATTATTGCATAATTTGCACTTATAGGGTTGTTGGTTTTGTCGAAATTGAATATTGGATTGTTTATTTGATACTTGTGAGTGCGTATGCGCTAAAAAATTTGATGGAGGGCTTGATTTGTACTGATTATTTGAATAAGAATTATATTTTTGGTTACTGGAATTCGAATAATTTGGTTTTTGCTGTTTTGAAGTCGAAGGTTGCATTTGCGTATTTTGGGGAGATAGCTGTACTGTTTCAAGAACACGGCATTGGTTAATAAGAAACTGAATTAGATTTTGATATGTTGGAATCTCGGTAGTACTATACTTTAATTCGAAAGCGGTTCTTGTGGTTTGATCGATTTTTGATAATAAAATTGAAAATAAACAAAAACACCACGACGTTACGGGAAATTCAAGATTTTCGAGCGCCGCAATATTCTCGGAAAAGGTATCTACCAAGACTCTAAGATCCTTTGCTGACTGGTTTCCCTTTAAAGAATTTGCATAGTAGATTGAGTTCCAGTAGGTACTGGCTAAAAGTCTTTTATTTTGATAGCGATCTGTTAATACCTTCCAGGCGATTGCGTAATTACTTGCCGTTAATTTTATAGAACTTAAAATATTAAGTGGTTCGCCCTCAAGGAAGGTTAGCAAATGTTGAAATTTCCTTATATCGGAATAATTAGAGTTTTCGTGAACCAAACAAGAATAAACATCGTAAAAGGTTGGCCACTTTTTTACGTTTCCATTAAAGCAAGGTACCTTTAAAGGGCCCAGATCATCGCTACGTGAATAGTGTGAAGTTGCGGGGGTAAAATTTGAATGAACTGAATCGGAACATAAACTCGAAAAAAGAACTTTAGCTTGGTGGTAGAATAGATCCGTATCTTTCCTAATTTTGTCCTGTACTTCGAATTCATCATCGTCGTCGTTTTTCAAGAGACCTATGATGTCATTATGAATGTTTTTAAATTGTTCATAGTGATCATCTAACGATTCGTAAAACGCCTTAAAAATTGGCAAGGAAGAACTATCTGATTTAGCTTTTGTTCCCAAGTTATACGTTTCCGTAATACGAGATATTGAAACTTTGCGTTGATTCTCAAGCTTTTTTAACGACATATTGTTAATTAAAAAAATAAAAAATATTTAAAAGGAATAAAACTAACACTTGACCCCTATTGACTTTAATCAGTCCAAAAGAGTCCAACAAGCATATATTTTATTATCGATTTCTCGAATAAACGCAAAAACTTATCAACAGCTGTTATCCTAGGTCGCGATTTTTCTTCCAAAATAAATGCACACAAAACAACTTGTACCTACTACCGCTTCTCTTATTATTTACAGGTAAATACTAATTCTACTAGATGTGTTTGTTTACCTGTTAAATAAGAATAAAGCATTTAACTCACAAGCACTTTTGTTGTTTTGAATAACTATAACATATTATTTAAACAAATAACTATTATTTAAACAAATTTCGATTTTTGAATCAAAACAAACGACGTACCAAGTGCCAATTTCGGCTGCAATGAAATGTGGGTGGAGCAACCGTTAAGCCACGCAAGGGGGGACGGAACCTCCTTTCTAAACTGGACACGGCAACAAACGAGCCAAAATGGCGAGGCGAAAAAATCTAATATTTTTAGCAAACAAATTTTAAAAAACTATCTGGGTCGTGGGACCAGAAAATGTTGATGATTTGAGGTTGGTAGAGCTGCGGGACTGTAAGCGCTGGCCGTTTTATAAAATCTGGGTGCAAAAATCCTTAAAAGGACGATGTAAAAATATTAATTTTTCCGAGCCACACAAAGACAATATAGAGGATTGGCACTCACCTTTTCAGCTGTTTCCGTCGTCCAGAGGAGCTCCTCTCGCTGGCCCAGTCATTGCAGTCGATCCACACTAGAATCACTTGTTTGTGTAATGGTTTAGTTTGATTTTCTAAGAATGTTATTGGATTTTTTGGTTAATAGAATTTATCACCATGCTGCGTGGTGATCTCGATAGAATACGACAGACGAATCTCTTTTTTTGGTTACGCCTTTTTGCGCAGATTCATTTTTCGTAGATGGCGCTGGCGTTTTGCTTGTGCCAATCAAATTAAAATTGTGTGGGTTTTCCGAATACGGGAATTTGGCGCAAAATTTGAATTTAAAATTAAAGTTGCACGAACAGTGTGAAATAAAGGATCTTCCTCCCTTTCCAAACAATCAACAACAATCTTTTTTATAATTAACGCATTTATATTTTAATTAATTTTAAAAAAGTTGGGCCTGGCAAATAATAATTTAACATAATTTTTTTTTAAATTTAATTTACGTTAGTGTAGGTATCCCTAAAAGCCACTGGATTGTTTAAAAATTTGTTTGAACTACGTCTATTGATTAAATCTCATTCAATTGGAATACCTAAAATTACGTGTTGCTTCGGTTTCTATTAATCATAAAACTTGCCGCAGCAGTATTAGTAGTATGGGAGGTTACCTTTAGATCCGGCAAGTAGACCAGAGTAGGCTCTTTTCGCCCTGCCTCATCTCTAACCCTTAATCCACTCTCTGTACTCCTATTTGATATCCAGGTAGCTTTTTTTTACAAAGTCCAGTATGTCATCCCATTTGAGCTAGTGCAGTTCTTCCTTGCTCAGTGTTGGTGCCTCACATTCTGCCACGAGGTACCTTGATGATTCTTCTTCCTGTTTTTTAGATTGAAAAGATAGGGACGAAACTTGTCGCAGGATGGACTTCTAACGCAAAAACCGCAAAAAAGCCCTAAATTAAAATTGGTTCACTGATTTAGTTGGTACCGTAGATAGCTAACCGAGAGTTATAGCACTTTTCTTTCTGGCATGCGCTTCTATTGAAAATAGTATAGTCGTATTAATAGAAATAGATCGGAAAGCACATGCCACCAAAGACAGTAAATAGGCAAGAAGAAAATCCAGCGGAAAAACCGCAGTTTATCCGACCATGTGATTTCCAATCTGTTTAAAAAGTTTATAATTGAATAATTTTTCAATAAAAACAAGTGGAGCGCGACCCACCCCGAAGGAGCGATCTCGATACAAGGTAAGTGGAAGGAGGAGACGTTTTTTAACGTCTTACTCGGATCAGACAATTCTAATTCTGTTCACGTACCTAAGGAAATATTTTTTGAGCCTTAAAACTTTAATAACTACATTTTTAAAAATATTTTCGGAAAACCTTAATAGGAATAAAATGTCTGTGTAGATGCCAAAAAAGTGTGATCTAAAACGCAAAAATTTATAAAATATTCTGCCAATATATGGGCACCTAAGCTTACACTGTATATACAGACTTAATAGCCAATATATAGGTATAGCGAAGCAACAACATCACTCAAAATCCACGAAGGAACCAAGCCAATCCCCATAAGAAGAGGAGTCAGAAGGGTGACACAATATCCCCTAAACTATTTAACCAGGTTCTAGAAGAGGTTTTTAAAAGATTAGAATGGGAAGAAATAGGCATCAAAGTAAGCGGACAATACTTGAACCACCTAAAATATGCCGATGATATCGCCTTAATAATAGACAAGACAGAAGAACTGATAAAAATACTGTAAGAACTGGATACAGCAGCTAAAAATATAGGCTTAAGTGTGAACTATACTAAAAGTAAAATGATAACAAACAAATACCTGGGACAAATGATTAAACTAAAAAAAAGAAAACGAGACAGCTGAAATCAAGAGACGAGTGAGATTGGCCTGGGCAGCAATCGGTAAACTAAGCTACATATTAAAAAATAAAAAATATCCTCAGTACCTCAAAACGAACGTGTATATCCAATGTATCCTTCCTGTACTTACCTATTGATTCCAGAACTGGACACTCACAAAATCAAATATGGATAAGTTAACAAAAGCGCAATGATCAATTGAAAGACAAATGTTACATGTAAGGCTAACAGATAGAAACAGGAATTAATTGAAAAGAAATAAAACAAAAGTAAGGGATGTCAGAGGAGAAGTAGCAAAATTTGCCTGCTTGGTTGCAAACTCAGATGTTAGAAAAATAAGCCAAATCAATTAATATACAGGGGGTTTAGTAGGCTGGTTTGATAAAAAGTGTTAAGAGTAAAGTACCTTTTTTAAAAGATATCGGAAAAAAAGAGTTGTTTAGAATCAAAAGTTACGGCAGGTTCTCAATTTTCACAAAAAAACTTTGATATTGTAAGTCAATTATTAAAAAATTGAGAATCGGCTGTTACTTTTAATTCTAAACAACGATTCTTAATAACCTTTTCTAATATTTCCTAAAACAAAGGTACTTTACTTTTTATCAAATCAACCCACTAAACCGCCCTGTATATTGATTGATATGGCTTATTTTCTTAACATGTTAGTTTAAGACGAAGCAGGAGCGATTCCCAGAAAATCAGAATCCAAATCGAAAATTTGTTGTCATTTATACCCTAACTCCGTGAACACACTGTATATAGGGTAAGTATACGCAGGAATGTTTTTGGGTTCAATAAGATTCAGTCGCGTTCTAATTATTATACTTACAAACTTTTTGTTTTATTAAAACGTATTTAATTCTAATTAAACCAGTAGGGTAAACCCAGGAATATGTCATGGGGGGGCCGAGGCCCCATAAAGCCGTATTTTATGCTATTTTCATGAAATAAGTAGAAAATATCTGAAAAATCCTTGGCTTGGGGAACGGACCGTGATTAAACTGAAAGCAAAGAAATATGCCATGATTAAATAATCATGTACTAATGCTATTTTAAAATTAGCTATTTATTATATTCCTATATAAATTTATAAATGTTACTGTTTTGATTTGTTTGTTTTCCACCTGCCTGAATTTAGTTTCGTGGCCGCTTCAGACGCCATTTTAATTAAACCCCGGAAAATAATAATTGTTGATTTTCGCTTGTTTTCCAAACTGATTACAAGTACTGACATCGCGGGGTGCTTTGGGGCTGCTGGAATGAAAAAGGAACTTGTAAATTCATTGGCGTACTGATTTAGTGTTTTAACTAACATAGTACACAGAACACTACGGGCATCGGTCTTTATTTTAAGTGATGAGTTAGAATGAAAAATGAAAAAAAATTATTAAGTATAAACAATTAATTGCCTGCATTCAAAGATATTTTCATAATAAACATGATAATTTTTTTTGTCCTACAAATTAGATGCACAAAATTTGTACTGTAAACTAATGTGCTTGTTTTTTTAAAATTTTTATGTCAAATTTTTGACACTTACGTGAATAGAATTGACAAAATGTATATATCTGTACCTATTTCCAATGGCAAAGTGATTTATTTCAGTAGGATTTCGGCATGGCGATGGGCTCTCCACTTTCTCCCTTAATGAGTAATATTTTCATAAAAGATTTTGAAAATAAAATTTTACAAGAACATCAATATAAATTCATAGTTTGGATATAATATATAATATTTTTAGTATTTGGCCTTATGATGAAAACAAATTAGATCAATTTCTATATTTTATGAATTACAAAAAAAATCTATTAAATTTTACATTAGAAAAAGAAATTAATAACAGATTTCAATTTCTAGATATAGTAATTGAAAAACAATACTTTTTACAAGTCTATGTAAAGAAAACCGACACATACTACTGGAATTTAAATTTTGAATCAAATCACTCTACAATAAACAAAAAGGTGTTGTTTAAAGGTTATTTGATAGGGCAAACATAATTTGTTCTAATAATAAGAAGTATTAATAAAAAATTCCTATCCTAAAAATTCTATGGAAAATTGTTCTCATAGAATAGAGTTCCCAAAAAGAATAGAAAATGCGGATATAATAATTAATTTAGATACTAAAAAATTAATGATTCCTTTTATACTTGGTATATCAGTTAAAATTAAGAGAATAGCAAATAGTTATAAGATACAAACAATTTTTAACACAGAAAATAAACTTCTATATATCTTGGCAAAAAAAACAAATAAATGAAGAATAAAATCCAAAAATGTAATTTATAAAATGCCTTGTGACCTAATGATCATAAGTATAATCTTAGAAGAGGTGATTACTAGAGATCCAGAGTTTATTAACATTCTTTTGAAAGTAATCATAGAATAAAATGGGGAGAAACCAAAAGTTTACAAAAAGAATTCAATGACCTTAAAAGAAAATTAAAAGAATCAACATGTATTTAATTAAATGAAGATAACTGTTTTTCACGTATATCTATTGACATAAATAAAACTTTGCTTTATATTCTTAAACAAGATTCACAAAAAGGTTTTTTTTTATTAAATTTTACTGTTATGATATTTTGATTATTATTATTGAATATGATTTACAGAAAGTTTTTTTAAAATTGATTTATAATATAAAGTTATTATTACTTATAAGATTATTTTAATTTTTTTGAAACTAGTATAAAGAAATTTCATTTGAGTATGAAATTTCATAAAATAATACAATTAAAAATATTATTGAAGAAAAATTTAAAGAATCAACAAGTATTTATGTAAATAAAGAAGATTTGTTTTCTAAGTATACCTATTGACATGAATGCATTTTTACATTTTCTAAAAAACTATTATAAAAAGAATCCTCCTTTTCTGTCCAAATTGTTAAAGTTCAAAACAATAATGAGTGACATAATGACATTTTGAAATAATATCATGCCACCTTTGGTATATCATTTGTTTTAATTGATTGATTGAAAAATGTCATTTTTGCTCTTGGAAAGAAAGAGTCCGACACTGTTTATTATACGCTGTATGCACGTGAGTTAAAATAATAGTTTCCCAAGAATCTACGCCCCTGCAAGGATGCTGTTGTTTTGTTTTTGGATGATTGTTTCCCAAATGATTTGGCCTTAAGGTTCAAGTGTTCCGCGAGTAAATGAAAGATTTTCAGCGATTGTTTAAATTCCAAATGGGGTCATGTCAAAAATTATTTTCTCTATGATGAAATGTTTCTATGGGGACATATCGCGAGATTGAGGCTTCATTGGGAATTTCAAAGACCTCAATTCAAAATATTTTGCATGAAGAATTAGAAGTAAGAAAATTAGTTTCTCGCTGAATTCCACATATGTTAACCTAAGAACAGTAATAAGCTAGGGTAAATTGGTGTCAGAAAACTCTATACCGCTTTGAGGCAGGAAAGTCCAAAAACGTGTACAGTATTGTTAGTGGTGATGAACCGTGGAGATGAAGAAAAGCCAACAAAAGTCATCTGTTCTCGAAGTGTATCCAAAAGGATGGTTGCGACATTTCTTTTAAAAGCAGGTCATGTAGCAACAGTTGCTCTGGAAGATTAAAGGACTGTTACTGCCGATTGGTACATCACCATTTGTTTACCGAAAGTCATCGCTAAGCTTCGAAAAACGAACCTTGAACGACGAATCATCCTCCACCAAGACAATGCAAGTTCGCACAACGCACAAAAAACCATTGAGTTTTTAACCCTACAAATCATCGACTTGTTGGATCATCCTCCAAACAGTCCCAAAGATTTCTATACTTTTCCGAAAATTAATAATGGACTGCGTGGTCAAAGAGTCGCCAGAGGAAGCATTCTACGCCTTTGAGAATGCAATTTTGACATTACTAATAAACGAGTGGAATTACAGCTTTGACAACTGGTTTGAGCCCATGAAAAAGTGCATTAAATGTCGTGGAGAATACTTCGAGAAACAATAAAGTCTTTAAAAGTTATCTACTTTTTTATTCCAGTTGTATATGCAAAATTTAAAAGATAACCGTCGTATCATCCTTCCTTCTTCTTTGCTAAGTACCGTCAAGTTTTTTAATTAGCATGGTGATTATATTATTGAATGCAGCTGCTTCAAAATTTGTACACGGTTGTAAAGTCATTCAAGTTACCTTCAAAACAAGGTATCACCAAAGAAGATACCACTTTCCCCATTCAAAATATAGGAGTAAAATTTACCCCTCGAACTCGAAGGGGATGCGTGCTTCAAAGGATAGCCAAAGGGTGTCCCCCTCTCCCCCTCGCAAACAAAATCGCCTTGTCCGAGTATTTTTCCATTAACCTATAAAAAATACCCAACAACGCCTCTTGTTACCTTAGTTGAAACACATAACATAAATAAAAAGACAGAGACACAAAAGATTAAAACAATACAGGAAACGCCAGATATCTCGTAGGGACTGGTTACTCTGCGTAACACGAAGGGAGGTAGGAGCCATAGTGGGGGTCCTCACCGGACAGTGCCCTCTACAAAGACACTTGGAGAGGACGGAACCTATATTACCTTTTAGTTGAAACACATAATATAAAAGAAGGCAGATATACAAAAGAATGGAACAATATAAGAAACGCGAGACAGGTAAAGGAGTGTGTGACCGGATACAGTAAGTCGTAGGGGAAGTCCTCACTAAAGTAAGTAAGTAAAAATTGCGATCGATGTTAAGCTGAGGACAAAACCTCTGCGCATTTTCTTACATCATATGAAGCATACAAAGAGGTATGGATATTCTGAACGTGTCCCGATATCCTGGCTTCTGTACAGAAGAGGCGCAGATTCTTCGGCTAAGGAAGGGCCCAGTAAAGGGGGATGTCCGGAGTGGGCGAAAATGGCACTGTATATATAACTAGTCGCCAGGCCTAGAGCCTACCCCAAACTGCTAGTACTACTAACAAAAATAGATTTAGGACCAGAATTTTTAGTTCACCCAATATATCTAATATTTATAAACATTATTCTCCTTTAATGAAAGTAAAAAAAGTACTTTTTAACCTAAGTGCGAACAATATAATTAATACTCCTGTTCGTTTTAGAAAATGTGCATGAACGCAATTCGTTAGAAATGTAATCGTTCAACTTGTTTTGTTCCGGATTTAATGAATAATCATTGTTGACAGGCGAATTTCAAAACCGGATAACGAAAGGATTTTAATTATTAATCTGCAAAATTTTCGATTTGATTTAACCGTTGCTGGAAGCATGAATTGCTTAGAAATTAATGACAAAATAGGGCTTAGACTTCAGTTACAAGAGGGAATAGCACTCCACTGTTTTTTTTCCAATTGGCCTGGACTACCGGTTAAGTTTCGGAACTCTTACCAAGTTTTTTTTAACTGCTTACTGATTTACTAACATCAATTAGGTGCTGACTCGTGACGTAGGTTGACATTAGCACCCCGACATAAATTGTAATTTTGGGACATACTCATTTGCATCTCTTTTTAAAGCACAGCTTATTTTTTATTGCTGTCCAACTCATAGCGCTGCACAGTGGGCTCCCGGATCTGATTTTTGACCAAAATTAGAAAAATATGTTTTGTCATAATATTTTGTTTTGAAATGAGAAAGAAGTAATTATCAATCAAAATGGCGAATCCATTTATGAACCGGTAAGTATGAAATTTAGTGCTAATATTCGCTAAATGTGATTTTTGACCTAAATTTAAAAAAAAAACTTATTTACCAGTAGGTTTCAAATTTGGAACCTTGGCGTGTTTAAAGTCGTTGAGTATAATTATGAAATCAAACTTAAAAATTACATGCCGAATCCAAAAGGCAGAGTTTTCTATTTGTGAACCGATATGTATCAAAATTGGATATTTGGAGTTATAAAGCCAATAGATTTCTCACTCAAACCTAGAAAAAATATTACGGCGGATCCGAAATGGAGAACTTTTACATTTATGAACCGATATGTATTAAATTTGGAACTCTGTGGTGTTTAACGTCGCTTACTATTATTTTTTACTTAAATAAAAAAAAACTTGCACGGCGGACCCAAAATCTTTTTCCTATAGACTATCCTATATTTATAAACCGATTTGTGTCGAACCTAGTACTTAGATTATTTAAGGTTAAAGCTCACCGTGTAATGTGGAAAAAAGCTGCGTTGAAAAGGATGAGGAGTTTACATAACTAACTAACATAAGCTAAAAATCAAACTAAAAATTAAAAATATTTAAAAAAGTTAAACGGTATAATTTTTTGGCTCTATCAAAAACTAGAAAATAATACGAACGTAACCCTGACTTTGTAGCGGATAAGAACCTGCAAGTTTAATGACTGCATAATCAAATAAGAATGATTTTTCTAGCAAAATTTGTTTTTAAGTGCAACAAAATAAATATTTTTAAAGCGTCCACTTTTTTATACTAGTTTGTTAGAAGTCAGGTTTGGTAAACTGCTGATGATTTAAAATAGAACCGTTTACCTTAAAAGCTTTTTTACCTAATTCGTCTTTCATAAACAATCCACCTGTAAAAGTTAATTTTATCTGTAATTTTTGGTTTTTGAGATATTGCAGTTGGTTTTTATTATGGAGTGACCATATTTTTATTTGATTTTTGAAATTAGTATATAGTTAGTATTTTTATACATTATTTATATTTTTTATTAATATATATTTTTCAATATTTATTTGTTTAATTTAGCCTAAAGTGCTTTAAAAATAATAGACAAAAACTTTTGTAGCAGCAGATTTTAAAGTGCAATTTTTGAAAAATATGTATACATACTTTTTATAAAAATAAAAATTTAAAAAACATGGTTGATGAGGGAAGCAAAATTTTTGTCCAACATTTATAAGAAATCTATATTTTTATAGAATTTCAGAAATGCCTAGCAAAAACCATTGTCTGACCTGTCTACACATCAAAATTGGAATCAAAATGTACAGGTAGAAAGTCTAATTAGGGGAAAGGGGGGCAAAATGGGATACTTAAATTTATAGGCCCTTTTCTCCTATTAAATGGTTGTCATTTGAAATTAAGTTGGCTAGATACGTTATCTTTATGTTCTAGTTTTCAGTTTAAACGATTTAGAACTCCATCATACTTTTATTTTTATTTTTGTAAAAAGTTGCCTTTGGTAAAATGGGGTGCCTATGTGGCGAAACGGGCGGGGCGGTTGTGTAATTTAGAATCGATATTTTTGTAAGACCAGTTTTATTTATTAAAATACTAAACAAGTTATAAATACTTATTTAAAAAATAAAAAGTTGTAATATATTGTAAATACATTTATAATAATTAAATTTAGTAATTACAAAATTTATCAAGAATTACAGCGACCAAGTCATCGCTGTCGACTCTCCTACACGAATTTTGCGTCAATTTTTCAAAGACAACATAAAATATGAGATTTAGTGATGCTATCAAAAAACAAATTTTTTTTTGGGGCTATAGGTTACTAGGTATAACAAGGTACCCCATTTTGCCCCCATGAAAAAACCCCGTATTGGCCCAAACCACCAGTTAAATTCAAACAAAAATCATACATAGTAAAGGACTAATCTTACGGGCGATGCGTTTAATTATGAATAATACATAAACCCACTAATCGTTCAATGTAAACAAAATTTTAAAAAGTCTGTAAAAAATGTACTTACTGTCACAAAATGCGCAAGCTATTTCTACAATAAACAGCGCACATCACATGTTGAGCAAAAACCAACTTAAGCTCAGCCGACCGGCACCAATCATATTACAGAGAGTTGAACCAGTTATAGGGATAAAACATCTGATATTAAAAGGTTTTATTTTTGCGCAATTTACTTAAAACTGCGATATCACGTTTTACCCGAGTACCCCATTTAGCCTCCCTTTCCCCTACCTTTTTTTACAAGATTTATTTTATGCGAATTTTATACCACATAAAATATTGTCGTAAAATGGCTTAAAATCTGGATCAAACCGCCATTCAAATATGGTACTTTAACGCGTTCCTTTGACAGGAAAAATGACACTTCTAAAAAATAACTGAAAGTTACGTCAATTAAATCATAGTTTTTTCAAGGCCTGCTGGACTATCTATACTCTTTTTTGTAAAGGTATTAAGAAGTTTCAGTATGTTTTTAATGTAACCCTTTTTGGCCAAAAATTAGATCTGCGAGCCCACTGTGTGCATCAGAAAATTCATTGACGTTGATTGTCAAAATGGCATGACTGTTTTAGATTGGATGCGCCCGTCCCACTACTTTGAGTTAAAAAGAGAGAGTAAGTAGCTGGATGACAATGTGTGAGTTTAGTAAATAAAACGAGTAGACCAATGTTTAGTTATTTGACTCATGTGTGTTTAATATTATTAAGCGCCCTTACTAATACATTAGTTTAGAAAGAGATGGTAAATAATCGGATCATAATGTGTAAGTTCAATCAATGACACGATTAGATTAGTTGTTGGTACGTTCCGGGATCATATTTTGTGTCGGGCTGCCGTGCTACGTCACAGTCAGCGCCTTATTGTCTTCATCTTTCTTTCCCTGTTTTTACATTTGTTTGCTAGTGACCTAATATGCTGGAAGGCAGAAGTTATATAGTACCAATATGGCAAGGGTCGTCGGATGCTCTAGTGGGTCAAGTTTAACGACCAACCCTCCTCTAATTCTCTGTGTGTCTCTCTCGATGTAATCTCGGATGGCCGAAGTGTCACGTATTCTTCCTTAAACACATAGATGCATTTTGACAATCCCGCAATATTTAGATTTCTAATAGTGGATGCATTCCATTCACCAATTAAAAATGACTGAAGTTTTGCGTCAAACTGATTTTCACAATAATTTATAAAGTAAAAAAATCCGCAAATTTATAAAAGTACAAATTGTCACTCGAGATTTACAAGACGGCTGGTCTATGAGAGTGGTTGAGAAAATGACGGGAATACGAAAGGCACTGGATACAAAATAATTCGACAGATAGAAAACATGGATCAAAAAGAAAGACTAAGTTCCGAGTTACAAGATGAACGGCTTATTGACCACCTCAGACAAAATCATTTAGCTACCTTGGTTGAAGCAGCAAATATGACGATGTTTTCAGGTTCCTTAACTCTCAACTATTAACAGAAAAATAAAAAAAAATTAAATTTCCTGTCGCTAAAAAACTTTTTTTACGGAAGAACAGTAACACGCCAATTTTTGCACTACATAATGTTTTTTCATGATAATGACTTATGAGAGAGGGTGGTTTTCACAGATAAAAAGATATTTCATTCATCTTCGAGTAGCAGAAGAATTTTAGTTTATCGTCATCCAAATTCTGGATTTAATCCAGAATACAACAAAATTAAAAAAGCTGGACAATTTTCTGTGAATATCAGGGGTTCGTTTGGCGCTAGAGGCTTGGTTGTGTTTTGGCAAATTGAAGGAAGATTCAACAGTGAACGATATACTAAGATGTTATGTTACCATCTGTGCAGATGTTTTATGAAACCAACGACTTCGTTGATCAGTAGGACAATTGTCCCATGCACACTGCTAGTGATGTTCGCCAGTAGTTTTAAAACAATAATATTGAAACTTTTCTTTGGGCATCGAACAGCCCTGTTCGCGTATTTACGTTTCCGTGCTGATTTCACGGCAGTGCTGTTTTGAAATAGACACGGAAATATTGCAACATATTTGGTTACAAATGCGTGTTGATTTTAAGGCGCCGAGGCTCGAACAAGGCACGGATTTGTATTGAATTACGCAGCGCAGGGGTTTACTTATTAGCGCACATTTGAAACTTAAATTGGATTCACGTTGTTTATTAGTTTGATTTTGAGGTTATATGTTTGTTAATATGAAAATTATGGAGCAGTTTAAAAGTATTTGTTAATATTACTCAAGATTTTTAAATTCTTTGAAGTTTGAAGAATACTCTTCCATTAACTAGACCTTCCAAGTTCAGTGTTCATTGTCTTACACCGGCAACTACGAAGACAGATGTTGTTGTGTTATTAATAAATTTTAATGATTTAAATGATTTTCACTTGATTTCTAACCACATGAAAATAAAAAGTTTCAAAAACCTAACGAAAGCTAATCAATCAAATCTAGCCGAACCGAACCAAAGCAAACTGAACCAATAATTAAAAAAAAAAACTTTCCTGAGTTCCTACCCGGGATCCTAGAGGATGTGAATCCGAACCGAACCGATCCTCACTAAACCGAATCAAACCTAACCTAACCAAACTAAACTTCAACACTATTCACACCCTCTAGGATCCCGGGAAAGAAGTCAGGAAAGTTTTTTTTTAATTGTTGGTTCAGTTTGCTTTGGTTCGGTTCGGTTCGGTTTGGTTCAATTCGGTTCGGTTCGTTTCGGTTAGGATTCACATCCTCTAGGATCCCGGGTAGGAAGTCAGGAAAGTTTTTTTTTGAAAAAAATTATTGGTTCAGTTTGCGTTAGTTCGGTTTGGTTAGATTTGATTGATTAGCTTTCGTTATGTTAGCGTTTTAACCTGACAGTTGAAGACGCTTTTGTAATAATTTAATGAGCGATGTTCTCTTACAGATCCGTGCTCATTTCGAGATCAAAACTCTTAAAATCAACACGTATTTGAACCCAAATATATTGTAACATTTCCGTGTCTATTTCAAAACCGCGCCGACGTGAAATGAGCACGGAAACGTAAATACGCGCCCTGATCTTAACCCAATTGAAATATATGTGGCCGACTTGTCAAAATTATTTACCAAAGGAAATGGAAACCACAAAATGCTGCAGAGTTAAGTGATACAATTTTAGAAATTTAAGTTTTTACTTACTTGTTGTTTTAATTAATATTTTGTCTTTTGTTGTTTTCGTCGTGTTTCCAATCCGTTGATAATTACTCTTTTGCAGTAAAGACTTTAATAAAATATATTTATTTGCTGTTTCAATGACGATTTTTGGTATTAATATTAAATTAAGGCATTTTTTTGTTTTTTATTTAAAGGCAATAACATAACGTCATTTCAAATTAAGGCTGTCAGAGATTACACGCTGGTGCGCCACCCTTGGTATAATATATATTTGCTAGTGTGTGTATGACTATACACTAACAAAAAGCTGAAAGGTTTGATATAGGGAAAAAAGTATGTGAGCGTTTTTATGAAACCAACAGTATAGTTTTTGCAAAGTCAGTTGAACAAAGATAAAAGCCGACCATCGGCATATCCTTTATAGAAAGTGACATGGGCGGCGGTAGATATACTTATGAAAATAATTTAATTATGGCGTAAACTAAAGAAATAAAAATAGATAATAAAACTTTCTATTCCTACACCTACAGGAAGGACACTGATTCATTTTCTAACTCTGCAGACTGCCGACCAAAGGGGTCCTGAAAAGCACACGCGAAAGCAATTAAAAGCGCATCTCAAAAAAATCTGCCAATCAGGTGCCGTCCATCCACCTGGGCTGGGTCGGTCGGAAAACAAAGACTTTGTGGTCGGACCGCAAAGAGCCGCGCCTGTTCTCTGTCGGTAGGGTTGAAATTATACCAGGAAGATTTTATATGAATTTGGATAACTTTTGAAGGGCAGAATAAAGAATGAAGAAGAAAATTTCATGAAATCAATTGAACCCCGTATTAGGAGTTATTCAAGTGACTTTACAAAAACTATACATAATTATTAGTATTTAATTATGACCAATTCTTAATATTTTTACCCAAGGAATCTCAAGTTTTACTTTATACTATTAGTTCTGAGACACCCTCTATAATAAGCAAAAGGTAAGCCTTTAGATGACACCTTATTTACGTATTACAATAGTATAACCCAAATAATATGAATGAAGGCTTATAGGCCTCTATAAATTTTCCAATTCATACGTCACCGCTCGGCGGTAACTATTATCACATTAGGCTAACGAGTGTTGTACAACAGAAATTAGCGGTCACCCGAACGGTTGTCCTCGGGACGCGACCCCCATTAAGTGCCCGTATTTCATTCTCTTAGGCTGTCTTTACCCAGTAGTAACGAACAATAATCCCTCGGGACCGGAGGAGATTCCTTATGGCGGTATCACGTGACCGGCAACCAATCTGCCGCGCCGGACAATGGATGACGTATGACGTCGTTAAGGTGGTGTCACACAAGGCGATTGTCGCGCGCGAAGAATTTATACCGCGGCCGTTTTTATTTAATACCATTGGCGTAGTTGATTTTTAGTATCCCAACAAAAATATCCCGATAATCAAGATGCATATTTATTATTTTAATTTCTAAAATCAGGGAAGTCTTTATATGGATATTTAAAAAAATAAAAGCCGATTTTATACAGAGATTATAGAACAGCTGGTGATTGGATTTCACAACCAACCAAAGTGTAGTTTTAACTCACTTGATTCGTTTCCAATATATATACCGTGTCTTGCCCATGTTCACTGGTAACCCTCACTTGGTATTCTTTCGTTAACTTTTTCATCATATACTCCATATCTTCTTTATCATTAGCTACAATTACTTGGTCGTTAGCAAACTGTAGTGTATATATGGTAAATCGGTCGCTAAGTTGTATTTCCATGCCGTGTACTTTACGTTTCCAGTTTCTTAGAGCTACTGCGATATACAACATCCCTGTCTGTCCAGGAATTCTTTTGGAAGTCGATATACAATTTTAATTTTTGGTTTTGACCCTTTATATAGTTCTTTTATCGCTTTTATATATGTATGATTGGTATTAGTTTGCTCTAACACTATACATAATTTTTCTACTGGAACGGTATCATATGCTTTTTGTAGGTCCGCAAATGTAACGTAAGTCTCTATATTTTTGGCACTCTTTTTCTCAATTACTTGTTTAAGACAGAAAACATCACTACAAGATCTACCTGCACGAAACCCACTATGCTCTTGTTTCTGTAAATCATTCTTTAATTACTGAAATTCCTCTGTAATGTTTGCAGTATTGAGGATATGAATGCAATTCTCCAATCTTCAGATACTGCATGTCCATTTCTACATTGGTTGCTAATATAATGTAAGATTTTCTAGTAGTTTCTCTGATCCATATTTGAGCATTTCAGCGTATATTCCCCCAGATTTGCTAGCGTTTCCGGATTTAAGCTTTTTAATACTATTCCTTATCATTTCTTTTTCGATGATTACTTCCTCTCTATGTACTTCTATGTCTCTCCTGAAAGAGGCTGACAGATACTCGAGTCACGTTTCCTGCAGCAGTCCTTTGTAGTGTTCTGTCCATTGTTCTGGTTTGATGATCTAAATGTTTACTTTTTTTTGTTGGGTTTTTTACCGTAGAAATGAAAATCCATATTTCAGAACTTTGCCTGCCTACTACATGTGTATTTATATCGTAGCATTTAGCCAAATACAACTTTTTAAAAGTACAGCGATTCCTGAAAATCCGTGTAAAAGCAAGTCGCTCAATTTCTATACATTTTATTTGTTCTTAACCTAGTCTTGCATGTAACTTATGCTTGTTGATGCAGAAAACAAAATCCCGTTTTGTTACAGTTTATCCTTTTTATGCCCTTCCCTTTTACGCCACTGGTGTCCAATGTCGCAATCTATTTATCTCTTTAAATGGGTGATTTTTGAAGACCTGCGTGCCTGGCAGAAATGGGGGACAATGTTACAACAATATTCCGTATATTATTATTACAGCGTATACGAAGGTGATTTAAGGGGGTAATTTTCGTTCGGGTGATAATCGGGCCGAAGCTTTTGTACGAAAGGTGGCTCATGTTACGTGAGGTATTCGGGTTGATAAATTTAAATTATGAGTAAAGTTGGTGTTATAGGATAGCGTGACGTATACTTACTGAAAAGAAGAAAGACTGTTTTAAGAAAGAAATTCTTATTTTTAAAATAATTTTTTCGAGGTGCAGTTAATTTTGTTGGCTTTTTTCCAGTGCTAGGGGGTGGTGCTAGAGCGCAGACATCGATATGGAGGTCTAACCAGACTTTGTAAGCAGGGCACAACAAAAAAAACAAAATGTAAATATCCACTGTAGAAAGACCCCCTGCAATTTTAAAGTATTATCGCTTACGACTTAGTCGCGGCAAATCATACGTCTACCACTGGTTAGAAATAGATGCCAGTAATACGGATCTCTGTCCAACCAGTGATAGACAAATAATTCGCCGCGACTTAGTCGTAAGCGACCGTGGAGGGA
Organism: Aspidapion aeneum; assembly: GCA_963576565.1. NCBI lineage: Eukaryota > Metazoa > Arthropoda > Insecta > Coleoptera > Brentidae > Aspidapion > Aspidapion aeneum. The sequence goes on along the minus strand of OY755046.1, from coordinate 45,453,114 downwards.
ATCCTGACTTAAGACCAAAATCCAACATTACCACTGAGACAGCTAAAGTCACACTTGCCAATCATCTTAAGCTCAGGTTCAATAATATGAAAGGATTTTTTCGAGGTGAAAGATTCTCATACTCGAATTATTATTTTTTTTTTTCAAAAAGTGACGTGCATGGTTCTTTACTCTTAATTTTTTCAGTTCATCAACATTCTCGAGATGTTGCTTTTAATTCTTAATTGCATGAAAAGCTAAATAAACGTAATTTGCTTGCAGATATAAGTAACTTCCAGGTGTTCCAAACCAACTATTTACATTTAAATAGCCTTTTAATACTCTTACTAAATTCTACGAAAACCGTCTTCAGATAGAGCAAAGATATCAGTTTCGTCGGTCCTTCTACGATCCACTTATGAATTGTTAATTTTATCTAAACCATGGATAATATTTACTTTTCCTAATAAATCTTAGATATAGAAAATAAACTATAACTGCGTTGGTTGAACGTAAACCCAAATACTAATTCACTAGCACATAACTTTAAAAATATACACGCAATGTTCCAAACCAACCATTTTCATTCAAAGAAACTAGGTACAACTCTTCCTAGTTCTACAAATATCTTAACTGTTCCAGATTTTTAACATCAATTGTATAATATGGAAATTAATGCAGCATATAATACACTACAAGCAATGTGATATTTTATATTCCAAAGCAATCCCTTATATTTAAATAATCTTTCAATAGTCTTACGAAATTTTACGATAATACTAAGACCGTCTTCAGACAGGGCAAATATATCAGTATCGTCGTTATTTCCAAGATCCTCTGATAAATTGATAATTTTCTTTCTTCAATTCTCCTAAATCATACAAATATCTTAAGACCGTCTTAAGATATAGAAAATAAACAATACCTTCGCTATGTTGGTTAAATCTAAAACAATTACCCATATGTGTGCAATGTCACTTAAGTTTATGTTCCAAACCAACCCTTTACATTCAAATAAACGAGGTAGTACTTCCCCTAATTTTATGAATATCTTAAGACCGTGTCCAGGAACTATAATTTATATCTAAACCAAAATAAATATAATGTTCTCTGCTTGCTTCCCCTAAAATAAACAACCTGTATTTTTGGTAAATTAGTTGTAAACCCAAATTAATGTAATTGGCTTGCATATAACTTTATTTTAAAGATTTAAATAAATTGCATAAAATCGATATTAGAGCTGAAAATAGCACAATAACTTGCAAAGTGCCACTTCCTACTTCATGTCCCACACCAACTATTTATATTCAGCTAAACTAGGTACTGCTTCCCCTAATGTCACAAATATCTTAAGAACGACTTCAGATAGAGCAAATATAACCAAGAACTGTTACAGATATCTTAAGACCGTCTAGAGCAAATTTTGCCAAGAACTGTTGTTTTATCTAAGATGCAAAAATGAAACCTGTATTTTTGGTAGATTAGTTGTATATCCAAATTAATGTAATTGGCTTGCACATAACTTCTAAGATTTATGTTTTTTTTAAAGATTTAAATAAATTGCATAAAATTGATATTAGAGCTGCAAATAGCACAATTACTTGCAATGTACTAGGTACGGATTCCTCTAATGCTACAAATATCTTAAGACCGTCTTCAGATAGAGCAAATATTACCAAGAACTGTTGTTTTATCTAAACTGGAATAAATTTACTTTTCTCTCCTTGCTCCATTTAAATCATATTAGGACCTTTTTAAGTTACAGAAAACAATACGTTATGTTGGTTGTATGTAAACTCAAATAAACGTAATTTGCTTGCATATAACTTCCAGAACTTTAAAATAAATCGAATAAAATGGAAATTGAAGCTGCAAATAGCGCATTTACAAGTAATGTGCCACTTTCTGTTCATTTTCCAAACAAACGCGTCACATTCACATGTAAATGTTCCCCATCGCGGTAGTAAATCAAAAATGCTGAGCCGTCTAAACTCTATATACGGCAACTCTATTTATGCGTCTCTTCACTTCACTCTCTCGATTTTTACCTCCCTTTCCACTACTTTTTTAAAGTTTTCAAGTAATTCTCTAAAATGTGAAAATATATAGGTCTTTACATTTGTTTTTTATTAAAAAGCTTATGCATAAATGCATAAAACTACGTGCTTAATATCAACTGATCCAAGGAAACATACTCGGGCGAAATGATGCAGATTAGTAACAAATATTACCTATGGTCAATATATCCTCCTGGTTAATTTTTCCTCCCTTTACTCTATCTAAACTTTATTTCTTTTTTCTGGAGGCATGACAATAATTTCGCTCACTTTAGGCATATGAGATTTCACGGATGCGTGGTCTGGTCAAAACCGAACCAGTTTTGGAGGAACCTGAAAGCGCCATAAGATTTGGCGATATGCGTCGTGATTTGTCCAAGAGTTTTTTAACCTTAAAACCTAAATTTTTGTATTGATTGTTTGGAGTTTTTTGTGCTCTGTTGTGGTTCTGTGTTTGTAATCGATGCTAGTTTTGTGGAGATTTCTGCATTCAACGTAAGGAATGCCGAGCCAATTTTTGACATTTGAATTGGTTCATTTTTTTACCCCTTCCAATTTAAATCGCTTTTGGTTTGGCATTCCCCAGCGCTGAATATCCCAGTTAGCACAGGAATAAAGAAAATCATGGATTTCCTTCGGACTTATTCTTTGCAAAGAAATTGAATATTAAACTTTTGAACTTTTTGAATTGAAGTAGCGAACCCAAATTTCAGTTTCCCGAATTTGACTTTTTTGTTTGATAGAGTCATTTACCCTATATCAAATTCACATTATTCAGGATCCAACTATGCAATTGCAGAATAAAATTAAACCGGATCTCCAAACCGTCCAACATATATCTGCAGCCCATGGATTAGCTCTTGATGCGACCCAAATCAAAAGTAATGTTTTTTGGCAACAAAACTAAACGGGACCATAGTTCTTCAAATGTTTAAATACAGAACAATAATGTTGCACTGCCACATTCACATGAGACCAAAAATCTAGGGCTGTAGATTGATTCCGATCTTAAATTCACTAAACACGTAAATCAGTTATCTCAAACATCCTACAATATACTGAAACAACTATACTCCCACATATTGTGACACAGTATATGGGCCTGCTCTAACTACTCTGGATTCTTTTACTTCAAAGAATTTAAAACTCCTATCCTGCTTTAGGTTCTCATTTGGAATTCGAAAGTATGATCGTAGCTAAAAAATAAAAGAACAAAATAGATTAAAACTCAAGCGGCTACGTGAATAATTAGATGTCACAACTCTAATTGTAAAAGTCTTTAAAACTAAATTTCCCCAATACCTTTATAAAAAAATGAAACCTTTAAACAGGAACTAGAAACCCAAATTTTCTTGTGGTTCACAAACATCGAAGAACATGTTTCAACGTTCATTTTCATTTCAAGCACCAAAACTGCTTAACAAACTACCAAAATTAATACTATTCTCTAATAAATTTTAAGATCTACCAAAAAGATGAAGTTTAAAGGTAAACTGGATCGGTATTACCTCCTTACTCTATAAACTACTTCTTCCATTTAATAATACTAAAAAAAACTTTTTTTTGTTTCCTATCTGGCTTAATTTTTGTTTTAGATTTAGAATTTAATCTATTCGATTTTCAATATTTTTCTTTTTCAGTTTTTGGTTTTGATTGAGAAACGCTCAAAGAGCGACACTTTGCCCTTTTGTCATAAGTTATTGGTAAATAGAACTTAAGATAATTTATTTTGTATAATTTTTGTTTCTTATGGCAAATAAAGACGATATTTATTTATGTATTTATAATAAGTCTACAAAAAGCAGATAACTTTATAGAAAATGCAGAAGACAGATATGTCAAAATTTGTAAATGTTTGTCTGGTTTTTTAAGATTTTTTAAAGGTATTAAAATGACACATGTCAAGATATGTTTTTTTGTTATGCATTTTGTTTTTAATTTCTTGAACTTTTTGTTAACAGCGGGTTAAAACTAAAAACGTGCAAAAACAAAATCTCTCTTAACATCCACCATTTACATTTGACGGTATTTTTAAAATTTTTCAATGTTAATAACAGAACATTATTTAGCGAGGAGAGTCTCAGGAATTCAGTAGGAGAATTTTTCTCTTCACATTGTGTCTTGAGAAATAGAAAATATTCCCAATTCCAAACAATATAGCACTCAAACGTTGTGTTTGTCACCTTTTCACATGCTAAACCATTGGGGTGCGATTGTACTTGCGAGTTTGTATGTAGCGTGTATTTTTGTTTAAATCTTGTTGTATGTGTAGCATTCCATGCATTTATGAAAATATCTTTCTTATAAGAGCATGGATATAGAAATAGTGTTTAGCTTTAACTACTGCGCAGCCTCAAATAGGGGCGTCGGAACAATGACCGTCATTTTTTACAGATTTTCAGTACAAGTCGTTACCCCAAGAGGTCGCTGTGGTGAACAGGCATAGTCCAACCTACCACCCCGTGAGGTCGTGTTGGCAAGTAGTCGAACTTCCCTAGCACATTCGCCAAAATTTCAAAATTTAATTAAGATTAATGGTTTCATCTTTTATCATGAGTTTAGTTCAATGCCGCTAACTTTTAAGTGGTGCCTATCAAGGTAGGCCTTTCTCAATCAGTAAAAAAATTGTGGATTTTAATTTCTTTCCATTCCTTCCAGTCCGGTCCAGGTTTGACAAGTGTTCTATATATTTTTCTCTTTCGACGTATAGGAGATACAGGTCTTCAGAATCTCTCGTTGATGGCTTGCACACCACTTAAGCTCACGGAGGTTTTATTATCTTTAGGCCTCTTTAGAGCAGGGAGTCGATTCTTAAAATAAATTTGAATATGAATCTAAGGAGACTACAAATGAGATTCATGTACGAATTTATTTCAAGAATGGGCCAAAGAATAAATTACAGTGAGTGAGGGATATTACATAAAATAGAGGTGCACAAGTGCATGATGTTTACCGACGCACGTGTGATAAACCCACAATGCTTTATTTACATACAGAAAAAATAACACTGACTGGACAAAAAGAAAACGAAATAGCATATTTTTAGTTCTTAGGCTGACAAAATATCTTTTCAAATGCATATTTTTTTTAAAATTAGAGTCATAATGAGATTATTCCAATTACTTCACTAGTGACATAATATAATAGAGTCCTATAGTTAAGGTTGTGTATAAAAAACATTGTATATTATATTTTATGTTTTATTTGAGGGTCTATTTTATAAAGCGTAGGCTACATAAAAATTGTGTCTTTGCTTCCCCTTCCTTGCTTGCGTCAGGGGTACAATTCAAAGTAATTTATAGTCAAATAATGTCAATTTTTCGACACTGAAAACTGCTTTCGAATAACTCGCGAGGCATCTCGAGAAAAATATAAAATTCTACTGTTATGTTTTTTAAATATATTTTATAGTGTCGTATATTATATATATACAGCTTTTATGCCATATTTTATATATTAATATTTTTATAGCAGGTGAATGTGCCATAATTTCAGTTATAAAAAAGAAAATTGTGTGTTGTTCAGTTTAGTTTATATTTATTATAACCTGAAAATTGCCTTTTCGCGACATTTGTTAATAATGCCGGTGATAGTGTTGATGATATGTAGTGATTATTTTATTGTCAGGAGAAACATGTATTGAAAAATCTATAGAAAAACTGCGGGTTCGATGTTTAAAATTTAAAATAAAATAAACCTAATCAATTCATGTTGATTTTACAAACCAAAATATGAATAACATATTCAAATCAAGCTCTCAAAAGTACATGTTAATAGTTAAAAGAATAACTTAATTAAAGAACAGAAAATATAGTGGCTTATTAAACCAATACTGATACCGATATGGAAATATGATATTCGACGGTAGAGTTGCATTTAGAGTAGCATACGAGTTTAAAATAAAGTACCAAGAAATTGTCAATGCACTCTGGCACGTTCAAAAAAGTACCTTTTATTGGGAGCTTAAATTTGAAATTGTAGCTATATCAAAATACCATAAAATGTCCTCAAAAAGCCATGCAAATAGGCATGTAATATACCGAGCTAGTTTCTAGATTTAAAAGAATTTAGTTCGACAAAATGGATTTTGTTCTTAATTATTTAATGAAATCTTTATAGCAATATATTCTAAGCCGGTGATTATTTAAAAGGTCCGAATTTTTTGGATAAAAATATTTGGCGCTCCCCAAAATGTAAACTTTATTTTTTTTACTAATATAAGACTATTTCTTTGATTTACAGTTTCATATAATTTTTTTATAAACAATATATTTCGCTCTTCCCTAAACTGAACTCAATGTGATAAATCCAGATCCATATCCCAAGTGGTCTGCATAATATAAAAAATCAATTAACCTTTAAAAATTGCGATTTATTTTATTGCGATTTTGAGACTACGTATTCCCACCTAACCTTTAGGAGGCAATAAAACTTTGTGGTTTATGTATGAGCAATCACCATACTTTTTTTTTTTATCGGCGAGCATTGGCATTTTATATTAAATGGCGATAGAAAAACTATGACTCATAGTTTAATATCCTATAGAACTGGACCTTTATCCAAAATTTAATAAAAACATATTCCAACCAATGCCAGCAAGTAGCGATATGTGATTATCGCTTCAAAAATATAATTTGGACATCTGTATAAAATTATCGGGAATTTTAGCGGACGAAAATAATAAAAAATTTCGTTGTTGGGTTAGGAAGTGCATCTCTTGAACAGAATCACATGACGCTTTATTGGTAGAACTGGCAAAAGCAGATAGGCAATCTATAAGATTATCAAAACTAATTTAATGAATTTCTATACAGCTGGCAAAACTAAAATTGAAAATTACTTACTCCTTCTCCTCAAACTTATAAGAAATTTATCTTCTATCACGAAATTTAAACTTTTACACTGTTTCTACTAATGCTATTACTTTGCTAAAAATTGCGGTCTAGGCGTGCTTGTCAAGTAAAATACTTTTTTAGGCACTTAAAAAAACTCTACTTAACAGATTAGTTACATAAATACTTAATCAAACTCTATGCTGATACATTATTTGAGGAGGCAAACCACAGCGAGAAATCTAGAAGTTTAGAAAAGCTAAGTGGCTCAGAAGTGTTCGGTATTATGAAGGCGGCTACCCTAGAAGAGGTCAGGAATAGTGAGAAATGGCAAATATATTACTGACTGCCAGTTCACCCCGAAAATGCTCATCTCTCTTAAAATTGCTGGCGGCTTGATGGAAGAATGCGCAGAGGTGCTGGAGATCCTAAGCGATAACTAACGGGTTTGGGTTGCGAAACATACACGGGTGTTAGGCAACGAGAAGCCGGATGAACTCGCGCGGATCGGAGCAGGAACCGATTATGTAAGACCGAAGTCACTTCTTGGTGTGACTAAAAGACAACTGCAGAGCGGACGCAGCAACTGGGCCACTAAGGGTGCACTAACAAACTCCTAGGAAACAGGAATAGCTTGCAGTCAGACCCATGAATTCGTAGACATTGGACTGCTGGTAGGTATTCTAAATTGAGATAACCTGTTGAGTAGCACATGCCACGTATAGAAGTCGAGAACGACCATACCTCCTTAATCTGTGAACAGAAAGACGGGACATCAAGGTACCCCGTGGCATAATGTCAGGTCTGCAAGAATGAGACTACAGCCACTAGTGGCCAAACGCTAAGCCAGGAAAAGCTGCACTTGCGCAAATTTAGCCGACATACTGGACTGTGTAAAGATAACAGGAAGGCCCAATGAGCTACCTGGACATTGAATGGAAGTGCAGGTGGGTTAAGGGATAGACCATCTTACTAGGTACTACTACCACATCAAAACAGATTTCACATGCTATCATAGAAATAATCTCAAACAGATCTTATCTAATAGGTGAGTAGGAAAGGCCGGGCTCTTGTCCCTCCCCCCTATCCCTAATTCTTTCACTGAGTAGTTAACCTACCTAGTCTTACCAATTTATTTAACTTTTTGTTTTTCTCCACAAATCTAAATTCACTTTCAAATATGTTTTAGGGTAAAATTCAATTAGGTGATATTACTAGGTACGTAGAAATCCTTGTAATAAGATTATAATTCTTTGGATACAATAAAGAAAGTAAGTAAGTAAGTACGTAAGTAAGTAACTTACTAGGTACTACTGACACTAATCAACTTTAAATTTAGTCTAGTCGACAGCGTGCAAGTAGTTTGGTTACTTGCTGTACCAACTTAATGTCATTAACTTTACTTGAAAATTTTACTTTTTAAGGTAAACTACAAATAAGAAGATACAATACCAAAAGTTGACAACAAAGCAAGTAAAAAATATAGGGTTGGACCCCTCTGCTCAAATCTTAATATCGTTTAAACATACGTAGTTATTTTTGAATTTCAAATTGATCTTTCAGTTAGATATCCTAGTATTAATCTTTTTAAAGATAAACATGATACTTGATCTGTTAATGCGTTTTTTTCTATTAACGTTTGGGTTAAGGTATGGTATAAAATCTTGAACTATAATCTATGTTCTAAAAATTTAAATATTCTTTCTATATTTTTTAAACGTTAAAAAGATACTTTTTGACAAAATAAATTTTAAAAAAGTTATTTTTTATAAAATGATCCTTAAAAACTTTGAGGTGATTGTAACAACAGCAACATAATTTTATACCCTCGTTTCTTTTAAACCCTTCTTTATCAAACTTTCCACGAAGCGTTTAGCTATAAATACCGGCGAATTCAATAAATCGAAGGGGTAGATTTACTCGCCACCCTCTCTTTTGAACGCTACGGCACGCGCCCTTTCGACACCTGTTGCACCCTTTGTGGTCATTTTCACCCTTTGCTCCCTAACGCGGTCCCTGCACAGTGCTCCTGCTGTTAGCGAATGATTCAGGCTTTGAATTCTAGGCATTCATTTCAATCCTGATGCACAAGTGTCTTCTTTAAGCTCTTTTCTGTTTTTATTATTGAAGACTAATTGTATCTCGTTTCCATTCTTATCTTTTTATTTTGTTTTTTAGAAAACTTTTCCTTTTTAATTTCATACATTCCTTTACTTTGTATTTCTCTTCTAAATTGTCTAGACATTGTCATCCGTAGTGACCTTGTTACTAGTTTCGCTTGCTATAGATCGTGTTGGCGATATTTGCTTTGTTTTGTCGCATTATTTGTGTGCTATTTTGTCATTTTAGTTTTAGTTTTATTCTCATAGACGACGGTCTTGTATGTTGTTTGGTTTGGATGGAGGTTTTGAATTGTAGTATGAGCTCAAAGTATCCGAGTCCCATCTACATCTTTGATTATCAAGCTGTTTTGTTTTGTGTAAAATTTTAAGTTTTATCTAACCTAAACAGTCAAAATATGTCTAGGGGAATAACAGACAAATAAATAATTTTTAATCGAAAACAATACCTTCTCTAGCCATTGCTGCACGCGCTAAAATTGCAAAAATGCTTGGTTTCTGTGGTATGGTGGGTAACAATGCCTCTTGCTGCGCTGTCGATCCGGATTCAATTCCGGGCGTTGCCACGGTCTGCTGTATGTGATTTAGAAACTCTGGGCATTGATCCAACACGATGGATGTCCCATTATAACAAAATCTTAATTAAATGCAGCTGTATGTGTCTTAAAATGCTACTGTGCATCGTCCATTCCGAAAAGGGCGCGACCCTTGTTGTTATCGCGTCGACTGACCCTTTTCTTCACATATTCCCTTTGAGAGGGTGGCTTTCTTAGACGATCCCCTTGTACGACAAGCGGTCAAGTGGAACAAGAAAGGGTAAAATTTGGTTTAAGGGTGTTATTGATACACACCGAATTGTGGATTGTTGGGATAGTTTGGATTTCCTTTACCCACAAGGGTCTCATCAAAAATTATTAGGTTTGATTTAAGAAAGAAACGAGAATGTTTTGGTTGTTTTGTTTTATTATTTTTAAAGTAAATTAAACATGTTTTGTTCTTTAACGGCTTATATACTCTGGTGAGTTTTTGCCTCTAATAATTTTTCTCCATTCTGATCCCAAACATTCCTTCCTCCCTTAAGTTCTTACATTCAATCAATAGATAGATCATAGATCCTTTTCAAAATCAGTAGCTCATATCTTTGTTGATCTGCCTCTTCTTTGCTAGTTTTTGTTTGTGTATATCTAACTGAGTGATTTTCTTTAGTGCTGAAATACAGAGTTACAACAGGAACCTGACGTTTTTGAAACAAATAGTACACAGTTATTTTATGCAAAAATATTTATTTTAACTTAACCAAATTTTTTGTCAATACATCCTTTTCAAAATTAAATATCAGTCCTAAAGTTACGTCGGATAGGTGATGTTATTCCTCCTTAATGCAGTTGTCAAGCTTTTGCGTTAGATCGGCCATAATAAGAAACATCAATTTACCATCGAATGTATTCACGTCTTCCCTGGTTTTCTACTTTAGTTCTGCGAATGTGCGGGGTCTGTAAGAGTATACATATGATTTCAGATACACTCACAAAAGAAAAAGTCACAAGTGCTCTAATAAGATGATCTTGGTGGCCTTGAAAATTCGCTAAAATTTAAATTAAGCTTTTGAGGTACGTGCTCCGAATTACTTGAATGGAGAGACGAGCAGTGTGTGCTGTGATATTAAAACTGCATCGAATGAAGATACAGGGTGTTCCAACTAAAAGGTAACAGACGTGTTTTTTGGTATTTTTTGTGTGAATTTGGAGAAATGCTCGGACACGTCGATTTTGTTGGCGAGGGGGACACCTTTTGGCTATCTTGAATTTTTTGTAGCGCGCACCATCTTCGAGGGGAATGATAAAATAAAAATCAAATCCGAAAAATATAAAATTCTAATTTTTATTTTATCAGTCCATGTTAAATTTGAAAGTTTGAGGCAATTATCTCAAACACTAATAGATAGATTTTTGAAATTTTTACACGGTTGTAAAGACATTCCAGAGGCCTTCAAAACAAGGTATCACTAGACCCACTTTCTCTATTCAAGAAATAGGGGTAAAGTATATCCCTCGAAGATGGTGAGTGCTACAAAAATTTCAAGATAGCTAAAAGGTGTCCCCCTCGCAAACAAAATCGACGTGTCCGAGCGTTTCTCCAAATTCACACAAAAAATACCAAAAAACACGTCTGTTACCTTTTAGTTGGAACACCCTGTATTTATATTCTTGCTAATTCCACTTCCTACTCCTACTAGTGGAATACTAGCCCTCTTAAAAACTTCTCGTCGATCACCCTGTACATCCTCGTGTAGTCCAGTTTTTCATCCTATGTTTTGAGTTTAATTTATGTGTTTAATAGCTTTGGTTTTAGCTCGGTACTCATTTTTTAAGCACTTATTTGTCTCACTCACTACTTCGATATAATAACAGTAAGCTGAATTATGAGTTCAGTTATTATATGACTCGTTGGATTAAGTTTTCTCTTTCTTACTAAACCTTCTCTTACGCCCACGTCAATAATAATGGGAGGATATTTTTTCATCATTGTTGTATTGTCATCGGACCACTATGTGTATACCAAATTTTATCCAAATCGGATAACGGGAAGTGTGTCAAAAACACATTTTTCTATAGAAGGGGTTGGGGTAGGGGTGAAAGGATATTTTATAATGGGAAGTGTGTCAAAAACGCTTCACAAGATTTGATAGTTAGTTAGATAGTTAGACAGAACATCTGAAGTTAAATAAAAGCTTGTAAAAATTCAAACCTCTTCAACTGCTTGTTCTTATAATATTCCTGTCACCCCAACTAACAGCTACAGCAATCGATAGGAAACAAACAAATGTGGCAGTGATCGACGTTGAGGAAGGTGAAGACCACATGATTTTAGTGGTGGTAGATATTTTAATAAACTTATTTTCTTTAGGATTTATTAATAAAGTCAAAATTACTCTCGTAACAGCAAGAAGTAAGAAATAATGAAAATTATAGACGATCCTTATTTAGAATGTTCTTTGGGCCTTAAAATATCTGATCTAGTATAATCCTAATATCTGAAGGTGTAATTAAATAGTATCTCCCTTAAATAATTTTCCTGTTTGCATACTTTGTGTAATAAAATAAGAAATTGTGTACTTTTCTCGATTGAAAGAGCATTTCAATACAGCCAATTTGTATGCAGCCCATAATCAAATCATTTCATCCGAGTTCATCTCCGCCCCGCAAACGATTATTTCCCCTTCTCCAAAACTAAAAGAAAGACGAATACATTATCATTTTCGACATGACCTTTGCCTACACATTTAAAGCGATGTTTTTTTCTATTGCGTTGACAATTCAGTGGAAATAAGAATGTGTTGCTATGTTGTTACAATGATTCGCAGAGTCTTTTTTTGGAAGTGTAAGTCAATGCTTGGTTAAATGATTTCTGGATCCATTGGTCTGAAGCTAAAGTTTTGCATAAGGAGTCGTATTGGCGAAAACTAAAGTTTATTGAAGCTGTATTAATAATGCAGAACAAAAGGGTTTTTTAAAATCAAACAAGTTTCGTGGCTAATCGGGCAAAAAGGAGTTTTTTGTTTCCCTTATATTTTTCCGTGGGTAGCCTGAAAGCTTAACCTCACGGGGGTCCAAGATCTAATGGACACCTAATGAGTGTTGACAGTTAACCGTTTCGTCCTTATGGGACTCAGAGTCAGAAAAAGCTTTATTGTCAAAGAAAAAAAAATCTTATTGACAAAGCATCAATCTTATAACTAAAACATATTTTGTCCAAAATTATAATTAAGTAAAACTAATAAAAATAAGTTCACATTTTTAAAATACTAGGTAATTTCTAGCAAAAAATAAGTAGGAAATGGGTAGGACCTGCAATCATAAAAAAAAACAAGCAAAGCAAAACAGATAGGTAAAATAAGAAAGTGCAGAAACATATTTAAAGAAAAACAAATTTTAACCGCTTGTGATATATATCTATTTAAACTTTCAAATTGTGTCCATGAAAATGTAAACGAATTCAAAAAAATAATAATAATAAAAATTTACAGATGTGCATACCTATAGCACAAGAAACACAAAAAGCTAGTGCAGCCCAAATTTAATCATAATTTTATTAGAAAATTGGCTTACTTTGCCGGCTTAACTTACCATAACTTGCTTCCAGATAATTCAACATCATTACAAAACAAAATCATTAGAAAAAAATATAAAAAAAAATGCTACTAAATTTAGCACCGTACACTTTAAGTGAATATAAAAAATCTTTAAAAAGCTAGAAACTGGTTTTAAAATATTTTTAAACATATTTTTTGTCTGTTTTTTTATTAATCAGTGAGAAAAAAAAAAGGTTTGTCATATACCTAGTGTTTTTCAGTCACCTTAAACACCTATAATTCTTTACAATTGCAAATACTATCATTTTGTGGCAAAGCCTGTATTTGTATAATACTTTGGTGAATAAATATATCTTTCTATCTAAATTCACACATATTAATTAAATCGTTGTTTGATGGAGAATCAAACAACGATCAAATATAAACAGTAAGACATCAAAAAAGATTAAGAGATTAAAACAAAATAAAAGCATTAACAAAAAAAACAAACCAAATTAACAATAAAAAACATTTAAAAAGTTTAAAAATATATAAAACAATTCTTGGAAGATTCCTTTTATTTAGTTAGTTATATAAAACTCTTCCAAGGTATAAAAACACTTTTCTAAAAGGTATTCCTTAATAGCAGTTCTAAAGCCATTATATCCATTAATTTCTCGGAACTGCAATGGAAGTTTATTAAAAATTTTTCTACTTTCGTAGATAATGGATTTTTGTATCATTGTTGAACAAGGGATTGGAAGACGAACTACTTGTCTTTGCCTAGTGTTGTGATTATGATGGTAGTTATAATCTTGTCTGTGTTTATTTTTAAAGATTAAACAAACTGATTCTAGAATGTACAACGAAACTAGGGTAAGTATTCTACAATTTTGAAAATGTGGTCTACAAGAATCAGTTTGCTTTAATTGCAACATAGCCCTGATAGCTCTCTTCTGATAACGAAAAACAGACTCAAACAATGTGTTACTACATGAACCCCAGAATGCTATTCCATAGCGTAAATGAGATTGAACTAGGGCAAAGTATACATTTCTCGCCAATTCCACCTCAAGCTCCCTCCGAACCACTCTTACAGCAAAACACCCTGATGCGATCTTCCTTCTCAATGGAGTTATATGTGCCTCGAAATTTAGCTTTTCATCAATGAAAACGCCTAGGATTTTTGTGTTCTTTTCCTGTTGTAAAGGATTGTTTGCTAATATTAGTCCTTCCATTGAACATTTAAATCCCATAATTTTGCTCTTATCAATATTAAGCGCAAGTTTATTGGCATCAAACCAACGCTTAATCTGTAGCAATCCTGAAGAAACTACTCCCCTTAGTTCTTCCACACTTTCACAGTGCCAAAGACAAGTTACGTCGTCTGCAAAAACAGTCAGCTCTGCTCCCACATTCATTTGACACAAGTCGTGGACATACAAAAGGAAAAGCAGGGGACCAAGTACTGAGCCCTGTGGAACACCGCAATTTACATTTCTGGATTGGGAGTATTGATTGTTAGCAAAAACTCTTTGAGATCTGCCTTTTAGAAAAGACCTAATCCAATCCAAAGCTATTTCACTGAAACCATAATGCCGAAGCTTCAGCTGCAGAATGTTGTGACTCACACAATCAAAGGCTTTAGACAAGTCACAAAAAACTGCAGCCGCAGCCTCGCCATCATTGATCGAAGTGTAAGCACATTCCAGGAATCTAAAGATCGCATCATTAGTGCCTTTCCCCTCCTGAAAGCCAAATTGGTTAGGGCTAAGAATATTATTTTCCACTAAGAAAGCCATCATTCTTTTTTTGCAAGTTTTTCCATAATTTTTGATAGTGTGGATAGTAGTGAGATAGGTCTGTAGTCCTCAGAACACTGCTGGTCAATGTGACAAATCTTGCGAAGTTAATCAGACGGTTAGAGACAAAACCGTATTAGGAGCATTTCAGGTGACTTTGCAAAAACTTTACTCACAAGTTAAAATATCGCGTGGTGTTTAAAGTAAATAGAGACAAAGCAACTCCGAAATTTGGTGTCGATTCGCAGAATGTTAAAGACTCAATTGTGCAGTAATTTTTTATTGAGACGACAGCGCCCCCTACTATCTGTCACTAATCTTATCATTTGTCCCAAGTGTAAGTATTTCTAGGCATGCTGTGAAACCCAGATGATATTAACTATTTGACATTCTGCCGGTCTTGTTAGCACACATCCTTGCACTTTATCACAACTAGTCTAAATAAAGCAGCAAGGTGACCAGTGCAAAATTTAAAACTTTACAATAGAGCAAAAAACCAATCACGTCAAACAATTTTAGTCGGATATACCAGTTAGTATCACCGCGGCCGTTTGCTCTATTTTTAATAGTCGTTATATTGATGGTGCCTTTGAACACTTTGAATAGATTCTAACAAAAACCGCGGCGAATACCGCGTATTAATCCCCCCGAAAACAAGCTTTTTACAATCAGGACGCCACGCTCCGCCGAAAATCTGTATTTGAAAAGCGCAATTTGGGAAAATCATTCAATTTTCCGTCCGAACGGTCTCTAGGCCCATAAAAAAGCCCCGAACAAAGACGCAATTTCGATAATTCAGAGGGCTGACTTGTACGTAACGCACAAAATTGAGTTCTTAAAAACTTTAAACATCCAAACAGAATAAGAAGAATATTTTTGTGGCTACAAAGTAAAATTATTTGGTTCTTCCTTTTAATATGAGTTGCTGGAAAGGTTTGGTTCGGGTTTCTTCTCGCAAAGCATTTGGTAGAGGAGAAGCCCTAATCGCATTCAATGTACTAGTGCAGGGATATTTAGATATTAACTATTGAGGACTAATTGAGGACTTGCCCACAAAATTAATTTTTATTTTGGTCTTTTGAATATCTCCTCAATATTCCTTTCAATTTTTTAAATAACTAAGATGTCTATAAATCTTTTCTCGATTAAAATAAAGCGTTTGATAAAGTTTGTCAAGATCAGCTTATAGAAGTTTTACAATGACTATTATCACCGACAGAAGAAGAAACGAAATAAGTTTTTTTACCTATTTCCTTTGACGCCTACTCTGTGGTCCTTTTAAAAAAGATGATAAAGATGACAGTACAGTATTAAATACAAATGGAGTCTTCACTGTTCTTCCAAGTTACAATAAAGATGGCAAAGTGATTTCAGCGGAAACCCTTCAAGATCTGCCAAGAGTTATTGACACATTTCCAAAGAATCACGAACAAATTAGTTTGATGCCGCGAATAGAATGTGAGGAAAACGAAGTTTATACTTATTAAACACGACAGAGTTTAACAGCAGAAAAATAGTTTTGTGCAATGTAGATCCATCCTTTGAACTGAGACTAAGACTGGCTGGAGGCCAGGACATGAAAAAAGAAATTATTAGGAGATTCCAAAGTTTTTAGATGTAGTTGCACAAAAGAATAATGAATGGTCATTGGTTAATAGAGTTTATCGTTTGTTTTTTCTGTTCGATTAAACCATGTTGACACTACTGCCAGCTCTCATTACAAAATTACGTAACTAGCTTAGAAATTCTTAGCCGTTTAAACATCTAAAAAGACATATTTGTTATTTGTCATACATGAATTGGATCTTGGTGGAGAAAGTGTCGATTCTTAACGTTTCTTACCTTCAGATAATTTCTAAATAGCTAACAAAAATAAAACATACTAAGCCTAACTACACCAACTGCGAACAGTCAGTCATTACTAAAAATTCAAAATGAGCCCTAGGGCTGTTGGAAGGTCTACCCCATTTGCTGTTACTGAATATGCTGCCGGAAGTGAATTATGTTGCGAAATAATGTGTCTGCTACATACAAGAGACTCTATCAGCGCGCCTGCAGCATTTGGCTTGAATCTATAATTTTTATAAATAACTTTTTAATGTTAATGGCAACATCAGTGAAAAATATATTACCTTTTGGCAAATTGACTATAAATCAGTTTTTTATGAGCCATTGGGGAATATTAATAGGCTGTCACAAAAAGATCGAACATAAATTCTAACTTTTTGCTTGAACATATACAATCTCTACTGACGTTGAACGTACTAATAAAGCACAACGAAATCAGAGAGGATTTAAAAATAATGTTTTTTTTTTTTAAATATGATGGTTACACCCCACCGGTCGGTGTCGTTATGTCTGATCACTTGAGCAGTGCAGCATCCTCGCTCAGCATTGGTGCTTTGAGTACCTGTTTTCTCCTTAAGCATAATACTCCAATACCCATGCTAACTTTCATTTCGTGAAGCACACATTACAAAATAGAAGTGTCAAATATTAAGTGAGCATAAGTTTATCTTTCTCGGGGACCAACGTCAGCGACTTGTAAAGGATAGACTTATGCAGTTTTCTTTGTATGTCTGTATATATCTATTTCATATTGTTTGCTTCAAAATTCGCTTATTGTTTCAATGGGTAACCCGGAGTATTGGAGTATTATGTATATGGTTGTCTCATTCTTGTATAGGCCTTACCTTCTGCCACGAGGTGCCTTGATATCTCATCAAGTTCACTTTTTGCTGATTTAATATAAATAAATAGGCCAATAATTCTTCAACTTATTGTATTATGAAGGCTGGGTTTTCTTGAAATTGATTACACTACATTTTATATAAATAGACAATCCAACGATCTATTGCTTGACACAAATCACCCGGAAAATCCCCAAAAGAGTCGAAGTGAATGTAAAAAGGAAAAATAGAAAAATGACCTGTGTGGCTTTAGTAGCAACTCGACGCGATCCCATTTTTCCACGTTATTGGGTTAGGGCCATTCTGTGTTTGTCTTGCCTCGATTCTTCTTCATACACCGTCAGACGGGTATAAATATGCTATCGGCGTCCACGCGAGTCCCATGAGTCTATGAGAAATTGGTCCGAAACAGGGGTGGCTCCTATGACACGTATTTGTCAAGATATTTGGAAATTGATTCGGCTTTGCTGTATATGAGTAGAGAATATTTTAGTTACGGTATAGTTTTATGATTTGGCTTACGGATATGTTATATCCATAGCAATTTATCTTGCTAAATCGCAATTGAAATCGGACTTTTTTATACCTTTGTTGGAGCAGGGCCTCTACACTGAACTACTAAACACACTACACAACAATAAAATAATTTTTTTATACTTTCGTTTTAAAAAAATTGTTTTTTTTTTAATAAATAAAAAGTGGTCAACCAGTACCTACCAAAATCAGCCATTTTAGCTTTGCTTAGGTGGTCCTTTGAATCATCCAGCAAAAGAAGAGAGAAATAAAATTTCGGACTTCCACTGTCTTTATTTATTTTAAACACGACGTTAGATTTGTAAGTTTTGATGTAGAAAGTCTTTCTACCAACGTTCTTAATAAATGAGTCACTCAGTATCATCAAAAAACTTACAAACTGATGATACACTTCACGAGAGAACAACGCTATCGGTGGAGGGGGTGAAGGATATATTAATGCTCTGTTTCCGTAACTCTTACTTTCAAATGAAAAATAAGTTTTACGCACAAAATGATGGACTTCCAATGGGTTCGTTTCTTTCGCCAGTGGTAGCAAACATCTACATGGAGTGGTTCGATGACCATGCGATCAACACAGCAAAAGTTAAGCCAAAACTATGGCTGCGATACATGTATAACACATTGATCATATGGCCAAAAAATGATGACGACCTGCAGAATTGTTTACACCACCTGAACGGTATTTGACCAACAATCAAATGTACAATGGAAATTGAAAAAGATTTGAGCTTACCTTTTTTGGATGTTCTTGTCAAATGAATAGACAGAACCATTCAATCCAGTGTACATAGGAAACCTACACACACGGGACGTTACCTAAATTGTAAATCTAATCATTCTGTTGCTACAACACAATGAGTTATAAGAAGTTTGTATTTATATTTGTAGTAATAATAAAGAATTAACCACCGAAATCAGCAACGTTAAAAACAAACCAAATGTAGAAAACTCTCAAAATAATAATCCGTTGGATGTTATTATCATTCCATATGTTCAAGTGATTTGGAGTCTTGTGTTAGGTATTACAAAGCAAATCCTAATTCAAATTTTAATCGGCGAATTAACAAGTTAGCGAGTGACTACGCCTGACCAATTAATGTCAAACAAGGATTATTTCATAGAAGTCAAGCTGTTAAAACGTACTCATTTATGTATTTTCATATGTTTTGCCACAGTAGCTATTCACATAAAACCAGTCACAAGTTTGGCGACCAATAGCTTTCTAAATGCTTTTAAAAGGTTTTGCCCATGAAATACCTCGAAATGTTCCGATAACGGTTTAAATTTTATGTGCGCAAATAATTATTTATTATTTGAATTGTACGATCTGATAAATTATCGGAGACATATTAAGGTGCTGACTAGATCTGCTCACATGAGTGGCTTATGAGAAGCCTCTGTATATTTGGCGATGTTTATCTAAAAAATAGTTTGGGTGAGACCTTGTTAATAGATAAGAACTCTAAACCTCTAACCAATTTATCTAATGTCTACTAAGATTTTAGTCCTTTGACTTTTTGTTAACCTTTAAAAATAGTCACAACCATACATTTCTTGAGTACGCCTATGGAACAAAATTGTGTGTGTATATTCCACATCTCTCAGCAGCAAACAACCTATATCGGTATTTTTCTTGATCACATGGTCCATATTTCCTGAGTTGATGCCCTAAATGGCGAAACGTTGAAAAATTGTCAATTTGCGCCCGGGCGTATGGCGAGGTATATTTCTGATTTATTTTTCGCATTACTGCTGTTGCCTGCCACCTTTTCAGGTAATATCGGAAGAATCATATTGTGTTATTTGTCTAAAGCATATCATAATAGAATAGGAATGGATGGTGTATATCCGTTGAAATAAATGTACTGTGACGAATTTGAAACTGTTATAGCTTATTACCTAAAATTAGGATATGTGCATAAATGATTTATGAGTGACGTACACAATATCGAAATATATTTGATCGAAAATCAAAATTTCTAACCTAACTTAAAACATAAAAATGTCGAATAATCAAAATCTCACAATTAAAATGACGAAAATAATAATATCGAAAATTTAAATATCAAACTAAAAAATTTTGAATAATTAAAAATAAAAAAATAATTAAACAAAATTTTTAAAATCTAAATTACAAAATATCGAAATGTGGAAACTATACAATTTTAAAAATACCAAATATAAAAGAAAAATATTTTTGAAGTGTCGAAATTTAATCCTGTCTCAACCATTATGAGGTTCTTATCTTAATTACTAACCAAAACACACCCGACCACGCAACCTAACCAAGTAATGTAATCAACCATCTGATCCAATCAACCTAACAAACCAAACCAACCAACCTAATCAATCAACCTTACCTACTAACATAACCAACCAATCTACCCAACCAAACAATCAAACCCGTAAATTGATTGTTCAAAATTTTGTAGTTTTAATATTTTAATTTTCGATATTTTAGTTTATCCACATTTTTTATTACAAGATTTTAATTTTTTGATATTTTAGTTTTTGATTTTAATATTTGCGACATTTTGACTTTGACATTTTTATTTTGATATACAAATTTAACTTGCAATAGTTTATAAGTCAAGAGTACTTTAACGTCAGGTATACCAGCATATCCGTCGGTTTCTTGAACGTACGAATTCAAACCTTTCAATACACCAACCCCAAACCACTTCTTATAAACCTATTGAGATTTTTCGCATCCGTTTTCCAACAGGTTTTTATTCATGTAAGAGGAACGTTTGCCGTTTTCTTTTTGAAAAATACGCTTTTATTGCACGAAAGTACAGCTCTATCACGGTTTAATTTTGAAACATTAGGCTGTCAGTATCAACATAAAAGGATGTTTTTGGACAGTCACTGCAAACATCAATTTCGTGATGGTAGTGGTTAACTTTCTGACTAATAACGATAGGTTTTTGTCTGGAAAAACAGACTTTTTCGACGCGTCTCACTGTATCATTAATGAGCTGTCATTTCTCTCTCACCCCATTTTTACCTTCCTAGCCCGCACAGCTAGAGAAGGTTTTGTTTTCGACGAAAATTTTTTTTTGATATAACGCCGAAAATGTGTTATTTGGGTGTATTTTGACCTATCCTAGCAATATCGTCGTGACGTCTGTCTGTGTGTGTGTGTTTTTTTCCTGTCCGTAACACGATAGCTCCTAAACCGCTCAACCGATTTTCACAAAATTGTCAATAGTGTTCGACACAACTGATTGGTCAAAATCCATTAATGTTAATGACAGTTTTTTGACAATTAAAAACTTTTAAAAATGCTAACTTTTTAACGGAGCATCGCATCAATATGAGGCTTTCGGAGTATAGTAGACTAAATTTGGCTCAATAATGTGTGTTATAACCAGAAACTTCGTAGGAGCTTTAGTTTCTGAGATATTTACAAAAAACTGTTTTAAAGGCTGATATATCATGAGTTCACTTGAAGTGTGCTAATAGGCTAGCTAGGAAGGTATCAGATCTGTCATAGATCCATTTATTTAAGAAGTAAAGCTTGTTAAACATCACAAACATATAAATTTGCAACACTATTCAAGTTTTGATTAGTTGCAAATATCAATGTGATTCAACCATAACAGTTCATAAAAGTTATCGTTATAGTTATTAAAGGTAACGTAATGACAGCTCTATGTCTGTCAAAAATGCGCATTTACAAGTTTTTCCTGTCTTAATAAATATCTTGCTGTTCCCCGTTTTTATCCTGGAAACCCGTCGTGAAACAACTTTAGATTACTTATTTCGATTACATCGAAAGTTTATAAAGATGTACTGAAATTACAAATGTTCAACTAATTTAAAGAAACTGACCTTTTTGGTGAAAGTGAGTATAGGTGTATTATTGATAATTAAGAATGTCTTCCAACGCGTCCTTTGCATACAGCAGAAAATGAGCAAAACCCAATTTTTTTTCGAACGTATCTCTTTATCCTTCAAAGCGGAAGTGTTTGACATAGATGCAAGATACTTACTAACCGAAACGTCGTGTTTTAAAATAAATAAAGACAATGGTAGTCCGAAATTTTATTTCTGCACAATCATTGTCTACGAGTTTCATAGATGCAAGCTGTTGCGACGTTTTAAGATCATTTGTAAAAGAAATATACTTCGCTCTATATTATTTGTTATATCGTTCTATATCCTGCCTGCAATGAGTCGTGTTTCTATCCTCGTTGCTGGTTCAACTCCTTCTCTTTTATTCCCTGTCTAGTATGCACCTCAATGTTTACAATTGAGATGATATAAATAATTTAGGTACTCCAAACTCTCCAAATAAACCAAGAAAGAATAGAGCAAGTAGAGAAATATATATAATAATATACCTGGGACAAATTATTAAACTAACAAAAGAAAACCAAACAGCTGAAATCAAGATACTAGTAAGATTGGCCTGCACAGCATTCGGTAAATTAAGCTACATATTAAATAATAAAAAATATCCGCAGTACCTTAAAATTCAAGTGTATAACAAACATATCCTTCCTGTACTCACCTAAGGATCCCAGACCTGGACACTTACAAATTCAAACCTGGATATGGTAACAAAAGCCCAAAGATCAATGAAAAAGAAATGTTACATGTAAAGCTCACAGATAGAAAAAGAAATGATGGATAACAAATAAAACAAAACTAAGGGATGTCAGAGGATAAACAGCAAAGTTAAAATGGAAATTTGCCGTCATAATATCAGACAGAAAGACGATCGATGAAACAAATTTATTGTGAACTGGAGATCTTGAGAAAATAGAAGAAGTAGGGAAAGATTCCATATGAGATGAAATAGATTGCTGAATACGGCGACAGACCGAGAGGAGTGAAAGATATTGGGGGAGGCCTATGTCCAAAGATGGATCGAGGAAGGCTAAATTGAATAGATAGACTTTACTTTGTTACCAAGACGTTTGAATTGAGTTTTCGGAACACTGGGCAATGATCCAATAGGATGGAAGTTATGATTAAAAAAAATAGATAGACTCCAAACTGGTCCAAACAAACTTCGTGAAAACAAAGTCGAAGATTAAACTGAGGGATACTTTGACTTTGGCCTTTATTTAACCGATATATACCGAGGACCCGTATCATTACCGAGCTGTCAATTATGTCATTAAGGCGTCGGCAAGTGGCAACGTTGGCATAATTATAGCGTTGCTACCGCATGAGTTATAAGATATTTCATGAGAAGTGCATAATGAGACCTGCGACTGCCTATAAGGCTGTGGCTGCAGCGAACCTGGAAAAAAGGCATCTTTTGATTATAGAGTTAAAAGGTGAATGTCGTGGATATCTTAACTATTGGGAGGCAATCAAGTTACTTACTTACTACTTAGGGAAGGATGGACTTCTGCCGTTGTTGCAAGCACGAGAACTTCAATCCACGGTTACTATTGATCGAAATCGGACACCTGACATTAATTTAATAGTAATAACATGTTTTTGTTTTCAATAGAAATATCACTTCAAAGTTCTCCTATTACAAAGCAAAAGAGCAGTTGTATCAAATATTCACCAAAAAATCATCTCTTTCTTGGTAGTTTAAAGTCACAACTACAAACTGACCAATGGTAACCGTGGATTGATGTGGACATTTATTCCCGGGAGAACAGAACAAATCACCTGTTGTGTGAATTTCTAGCCTTGCGAGGACGAGATGTAACGCTTTAAGTCTTCCACATTTCAAAGATCTGGTAGAACTAAGAGACACACAACTCGACGCGTTCGCCCAATTTATAAAAATCTGTAAAACCGTTTAACTAGAGAATGCGTTTCCCATCAAATGACCAAGATTAGCCGCCTTAATGTCGAGGAGGAAAGCAATAAGTTGTTACAAGCAGCTCTTTCAAAAACAGTAACAGCGGATTTTCAATTTCGTGTAGTATCAAAAAATGACCAGGCTCCACCCAGATTCTTAGGAATGCACATGGACTTAGCCCTAACTAAAATTATGTGATCGACTCTCACAATCAATATATGCATTGCGAAGAATAACCGTACTTATAAATAACTGCATATTTTGCCATCTTCCATTCAACTATGACGTATGGCAGGGTTGGGTGGGGTAATGCTACAGACAACCAACTGGAAAAGGTTTTCCTTAATCAAAAGTCTGCAGTACGAATAGTATCAGGGGCTACAAAAAGGGATGAGTCATGTAGGTCTCTGTTTAGACAGCTTAAAGTTTTAACTCTGTTTGCACAGATAATCCTTAATAAAAAGGAACATCTATAACAACATGACATACACAACCACAAAACATGCAATAAAGAACACATTGTGGTACCAAAACACAAAATAGAAAAAATAACTTGTAGGAGATCACGTTGTTTAACTCTCTACCAGTTTTCGTAAAAGATACACATATAAAATTTTATATTATTTTAAAAGATATTCTTGTAGAGGTTTATCCATACAGCATCAAAGAAACACTTGATTTTAATAATAAGTCTTTTAATTTAGAATTTATTAATAGAGTTTTAAGTAAAACACTTGAGGTTTTTTCAATGTGTTAGTATTTAAATTTGTCTTTTTGTTTTTTTTTTCATATATTTAGGGTTACCTAAGGCTGTCTTAGTATTTTAATTTGTCATTTTGTTTAGGGTCTATATGCCTTTTTAATTATTATTTATAATATGTACTTAGTGTTTTTTAGTGTTCCTTTTATTACTTATTCAGTTTTAATATTTGGATCTATTTAGGTGCTTTTAAGGTTCTGTAGATTTGCCAGCGCCCTAATTTAAGCATTTTAATACTGACTACTTTCTATTGTTTTAAAAGATATACATTCATAAATTCAGATTACTTAGGATTAAATATTTTCTGGATTTACAACTTACATATAGGATTTTGACGAGTTGACAAAAATGTAAAATTTTTTATAACAAAAATAAATTTAATTTCGATCCCGCAAAAGGCGGACAGGGGAACTATAACTTAAAAATCCTTTTTCGATAACCGACAAATAAACTAAACAAAAGCATGTTTTGTATCTTTTAGTTCAGAAATAGCGGTGCCGAAATCGAGACTGATTTCCGATACGTTGACGATCCAAGTATGTTTTTTCCGAACATTTTGAGTCGAGTAATGAGTTCCGATTTTGGCACCGTGTAGAAGACCAAATGAGTATGCTTTTTGAAATACCTTTCCGAGCCAAATATATATTTAAAGCAGAAAATCGGATTTAGGCAATTTTTTAAGCAAAAGACAACAAGGCAAAATATTTAAATATCAGTTAAAAGGTGGCACTATATATTAGAGTCATAGAAACACCGATTTGGTTCTAAATATTTGTGGATTTTAAAATGACAATGGATGACAGTCATAATTATAAATCAGGTTAGATAACATGTCATAAAGTAAACAAAAAGTAAAATTTGACACTAACGTTAATTTTTGTCAAAAACAAGTGGGCTAGTTTTCCAATAGCAGCAGGAAAAAGAACAGAATAGAGTAAATAACACGCTCTATTTATTAAAAGTAAAAATAGACAAAAAAGTTTGTTTACTGTGATACAAAATACCGATACTCCCGAAGACGACTTAGCCACAATAAAGGATAATAAATAAATGTATGACCTGCTTGTATTGTTGTTATTTTAGTTTCCACAACCTCGTAGAAAAAAATATTGTACCTACATACCTACACGTGTTTACAGTGCCTTTTCCGCACTTTTTACATAAATTACTACAATCAGAAATTATGAATCGGTTCGTGATCCCATCATTTTGTTTGATAGGTCATGGCCATTGGCCTTCAAAGAACTTTTTTGCAAACCAACAAAATTGTATGCCTTTACTACTTATAGGCCTTTATAATAAACAATATTTTATATGTTCAAAATAACTCTAAAACGAATCTGAAAACCCGTGTCACGTGATCTTAAATAAACTTTTTCAATCGAATTGATCAGTCAGACTGATGGCTCTTGTCTGATTTGGTGATCTGCAGCAAATATAAAATTGACTCCGTTTTTATAAATAATGGATTTTCTCTATAAGAAACCAATTAAAACATTTTTTTGGTTTATATAAAAGACTTTTTTAAATTGTCAAACGTATCTGTTCGATTTTTTAGTTTCTTTTGTATTTTTCTAAAAAATACAAAAAACAGAACAATTTCACTATGTGTACAGTTTTCTATAAATCAGCAAGGCTAATGAAATGCCAAACATCGTTTTGAGATCTTTGTTGTGTTTTAGTCATAACTTTTTTTTTAATTCTTAAACAAGATAAATTAACGAAAAACTAATATACGTTTGTTAAAAATGCTTTAAAAAACTACCCCACAAAATTTCGCCGCGTACCACTTTATCGTTTTCTATTTCTATTATAAGAAATATTTGACCAAAAATAGGATATCAGCGTTGTCAGATGATATGTTTTGGGCTAGGTTTACCCCCTTTACATTTATAAAGTCCTTTAATTTTGGCCTTATCACTGATCGATTTCATAATCATATGTTTTTTCGACTGATGGTATCGATTTTGGTTTCCTTTAAGAACTTGCCTTTTCAGAATAGTTGTCATTTACCTCTAGATCTAGAGAGTGGTATTTGTCCAGCGTGGCCCGGGCAGCCGAGGACAGTAAATTGGAAGGAAGAAGAAGGATTCTCTATCAGTCAAAAATCTAAAGCAAATAAATAAAGACATTAGCTGGCCATACACATAGAGGTTGATCCGTCGGTTTGGAACGGCACAGATAAGTCTGACCGTTTTTTCCGCAACGGTTCAAAACTGCTGCAGTCCACTAACACAAAAAAAATCTTTCGAATCGATCCTTGATATCGGTCTGTGGCAGACATAACCGCGCGTTAGTGGGCGAAAACTCAAGATTTATATGCCGGTTAAACCAAAACTGTGGAATTTCGTCAAGTCGAAAGTTTTATTGCGGCACGGTATTTTAAGCATAGTGTATATAAAATGTTTCGTGCTAAAAACAAGCAGGCTCTGTGTATGGAAATGATTATTAATATGGAAATAATGCATAGTGGTGTAAAAAAGAGACGTTCCAACTGGGTTAAAAGTTATTTGCTTAAGAGGAAACTATTTAGTCATGACCTTCTATTAAAAGAGTTAAGAGAAAATGATCCAGACGATTTTAAAAATTATATAAGAATGGATATTAACACGTATGACCTTTTATTAAATTTGGTAAGAGAGTTTCGTTTCCTTGCCACGGGAGGATCATATGAAGATCTGAAATTTTCAGTGGGAATTTCTGCACAGGCACTTGGTTATATCATTCCGGAAACATGTACTCTAATATTCAATAAATTAAAGAGAGACTATATGAACGGTTTGTTCCTGGCACAGTGTAAACCGACAGACAACTCTGCGCCGCCGCCGGTTAAAATATCGAGCGCGGAACCCACAAGTTTCGCCCGCCGCACAGTGCTTTGAGTATATGGCAGCTCAGGAAAAAAATCATATCTGCGGTGCGGCTTATCGAAATTTAAAAAAACTGATATGAGTCTGCTTGAGATAGTGTCTCACATCACAAAAATAATTTAAAAGACTAAAATATACGAACAACACGGAATCTCGTCGAACCAATTTTTTGCTCTCATATGTTAAAAATTGCGATAAGGTTTTTGTGGCATGCAGATATAAAGATGAAATTTGTTTGTTACCTTTGATAGTATTGGTGAATATACTTTAAAATTATAGTAAAACTTTAGCTGCATGCGCATAGTACATTACCTATTTTTTTCTATTGGCCTAGGCACTGTGCGCCGGTCTGAACTCCCAGATAAATCTATACCGGCTATAATTGGCGCGTGGAATGTCCACTAACTAAATGACAAATCCGCCAGTTTGAACCGCGCCGTTCCAAACCGGTGGATCAACCTCTGTGTGTATGGCCAGCTAATGGAATGTAAGTCCGAAATATTTTAAACCAAACCTAACCTGTTGCACGTGTGTCTTAAAAAACTAAATCTATTTTTTAATTATGATATTCAGGATCTAAATGAAGATTGGGTGTAATTAATAGAGCTCGTGTATGGAAAAACGGCTTTCGCCTTTTTCAAGATCGTTTCTTATTGCCGCTGGTTAAATTATGCCGTTTGCTGTGGGATCTGCTAGTAAATACACCACCGCAGTTTTCTATGCGAAAAAAGGCACAGCTATAGCTTTTTCACCTACACACGGCCCTTTTGGTGCAGCTGCATAATTAATAGCTTCGAAATCTTTTGACGTGCCTATAGCTTCAGAGTTACGTTAACCGGGGCTACTTTGAAACTCACTTTATTTAGCTTTGAACACAAGGATACGAATCATCCGTGTTCGGAACACGTAAGTAGTAGTAGTAAGTAAGTAAAATGTTTATTTAATCCTTATTACCCAAATGGGTGTGGATCCTGTCAAATACATATAAAATTATAGTAATAATAATTTATACATTGCTACAAGTAAAATCAAGAATACTTATTGTAAATCACTATTTTACAGTAGTTTTTTTTTTACCTAAAGTAAGTATTTTGAATAACTGAATAATCGTTATTAAGTCAACATTATAAGAAAATAAAATTGCGCTAAAGCTGAACTACTAATTAGCTAAAATTGTTAAAAAAATATAGTACATTTATAACCAACACTGAACAAGTAATAATAAAATAAATTTAAAACAAATCCCTTAAACTAGAATCAAAAAACTCATCGACGGAGTATTATGCGTTTGTTATTAAATAGTCTTTTAGTTTAATCTTTAACGTTTTAGGAGCAAAATTTCTAAATTTTAGTGGTAATTTATCCCAAACTCTAAGGATAGAATTTTTACCGTGTTTTTTGTACATATGTATAGTGTGCTGTTTCACATTTAAGGTCATTCTTATTTCTTGTATTGTATACATGTTTATGTTCCAAATCCATAAAAAGATCATGATTGGAAAGCATAAAACTCACACAGTCCAATATATACAAGGAAAATATCGTTAGTATTTTATTTTTAATAAATACTTCCTTACAACTAACGGTATTTTTTAATTGAAAAATAATTCTGAGTCCTCGTTTTTGCAATTTTAAAACTCGAATTGCTTCAACTGAGTTTCCCCAGAAAATAATTCCATACCTGACCCTGGACTGAATATAGGCATGAAATGTTGACAGGGAAGCTGTTAGACCAATATTATCCCTAACTAGTTTTAGGGCATACCAATATTGACACATACTTTTTGATAAAGTTTCGACATGTGTTTTCCAGTTAAGATCTTTGTCTATATTTAGTCCCAGAACCAAAACCGAATCAAGATTTATTAACCCAATATCATCAATTTTTATTTGTGCAGTGTTGTTTCTAAAATTAATTATTTGCGTTTCATTTGTATTTAATTGCAAATTAGTTTGTTTAAAATAATTACTTAGTGACTTCATTGATTGGCTTCTTTGAACACTACATAATTCAGGTGTATCCTCTTGCACAATAACAGTGACATCGTCGCAAAATTGTGAAAAAAAATCTTTGATTATTGAATTGATGTCATTTGTGTATATTATGTACATCAGTGGGCCCAAAATTGATCCCTGAGGTACTCCCTTTTGAATCGGCTTTGGTGAAGATTTACTTGTTAAATCTTCACCAAAGCCGATATTTTTCAACAACACATTGACTTCTATTGCTTAAATACGATTTAAGTAACATTAGTTCGTTGTCCCTTATACCATAATTATTAGGTTTTTTTAACAAAATTTCATGGTCTACACTGTCAAAGGCTTTCGACAAATCTAAACACAAGGCAACAGTTTTTTTGTTTGAATTTAAACCATTTAGGATTTTATTTAATGCTTGATATACAAATCAATCACCCTATCTAAAACCGTTTTGAATGTCACTTAATAAGTTGTTTGTTTCAAAAAAAGTTGTCAGTCTTTCACATATTGCTTTTTCAAAAATTTTACGAATATTTGGTAGTAGCGAGACGTCTGGAGAAGCTGTATACAGTGTATATCATTCGCAGCAGGCATAGTGATCCATGGTAATCCACGACCGGTTTCGAACGCTGTGGATGCAGACGATAGTTCCTTGTAGAGTATGTCAAGCCAAAAAACTGGGAGAGTTCCAAGGAAAGCATCAAATTAACGGTATAGTTTAAAACCGATAGGGGATTTTCCCTCCAAGTAATTGTTTCTATTGTTTTTACAGAGTTATTCCGAGATAACAAAGTAGCCCCTTTGTTATCTCGGAATAACTCTGGCTACTTAAGTAATACTAGTTTCTTTTCGTTTATCTCACGTTTGGGAGTATCAAAGTAGGCCTTGCGGATGGCGGATTTTAAATTATAAGTGTTTTATTAAATAAACTTGTTAGGTTTTCGTATCCCTCTTGCAAAGCAAAATTTTTTGTTTTTGTCGATTATAAAGCACGATAACAAAAAATTATAAATAAAGGCTTCGAGTTGTTTAACACTCTTTTGTAGTTGCCTGGATAGAAAAAGGCTAAGGTACGAGATACAACCGATACACCAAAGCGAAATTTTGACAATCACTGCTTGCTAAAAAGCCAATAACATATGACAATAAATGGGAGACAATGTCCTCACCATTTCAAAATAGAAGGTTTTGGGAAAAAGTAAAATTTTTGTATAAAAGACATAGTGTGATCCTAGAAAAAAAAATTAAAAAACGTAAAATCGTAATTAATGATGGCACTTTCTATTTAAAGCAGCCAAATTTTTCATTATAACCCTTTTCCTTTGTTTTCTTAGCGCGCAGGCTATCATTTGTTTTTTCTTAATCGGCGATTGCCGTTCATTTGTCATGGACGTGCTTTTTTCAACCCTCTGATCTAAGATGAGAATAACGAATTCCGGAAACCGCATTAGTAAACACTTATTTAACCACATTGGAATTGCTAGTTCATCTAGCTTGACATAACAATTCACTTTAGCCAAACGTTAATAGAAAAATTATGTCTTCTTTCCGATTAGCTGTGAGTTTATTATTCATCACTGTATTTTGGTGATCACAAAATATTTTTAAACAGTGTGCCAAAAAAAACTTTTCTTCATAACTATATAGTGCTCTTAAGAACCTATGCATATATGAGTAAAAATTTATTAAAATAGGTTTGGGCATTCTTGAGTTATAGCGCTACCATCCGGACGCACAGACTTTTCGCCGGAGAACGGATATAGGATCTCCTGTCATAGGAAATCTATTTATAAAATAGATATTCAATTAAATTCTCTTTGGAAATCATTTTTTAATTAATTTTTTTCTACTAGCCTTTCGTTAAAGTGTGCAGTATTGGCCTATTTGCATAAGTACGTTTCTTCAAAAGTTTTTTGTAAATACTAATAAAGAAGTTTCTGCAAGTGCATGGTATAAGAATCCATTATAAGTACTCTTGTTGAACACTGACAGATATCGTTCCCCAGTTTTTATTCAACGTCATATTTCTTCCGAATGGCTCAGATAAAGGGTTGAAATTGGTTTTAATAAAAAAAAGCGTGGCGCGGCAATGTTTGTGTTCTTGCTTCCTGTTTCGACCCCTTGCAAATCGGTTTAAAAAACGAATCCTGATATATATAGATAAAACTTCTTCTGACTTCTTTTATTACAGGTCACTCTTCGGAGTGCATGTCATCCTTTTAAACATACCGGCAAAAGACTACTGCTGTAGTTGCAGGAATGATGAGGAACCTGAGAGGGTACGACATATGTTGTATGAATGCCGTTACCTAATATAACGTTCTAAGTCTTCCATACTTCCAAGATCTGAACTGAATTTTACACCGTATATTTTTAAAATTTTCCTGATCAAAGTCAGTATTTTAAATAAGAACTAAATAATGCATTTTCGATTATTTGTCATTTTAAAAAGTAAATTTCAATGTTTAATAAACGTTCCAGGGACGTTGGGGAACATTCCAAAGCGTTTCGGGGAAAAACGTTTTAGGGCACGTTTGAGAAGACATTTAAAAAACATTTCAGGTGACATTTAAAATACTCTGGCCCCATTTTATGGGCCTTTACGTATTGGGCCCTTTCATATTGGGCCTAGGATATTGAGCCCTTTTAAAACTTTACTTCACTCCAATTTGAGTACCGTAAAAAAGTTTGAAATTTACTTTTTTCTGATCAGCCTATATAGAGGGACTTTAAGTATCTTTTGAAAACGTCCTTATTTGCGCCTTTTCAAACTTTCTTTAAAGTACGTTTTAAAAACGTCCGTTTTAGTAGGTTTTAAACATGTACTTTTTAGGTACGGGAATATTGAGGACCTATAAAGACTTCGAAAATATGTTTTAAAAACGTCCAAAATGGTCGTTTTTTAATGGTCCCATTTTGAACGTTTTTAGGTATGCGGACGTTGGGTCCTAAAGGAGCGACCTAAAAAGTACGTGCCTGAGACGTCTGGTGTTACTAGGGTGTATTAGCTGTACGACGCTGGCGTAGATTTATCCCTAGCCTATAAAAGGTTTTTAAAAGAAAAGTGGTAATTGAAAACGTAAATTACGTCTATAATTTTCGCGAAATTCAGCTTCATTAGCCATTATTGTCTCTTAACCCTGGTTTCCTTATTAAACTCATTGTTTTTCGCGCGACTACCCCTTTTTTCAAAGATGGCCATTATTGTCGCCCCGGCTCGGAGACGGTTATCTTTTTAAAAAATGGCCAGGCACCGATACGGAGCAAATTAAATCAGCGACCCTTTATTACGGCCATCCATCCCCAAGTAATACCCCTCTGTGCAATTTTTAACTAGTTTATCCGATGCTGGGCGACCTATTCAAAAGTATGCGAATGATTTTTGTAAAACTATGAAGTCTCTAATCTGACGTATACTTAATGACTTCTTTGTGACTTTCAGAAGACACATAGTCTAGGCGCTAGCTCCTGCCACGTGTGACCTAATATGTGCGCTCAGTTTGACTGCGGAGCTTTGTTAAGCACCCATAGTAGTATAAAAAGAGTTTAGTCACTTGGTCGAACTCATGGCCGTTTGGCCGCCATGTTTGGAAAAGGCCTCCAAATTGATAGATTTAAAGATTGCGTTAAAGAGGATGTTTCCTAAAACTGTTTACAAGATTATAGAAAAAGTGAATTTGCAGCGAAACGATGCATCCTAGAGGAAAACGTTAGGAATATTTTTTATAGTACTTTTAATTCCGCTTCTTTTGATGTATTTCTTAGCATCCTAGCGTTGCTGGGTAGCTGTCCAAGCCAGCTAAAATATACAATTTTGTCAAAATTTCATTTTTTCGATCCAAAATCGACTTTTTTCTTAAAAATTGTAAAAGATACGACAATTCTTGTAATCAAATTTTTTTATAGGCAATAAAATGCTTAGTTCAAGATCGTTAGTGTTAGGTTTATAGCTATCGTAGTGTAGCTCTTAGAATGTAAAAAAACTTTTTAAAGTTAGTTTCAAAAAATGTTTAGCGGTAATTGCTGCTCAGATCCAAAGACTGAAAGGAAAAATGTATGGAAGTGTTACCTGGCACAGGTAATCTGCTTTCGAATGGTGTGCTAATAAATTTATTATGAAGCCATTCATCGATTAATTTACGCATAATATGCTATTCTGTGGTAAATCTGTTGAGGTTTGTTGTTAACGCGAGTTCGTAAAGGCATCGATGAGCTCATCGATGACAACAATCAAGTTTTTAAATTAATCAGTGCAATTCGTTGAAATCCATCGGGTTCGTAAATTATCTGATGAATTTCACCAAGGCACCAATTGATGGCATCAATGCTCACCGACCCTGAGAGTCGGTGAGCAATCTTCGATGAATGTCAATTACGTCAAAAATTGTTTGTGTTTTTTTCGGCTGTGTAATTTTATATCTTTTTTGTTGTTTTTTTTTGTTAAATGCTTCACGGTGTGGTAAACAAAGTTTCGATGGTCATCTTAAAAGGTATAAATAGTGACTCAAAACTCGGATGATGAAGATCTGGTGTTAATTTCAATTTCTTTATTTATATACCAGAAATTTTTATAAAATCATTTATATTTTACAAACTTATTATTAATTTATTCTAGAGAGCAGAAGAACTTAATCTCGAGAGCCCTTTACCATTATTATTTTATGCTAAGTTTATATGCTAATATAAATTTTTAAAATAAATGAGTTTTAGTTGTTTTAAATTAGAGTAAATTTTTCAAGTAAAATTCCTCATCCTAATCCTAACCTAATCTATACAAAGGCACAAAGGCCTACCTTAACAAAAGCCTAAAAAAAACTTTAAATAACATTAAAATACTTATAAAATATGAAAAAACAAATCCTGTTTTTTATTTTGTTTTTAAAATTTGGATATCATCAGACCGCGGCATGCTAGGATTGAGGGTTAAGTTGAAAATTTTGTTTCCATGTATTAATCTTTCAGAAAATAAATCAAAATCGAAAAAAGCGAGGTTTAGATATCTGATTCTTTTTTATTATCTGGTGTTCATCGGACTCACCGAATGAAAATGTCAAATGAACGTCAAACGTCATATGTCAAAAAACCGATGTAATCGGTGAGCCCCTATGGAGCAAAATTAGATTACTTTACAAACTCGCCCTATATTTTAAAGAACCAGCATCTGTCACTTGTTGGATGTCAAAACTGCCAAATTTAACATGTCAACTGTCACATACCTGGATTCCTGCATATATCACGGTTTGTTGCTGTATTCCGAGTGTCGGCTGTTATTGATAATATAATTAGCCAATGTCACGTGTGCAGTAACATGTGCTCTCAGTTTTGATGCGGGGCTTTATTTAAGAAAATTAAACAGAAACTCTAGCAATTTGGTGGGCATTTTTAAAAATGGCGGCCAAGCGACCATGACTTGGACCACGTGGCCAATTATTATTTTAACTCCTGGGTGTTTAATAAAGCCCCGCAACAAAATTGAGAGCACATATTACTGCTCACGTAACATGAGCCAATTATATTATGAATAACAGGTAGATATTTTTTGTTTTATTGTAAAACAAGTAAAAGTAATAAATGTCGTCAAATGTTTTACAAGTTGACACTAATAAGTGTAAAAAGAAGCTTTTTTCTGTAAGGACGACTAGTTCATGTTTCATCTAAACTCTGTTATAATTAAACTTGGTGGCAGGTTCTTAAATAAAAATGTTACTCTTGTACAGCAACTACACAATAAGTACAGGTATACTTTTACAATTTTTAAAACCTTTCGGAGAGTAAATTATGTAGGTATTTAGGTTCATACTTCAAAGTAAAGAAATTTTACTTGGTCAGTTGTGATTAGAATGTGATTCACATTTTTGTTTGTGATATCGACACAAATTGATTTAGTTTCATTTAGTTATAGTCGCCATTTTTTCATTCAATTGTGAACTTGGGGCATCTTGCAATATCTGATTTCATTACCCATATTTTACTTTTACAGCAAATCGTTTTTTTTTTTGTGGAACTTCTAAACAATAGAATACGTTATTTCAACCAGTACCAATTATATACAATAGGAGACCTAACCCCCCTTCCCTGACAAACAATACCGAAACTACCAGTAACAATTCAAACTTTAAGAAATCCGGAAGATGACATCCCGTCGTCGCGCCGTTGCCGCAATTGTTCGCAACTTCTCCGAATTCGTAATAATAATGGTAATACGGAATACTCCTTGCCTAATAACTGCTTCCTGCGTGTGTCACCTCAAGAATCTAACAATGAGACCGGGCAATAAAACATGCGCGATAATTCATGGACGTTCATAATGGGCCGTTCGCGATTCGCTTTAACAGTGGCGTACAGCCGGTTTCATGATTATTGTCGAAACTCAAATTTCTAAGGAGACAAATTTAAGCTGATTTTACAACACTGAATCTCTTACTGGAAAGAATTCATAAATATTATTCTACACAAGAAAGATGATAGAGCAGACCTAACAAATTTAAGCTGATTTTACTGGAAAGAATCCATAACTAATATTCTAAACAAGAAAGGTGATAGAGCAGACCTAACATCTATCGACCTATAACACTCCTCAATGTATTTATAAGCTTTTCACGAAAGTATTAACAGATAGACTAACAACAAAATTTCATGGCTATCAATCAAAAGAACAACCAGGCTTCAGAAAAGGTTTCAATACAGTTGATCACCTATTCACCATGAAAATCCTAATAGAAGGAGCCAACGAATACAATATTCCACTATATTTCGAAAGCATTGAGTACTGGGCAGTAAAAGCATCTTTAAATACTAGCCGAATAGCGAAGCAACAACATCAATAATAATCCATGAAGAAACCAAGCCAATCCTAATACAGGGTGACGCAATATTCCCTAAACTATTTACCCAGATCCTAGAAGATGTTTTTAAAAACTTAAATTGGGATGAAATAAGCATCAAAGTAAGCGGACAATACTTGAACCACCTAACATATGCTGACGATATCGCTTTAATAACAGATAAGAAGAAAGAACTAATAAAAATGCTAGAAGAACTGGATACAGCAGCTAAAAATGTAGGTTTGAGTATAAATTACACTAAAACTAAAATCATAACACAGATAAAGACACCACGAACAGAATAAACAAAAAAAATTTCACAATTAGATAATACATCTGGGAAAAATTATTAAACTAAAAAAAGAAAATCTAGAGACGAGTAAGATTACCTCGGCAGCATACGTTAAATTAAGATATTTATTGAAAATACTCTGCCAATATATGGGCACCTAAGCTCTCACTAGGTACTACAGTTATAGTGTATGTGTGAGCTAATATAACTAAAAACTAAAATATACTTTATTCAATTCCAGACTCAATTACCTTTCATTTGATAGCACACAAGCCATGTTTTAACTCAAACTCTAATTTTTAAAATCTAACCCCACCCTTTTTTTAAACTAAAATGTATTTTGTTTAACTCTAGACTCAATTATCATTCGTTTGATATCACACACGCCATATTTTTACTTAAACACTAATTTTTTTAAATAAAATAAAATGTATTTTGTTTAACTCCAGACTCAACACTGGAGGACACAAACGCCATATTTTTACATAAACAAATTTTTGAAATCTATTCCCACCATTTTATTTGCCTTCGGTGGATTTTGGTAATTTTTTGGGACCATCTTCACCCAAGACCCAACCTAGGTACCAAATTTCATTCTAATCGCGCAAGCGGTTTTTGAGTGATGTGCGTTGGTCGTTACAGACAGACATACAGACAGACAGACGGCGCGACAAAAAAGTTTCAGAATAATCTGAAACGCAAAGATATATAAAAAATTTTGAAATTGGAGCAACTTGTTTTTTCTCGAAAAAATTATGATTACCATAGCTCACACTACTAAAATATAGTAATAGTGTGGGCTAAAAAAAAATACCGAGAAGCGTGGAAGATATTGGGGCAGACCTTTGTACAAAGACGGATCAAAGAAGGCTAAATATAGTTATAGATCTCTCATTGAAGAAAATAAGAAAATGAAGCCATCTCGGCTCAAGCCTACTTGCCTAATGTGTTTTTTACCTACTACTATCTTTGAGATATTACTACAGTGTAAGGTATTCACCGAGTTTTGCAAGAATTTTTGGTATTTGATGGGCCAATAAGAGCTTGTTTTTTTTTAAAACTTGAATAGGTCTATTATTACAATCCTAAAAAGGCTGCGGTACCAAAGGGATAAACACGACCCGTAACATATTCTTTTAGTTATTTAATACCAAATGGTCGATAAAGCCGCCTTGATGCCTAATAGTTAAAAATGCGTCAAATTTAGGGAAATCTTTTAGTCTTTGAAATACGAGTATATTAGGGTCCGCCAGAGGCTATCGGAATTTTTTTTCTACAGTCACTTTTATATTTTTCTCCACCTCCACTTGAGATATTACTATTGTGAATTTGTGCTCTTCAAATTTTTGCCTATGCAACAAAGTTACGTTTGTTCATTAGATTATGTCAAACTATTTTTCGATTTTATACAATAAAATGATTTTAAAATCTAAAAGTGCCAGTGTTATTACTTTTAAAATAAAATTACACTACAAAAGAATGTGGTTTGTTAAAAACCGACTCATATCGAGAATATATTACCGTGACGTGACCATAAATAAAAAATCACTCCTTGACTTTCACGTCAACAAATTGATAGTTCATGACCCGTCCGTTTTGATAGCCCTGATCCAGCATTTAGTCAATGGAAGGGTCTTTGCTGCGCTACTGACGTTTAATAGACCGACAGTGACTTCGCGGTCTTTCTTCATCCAAGGAAGTTCTAATCCATAGAACTTCAGCGAGAGTCCTGGCGTTAATTTTGGAACTTCACGGACAATAATTATGATTGTCGGAACACGAGATCTGAAAGGACCGAACAATACTTACGATTTATACATGTCGGATTTTATGTAGAAAGAAGGAACAAAGAAAATATCGGCAAACGTTGTAGCGTTTGAATAGTTTTTAAATTGAAGGTCGTTTTTAAGTTTCTCAGCCAAAATGACGTTTTACATCGCTTTCACCAACACTAATTAAAAGGGTCTATTTAAATCCGTATTATTTACGTGTATCCGTTGTAAAACGTACTTATAATTTTTCTTCATTACAATTTCGGCCTTCTATTTTAGAACTAATTTTCTATTATTAGAAAGTCAATCCAAATCCAATATGACAGGAAAATTTGCCCGACAAGACACAGGTATCCATTTCTGAAAGGATTAATTCCATCAGATAATAAAGCAATCAGACTTAATGTTCCATTACGGAAATTGGATTCAAATATTGACAGAAATCTTAATTTCTAATTTCTGATAGTTCATCAGAAATAGAGGGGTTGGGTTAGATTATGAAAATAATGATTTTCCGGCTAATAGCAAATAACCCTAGAAACTTAGGCATTAAAAAGCACAGTTTTTTTTTGATACTTTACCTGTAGACCGAAATACAGTAGGTTGATTTCAGGTCATATGGGGATCCGATAAACTGGCTAGCAGGACAAAATTTTGTTAGCCCTGAACCCTGTCTAGGGCTGACAAGAGCACAAATAAGATCGACCCTTAAAAAATGGACACTCAAGGAGCTGCATAAAGCGCGGGCCATTTTTAAGGGCTGTAGACCGGCACAGGAACCTCTCAGCAGCTTTAGCTTAAGGAGAGGGAATCGGCTGCTGGGCAGGGAAGGAAGGAAACTGAACCTTGTGCTTGGAGTGCTCATTGAAAGCTGTGCACTTAATGGATACTCAACCACAAGATAAAGGATATGCTCGTGCCGAAAGGAAGAGGAAACAAAATTTCACTTCCTAGCACAATGAAGAGTATATAAAGGAGTGAGAAGAGGAGCATTCGAAGTAGAGGAGTTGGAATTGGAAGCCCTAAAGTGGTCGGATATCGATACTCTAATTTTGATACGTCGTAACCCACAAAAAAATAAAAATTCATATTTTTGCGTCAAAGGTTACTAATTATGTATAGCTATATGCTGCTAAATCCTCGCAACCAAAAATAAAAATAAAACGGTTATTCCGCGATGTCTAACAAGTCGCATAATGCTTACGCTATGTAATTAGCTTCTAACTTTTCTTATTCCTGTAAAATTTTGTTGATTTGGATTAACACGTATCAGAATTAGGGTATCGATATCCTGACCTTTAGTTAGAAGGGGAAGGTCCTCTTTCGTCAAGAGAGGATCAAAGTTAAGGATAGGGGAATGCTCTGAGAGTAGGCAAAAAGAGCCCGCATCGAGTGCTACTTTCCAGGCCTAAGGCCTCAGCCTTCGTTGTTCTACTAACACTACTTATCCGTTGCTTGCAAATTCCTGACTACTGCTGCTGATTCGGAAAGAACAAACCCGATTTTCTTCTAAGCCTACGTAACACCAACAGTAACGAGGCAATGAGCTAATGAGTTACCAGCAATGAACAAATGTTGGTGACGAATTTGAGGTTGTTAACTACATTACTGGCGTCAAGGTGAAACCTGTGGGCATAAGGCATTTGTATGTAAATACGCTCTTGCCAGGACGAGATGTAACGTTTTAGCCCTTCCATACTTCGTAGATCGAAAAGAACTGATGGATATAGAGGTCGGCGCATTGGCTAGATTTCCAAACAGCCGTGGCTGGTATAATTCAGTACTCAAGATGATGATTCATGACTTATATGTGAGTGGACCTTGCAGCCCTTCCACTGCGACTACAAGTGGGTCTATTGTTGCTTAAGTTTGAGTGATTTCTTACCACTGCATGCCTAGTCCTCTAAAAAGGCTAACTAACAGTTTGGGCGAGACACTGTTCAGATCTTCTGAATCAATCTGAGGTCTACCGAAAGTGTTCTGACGTAAACGTGCAAATGCCGGACGTTCGCACAGTACATGCCTGACTGTTCCTTATCCTCCAGACAAAGTGTGCATTCAGTATCTTCTGTTAATCCCATTTTGTGCATAAAAGCTCTGAGTCGGCATTGACCGGAAAATATAATGATGCTCCTGGTTTTTTTTTCAAAAGGTCCTTTAATCAATTGTTTGTAGTGAGCCAGTTCTGCTCGATTTATCTAGCATTGTTGGATTCTGTTCTCCATCCATTTCAACATGGTTGATTTAGCAACATTATATGCTGTCCCCAGGGCTGGTTTGGGGCCGAAAGAGTTAATGTCATGTCATAATGGACTGAAAGGTCTAAGTAACATCATCTGACGTTGCCATTTAGTGCTCTACCACCTTACCTTACCTTATTGCCATTTTTTCTTTTAAAAAGTTGTCTTCAGTTAAGTCGTATGGCTAAAAAGCAAAAGTCGAATTAACGCTTTCCGAAACCAACAATACTAGTAATTAGTAAGCAATATTAATAGAGCATTGATTGTAAACACGCAAGTGGGTGCGTCCCCGTTCGTCTCACGATAATAACGTTTGATTAAATGCAAGGACATGAGAATTGATGGGACATTTGTGGACATTTTATGCGTGTCCTTAAATTAAAGGAGTTGCAAAATTAAATTAAGCACAGAAAAAGCAAGATTTGTTTTGAAGAGCATGTTGAGACCTTATTGCTTGGACATCAAACGCAGACATAATTATAAGCATTTGGAATGTGGATAAATGCACAGAAGAATACCAAAGGTTTCTAAACGATTAAACATTGAAATACAATTGATTTTCTCCTTGATCGAATAAATTAGTTTATGTGACTTGAGAACCATAATGTACCCTACTCCTACTGATCAGGCAAAGCAAAACCTAAGAAGCCCAAAATGTTTGACGAAGAAGATGTTGAGAAATTTGAGAGTTGTTTGAATGTTTCTTAAACAACTAAACATTGAAAGACAATTGATTTTGTCGCAATTGAAAGTAAAAACTGCAATAACTTAAATGACTCAAGAACCCAAAAGTGCTCTACTCAATGATCAGACAAATAAGGTTATGTGACTCGAGAACCAAAATTTATCCTACTCCTACTGATCAGGCTAAGCAAAACTTAAGAAGCCGGAAATGTTTGAAGAAGAAGAGGCTGAGAAATTTAAGAGTTGTTTTAATGTTCCTTATTAGAACTCTTTAAGGCCATTGGCAAATGAAGCCATTTTGCTTGTGGTTAGTTGGGCCACTTTTTGAAGCGACTAAAGTCTTCTAAGGAAGTAGGCAGGACAGCTGTCTCTGTTGATTTACCTATTTCCTTTACGTGATATTTCAATAAGTAGTTGAACCACTAGTCGTAGGTCGTTTTTGTTCAGTTCTAGAAGTTTATTTGACTTATTTGCGGAAATGGTTTGAACCGAATTTTTTTACAGACATTATAATGGATACGAATGGATTCCTAAATCATTTATTTGGTGTCTTCTATATGAACCCCGTTTGATTGATTGCCGAGTTTCCCCGAAGGCATTCGACATAACTGTCTTAAGTCCTTTATTTAATTAAGAAATAAGAGACAAACGATACGGGTTTTTCCTTCTAGATTTACAGTAAAAATAAATAAATATCCAGCTTATATAGATGACCGACCTACGCAAAATACAGGCCTTATTATGATGTGCGACGCGTCCTCACGTTTTTTGTATTGTAGGGGTAAGGCCTATTATATGCTGGACTAAACGTGAATACCGCATCTTGACAAAGCAAGCCATTTTTCAGTTATGAGTAGTTTTTGAAAAGTTTGCGTTTTGGTAGGAGTTTATTTAACTTTTTTATTTATGAAAATTTTGTTGTCAATTGCTTTTTTTTATAAAGAATCGAACTGTCAAACCTAATATCATCTCTCGTTATATCTTTATCCAGTGTGGCCCAGGCAATCGAGGACAGTAAATTATAAACAGCTGAAAATTTTACAGATATATTCCGTTTCATTTCCTTTTTTCGGTTCCAGGTCTGCTCACTTGGACATACAAGGTAATGCGGCGACTGAGACACTAACTGTTCACGCACAAGCTTTTTCCTTTATTTTTAAGTTCTTTCCGATGTTTAATTCTCTCCCGCGCATTTCCTTCTTTACTGCAACTATCTAAAAATATGGGCACCTTGAACGCAATGCGCAGGATCAAGAAACTTCCAACATGTCCGCCTTCTAAAAAGAACATAATTTACGTTCTTCCTTACTTTCAACAAAAGTGACATTTTTTCCGGTGTTTCAAACTAGCTAATGACTAACTAGTGCTACCTTGATAATGGTGATGCTGTGAAGACGACCCTGCAGAGAAGAAGCAAGAAAATCCACTCGGTAAGTGTCCTAGAATTAAGCAGTTGTAGATTTTCTTAAACGAACCTATGGCATAACTTTCACCCTTCCTTTTCCGGTCAATGTTACGCAGTTAATTCCTTCCCTACAGTCCGCTGTTCCTACCTGCTGCGTGAACACTAACCAAAGAAGGTATAGTCAAATTTGATGAGCAACTTGACAATGTGGTGGCCATCTCAGCTAGCCTGGAGCTAAGAAAAGATGGGTGGGGTTAGAGACGGTATATATAACATATTCGGGTTAAAATTAACCGTGTGAATTTTACCAAGACGTGCCGGGCGTTCACCGAACGTGTTCTGTCTGTCATTTGTCAATTTTTTATTTGTTTATTGGCGGATTTGCATTAAAACGATTTTCCCGCCAATAGGGATGAACACAATTTATGTTATTCTTTGAGGGCACCAAAAATTGTACTTGAATTTTGTATTGTTTTTATAGCCGGTTTCCACCTATGCGTGCCCACCTTGATTCAAACAACGCATCAGGTGACGCTGCATTTAAAACCGGTGAAAATCCTTGTCCCGTCACATGATGTGTTTTTTGAATCAGAGTGGACACGCATAGGTGGAAACTGGGCTTGAAGTGCCCAAACACTTAAAAATGAAATTAAAAAAAAAATAATTTTGACAAATAAAAGAAGTAAAGTTGGGTTAGAGTTTGCTCTCATCTGTTTTATCTTCGCTATGCGCATGCGCGACAAGTTAAATTTTACTCAACTAATCGACGTAGATAAATGGTTGTTCACCGTGTGTTAATCGTGAACGTCATTTCGCCTTCCGGTGTGCGTACCAAAGCCAGCAACCGAATCATGAACGGAAAATTCATCCAACCGGACGCGCGCGGCGTCAATCGTGAACGGGCAAAAAGTAACGCCGGGCGCGTTCCGTGTGCACACGGCGTTAATCATGAACGTTCCCCTGGCCTTCCCAAAGCAAGATGTAACGCTCTTCCTTACTTCCAAGATCTGGGACAACTATGGGACTTAGACCTCGGCGCTTGTTCGGTTTATATATGGCTATAACAAAAAGGGTTAGGCGCGGTGATCAGCTGACGATCCCATAGTAGTCGCCACCTTACCTAACATAACCGACATATACAGTTAATATTTTTTCTGGAATTATTTCATACTTATCATTGATTCTGTATATTGTTATAAGATTATATTGCCTCTTGCTTGCAGAGGCTACCACAGGCTATGGCGATTTATAAAATGACCAGGGTGACTTTATTGGTCTGGCTTTGGTAAATGACGCTCCGGTCTTAGTGCACCGTGCTTAATCCTAGAAGAAGGTTTGTTTATGGCGCCCTGTCTTTAGTCATTTACCTCTTCGCCGTTCTATTAGTTGGAAATAATGTACGAAAACGTTTCATTATAGACGCGAGACCAGCGTGTCCCATTTTCAAAGGGATTAATTGGAAAACCTGGTTATTTATAAAGATACCGATTTGTTTTCGAGTCAGCTTAATTAGCACCTGAAAAATGTTCGTCATAGGTAACGAAACATGACAGTAGTGACGACGCGCTTGCCCCGAAAAATTATTATTCACCTGAAAAAATACAATCCTGCATTTGACAATGGTTATGACAAATTGTTTTTTACTTCGTTTAAAAAAAATGTTAGCTTAAAATTTTAATTCGTTTGGAAGAAAAAATTTGCAGGTCTTTAGCTTTACGAAATTCTATTTGAGGCCACTTACAAGGGTTGTCAAAAAAACAGTAGATAACTTTTAAAGACTTTTCTCGAAGTATTGTCCACAAAATTTAATGCACTTTTGCATGCCCTAAAACCAGTTGTCAAAGCTGTAATTCCACGTGTTTGTTGGTACTGTCAAAATTGCATTCTTGAGGGCGTCGACTGCTTCATCTGGTGACTTAAATCTTTGATCACGCAGTCCCTTCTTGGTTTTCGGAAGAGTATAGAAATCGTTGGGACTGTATCGAGGATGGTCCAACAATTCGACATTTTGTTGGGTTAAAAGTTCAATGGTTTTTTGTGCTTTATGCGAACTTGCATTATCTTGGTGGACTATGATTCGTCGTTCGTGGTTCGGTTTTCGAAGCTCAGGGACGACTTTCGGCAAACAAATGGTAATGTACGAATCGGCAGTATTCAGAGGAATTTTTGCTACATGACCTGCTTTTAAGACAAATGTCGCGACCGTCTTCTTGGATACAC
This sequence comes from Aspidapion aeneum, assembly GCA_963576565.1. Classification (NCBI taxonomy): domain Eukaryota; kingdom Metazoa; phylum Arthropoda; class Insecta; order Coleoptera; family Brentidae; genus Aspidapion; species Aspidapion aeneum. Next base: position 45,408,205 of record OY755046.1, on the reverse strand, counting down.
TTCAAGAACGGATGAATTTTGCTAGCTTTTCTTCTTGGAACACCCAAACAGACGACTGACTTTTATTTTCTAGTTAATATGAGTAAATACACGATTCATCACCACTGACAATGCTGTATACGTTTTTCCAGTTTCCTGCTTCAAAGCTGTCTAGAGTTTTCTGACACCAATTGACCCTAGCTTATTTCTGTTCTCCGGGGAACACACCTCTAATTCTTCATGCAATTTTTTTTGAATTGAGGTCGTTGAAATCCCCATTAAAACCTCAATCTCGCGATATTGTCAACCTCCTATGATGAGTATACGCATACCATCGATGTTTTCTTAGGTAGCAGCCGTTTTTGGTGCACCCGGCCTTGGATCGTCGCAAAGGCTAATCCGAATTCTTCATACCAACGAGAAACTGTCGACTGATGTGGTGCTTCATTGGCGAAAACAGAAATCGATTAGGCAAGGCATTCATGTTGAGATAATTTCCTTCGAAAGTTGTAAAAAATTATAGCCCGAAAATGTTCTCGGTTTAATTCCATTTGTCGACTGATTTGTTAACTGAAAAAATTGTTACTGTTGCTACAGGTTGGGTAAAGATTGAGGTTAAGTTTTAGTAACGACATTCGATCAGTGTCGCCCTCTATATTCCTATATGTCAAATATAAAATACAGCCCTCGTCTCTGCAGGCATACTAAATAATCAAGAATCATATTTTTTCCAATATTTACTCGGCATATGTTTTTAATAGAATCACTTTATTGTTACAATTATTACCAAATATTGCAAAATTGATATTTATTACCTTTGTATCTGATTTTAACAATAATTTGTCCATTTCACTTATTTTCCGGTAAAACGTGGTGGACCTGATTTATTGGGGAAGGGGCAAACGTGACGTCACTTCTGTTATTTTTCGTGCAGTGACTGCAGTACTTGTTATCGGTTACCTTAGGTTAAGGAAGTGTCAGACGTTAGTGTATGCTTGTCACCTTCGGTCAGGTGGTTTAGATTCGTTGTATCGAACTAGAACATTTAGCATAGACACGTACACCAACGCCTGTTTTAACTTTCTGGTATCTGATGTTCGTTTGTTCACTCTAACGGTTGTACTTTGGTCACGGTAAAAAAAATTGTCTTAGATCAAAGCAAATTGCTTTGAAGTAAAATAATTTGTCCTTTCCTATTCACCAAGAGAATATTTTCTTGATATACAATAAAAAATGTCTTGCCTCTTTATTTTAATGTGAAACAGAAATTGTTTTATTATAAATTGGAACTGAATTAATCTAAGGCACCGTTTTCTCTGGAAGCAAAATATTACTTATATGAAGGCAAGATGCTTTGTTACAAAATGGAGTATACTGAAACAAAACAATTAAAGAAGAAAAATAAAGTCTCATTTCAAGATGAAACGCTGCGTTAAACTAACAAGAAATATTTTAATTCAAAACGATTTTTTTTAAGGTAAATCAATTTATTTAAGAAAAGAACGTGTTTTCCTTCTAGACAAAATTTTTACCGTGGTTGTAGCAAAAGATTCAAGATAATCTGCAGATTATGAAAGTCTAAGTCTTTACATTGTAATATTTTTATTATAGCTAATAACTCAAGAGCTTATTGGACTAAGAGTCTTTACTCTGGATTTTAAACCATTAAAAAAGGCGAAAAAATAGGTAACGAAAATCAAATTATTCGCTGTCACAAATTATATTCTTATTAATAGAGTCGATATCCCAGTAATCGGCAATTACAACATCCAAGGCGCAGCCCCTTAATTTCCAGAATTCCTTTTTAATGCGGTTTTTCAAAAGCGCCCGTGGCGGGAAAAATGTAGCAATATATACATCAAGCCCGCAGTTTTTGGTAATAAAAAATAACGGTATAATTTGCTACCCTAATGACCTTAAAATCATGAAAGAGCGTCTCGACACGTTAAGAATAATTTGTATAAATGCACCCGGTGCCCATCCCTACTGGGATCTATACAAAGTACACCGAAAGGAATATAAAAAGAGTTTGCTTTGTGCTAAAAAACAAAAATATTCTAATCTAATAAATAATTCCAGTAATAAAGTAAAAGAAACATGGAAAATAATAAAAAGGGAAACGAATCCGAGCAATCAAATATTTCTCGAAAAAAGTAATGCGATAAAGTCGGATAATTTTAATAAATACTTTATATCGGTTGCCCCCAATATAATAAAAATAATAACAGTCAGGCCTTTTCTGCACAAGAAATTTATAGGAAAAATACCTTTTAATAAAAATACCTTTCATCTTGACTTCGTCACGCCTTTGGACGTTATTGATGCAATAGACTATCTTAAAAAATCGAACTGTTTTGACGTTTATGAGTTAAATAGTAATATCCTAAAAGACTTAAAATACGAATTAGTAGAACCCATAACCTCTTTGTTTAATGAATGCATTTCCCAGGGAAAGTTCCTTAATAATTTCAAAAATATATAAACTCGAAAACTATAGACCTATTTCGATAAGTCCAACCATAGGAAAGGTTTTTAAGTTTAGACTTAAGTCAAGAATATCATGTTTTTTTTAATCTCAGGGACTTTTAAACCCCGCTCAATACGGCTTTAGATGCGGTAGATGCTCCACACAGGCCGTCAAGAAGGTTGTTGGGCACAGAGTCGAAGGCCTTGAAAAAGGAGAGAGTGTGGGGTTAACCCTGTGCGACCTCAGTAAGACGTTTGACTGTGTGTCTCACTCCCTCCTAATAAAAAACCTTTGCCGTTATGGAGTCAGAGAACAACCGCTAAAAATTATAAAATCATACATATCCTATAGAAAGCAGTATGTTCATAATGGAGACGAGCAATCTAGCGTTGACATTGTGGAGAATGGCGTGCCTCAGGGTTCTATTCTGGGGCCGCTACTTTTTGTAATATATATTAACGACCTGTATTTCCACCTGCTTCCGGATAAAAGCGTCTTTTTTGCTGATGGCAATTTTCAAAAAAGAAAAATTTTTTGAAAATCTTACAAAATGTATGACTGAGATTCAGTGTGAGGAATGATTTGCATGTAATTATCTTAAACTAAACAAAAATAAAACACAAGAAATATTTTTTTTCCAATACAACAATGCAGGAAAAAATGACTTCAAAATTGCTCGGTATTTTTATTTTTTTTATTTCATTTTTCCATCATCAAGCCCACTGTACTGTTTATCAGTATGAAAATAATGACTTTTACTTGTTTGTATATTCTAGAACAAGTTAAATATATCCACGCTAATAAAGCTTCACATCAATTTAATAGTGATTTCTATATCACGAGATCAGCAAATAACATAAGTATTCCATATTATCGACTTATGATATCTATAAAAAAAACTCGCTAAATGATTCCCTCTACAATGCACCAGTGCCTGTTCGTGCTTCCAGTGATAAGATATTTAAAGACACGATAAAGCAATATCTTTTAAAGAATGCGTTTTACACAATCGATGGGTATGGCAACCACCAGGAATCTAAAAAGTATCTTTTTTTTTAATGTACGTGTTGTAATTTTTACTATAATTTAAGTTATTACTAAGTTTTTGACGAAATCCGTATTGCATATTGTAATTTTTGGTGAATAAAGGAATTTGAACTTGAACTTCCATGATCAGGGTTGGTGCCCCAAGTGACTTTTGTCTCATCTTTGAATAGGCCTCACATTCAGCCAAGTGGTGCCGTGATGTTGGTTCTTCCTGCATGTCAACAGGCTGGACTGGGAGGGTTGTTCTCGACTTCTAACCAGGAGGGTATAGAGCGACCATTTGAAGAATAACATGCATGGCAAAAAAATTGAAAACTGTGAGGTAAAAAAACTTTTCTAAGCAAATGGTACGATCAGTTAAGGAAAACGCCCGGCGAGCCAAGATGGATTTTTTAATATAATAATTCCGATAATTTATACTTCTCGAGCCGCTAGATGGCGGGCGTTCGATTTAAATTAGCAATTTTTCGCCATAACCGGGATTAAATCGGCGTTTTTTATGCACCGATATTAAAAGGAAACGGCCTTTTTTTCTCTTAATTGAGGCATTTATCAATTTTTTGCGATAAATATCGCCGGAGATTAGGTTCGGTTTTCTTAATATATTTTTTCGCTTAAAAAGGAAAATATGCGCACGGAAAAGCCGTTTTGTTGATTAATGTTTACATAAACAATTACTTTCAATTTTTTATTTTTTATTCTTTAGGAAACGTTGGCAATAAATATTTTAAAAAATTATAATTTTCTTCTTTCTCACTCTCTCGCTACCTACTACTCTAACTCTAGTCATTTCTTTTTTCTCTCTTTATCTTTCTCATTCTCTTTTTCCCTTTTATATTTTCTCTCTCTCTTGCTCTTTTTCTCTTGTCTAATCTAATTTATTTATTGACTAGTCATCTCTTATTTCAATTGTTATGTGTTTGCGAACTGTTTCAGATTCTGTTTCATTGTTTCTGTTTTTTTTCTCGTTTTAAAAAAATTAAGTATTAGGTGGATATCACCGAGGTAGCAATGCAAATGCCGTATTTTTTACGTTTAAAAGTTGTCATTTGCATGACCAAAAATGATATCTTCAAGACCGCACCTTTTTGAGGTCTTTTTGTCGTGGTATGTTTGAGGTCTTAAATACGCCATTTATTGGTCACTGTGCATCATACCCAGGTACGTACATTTATAAATAAATAGATGGTGCCCCAGTCAACATGACATGGGCATTTTACGAGGCGTGAATATACAGTGTGTCTCCGGATGGAGTTGACAATAGGAAGAAATCCTTTATTTATGATTTTACGGAAAAAACTCCCTCTTTATAAAAAATTTTGTTTGTCAAAAAACTAAAATAACGATATTAATATCTTGGATTCGAAGTACAGGATGTTATCAAATTAAGAAACATAAAATAATAGGGAATAATATCAAAACATAAGATAAAAGTACGAAATCTAGAAAAACAAAATCTATTCAGGTTTGAATTTTTAAAAGTTAACATTTGATGAAAAAACAATATAACATAATTTTGAGCAAAATGTAAAACCTATTACTTGAAAACCAAGTGACGTTTTTCGTGAAATTAAAAATAAAGATTTTCTCCTCTTAATAATTACATGTTGCCTAATTTGATAACACCCTGTACATCTAATCAAAGATTTTATTGCGGTAATCTTAATTTTTCAATAGGCAGAATTTTTATAAAGAGTGAGTTTTTTTCCTAAAATTAAAAATAAAGGAGTTTTTCCTCTTGTCAACTCCATCCGAGGACACACTGTGTACTTATAGGTAATAAATTAAATTTTAAATGAACAAAAACTTCGAGGTAGAGTTAGACTCTTGTTCCGGAATAGGTTTTTGTTGTAGTTCTTCCAAGTGCGAAGTTATTCCTAGTTTCTTGTAGTCTTACCAACTGCAAGGAATATTCCCCGTATTCAGACGCCTTTTTGAGATTTAAAGAAAGGTGACAAAGAATTCACTGCAATGCTATTTTAGTCCCAAATACGTCATATTACTGACGTCTTAAAGTAACATCATTGTGGGTGTGTCTTTTAAACTTCATAAATTCGTCATTTACACATTAATTTAGAGGCGTTGTAAGTCACAAGAAATGACCGCTTTTTGACGTTTAAAAGACGCCACCTCGCTACCTGGACAACCACGTGTGACGCAAATACAAATGACACACTTAGACATGCGGGTGTTTTAAAAATTTTATTTAAAAAAATGAGCTTGTTTATAGTATTTACCTTCACCTTTTTTAATTTTTTTCTATTTCATTTTATATTAAATCCTCTATAAAACTTATAAGCAGCTCTATTTGAAATCGCTTGCTGGTGCTGCTGCTGGTTCGAGTTGCACTTTACTTTTTATTATAGAGTTTTTTTTTAGTTTCTGGCAGTGTTTTTTATTTTACTGGCACAACAACGACAAACTTAAATCAAGCTGCTGTTCCTTTTAAAACCTAACATTTGTTTGATTTCAGAAACTGTTACCTCTCCACCCGCCGCTATTTACTCCAGAGTTTTTGGTGGCCAATGAATCTGGAACTTTGCTCGCCGTAGCTGGACCAAATGGTATCCTGGTCTTGCAGCTTCCTCTGAGATGTCCTCCGCACGGAGCTTTTGATCACAACAAAGAAGTAGTTTATTGCAGGTAAGTCTGTCATAGCTCTGTAACACTGGTTGAAATTACTTTACAAAAAAAAAGCAATTTTCTTTTTTCCAAGGTTAATTTTTGCTGTATTTATTTTTTAAACCCACCCTAATCACAACAAGTTTAAAAACTATGTGATTTTTGCTATTAGTTTATCATTCGAAACTATTGTGTCAATCAAAGCAATTATTTAACATTTGATTGGTTCTAAAATTTCCACACAACGTGTTCTAAAATTTTCGCCAGAGCACCACGCAAGTTTTGCTTTATTTGTGGTAAAATTATCCTTAGGAAGACGAAAAATGGGAACAGAAGTAACAAAACTTGTTGTAGTTTTGTATTTCTTTTTTGAGACAAATTAACCAATAGAATATTCTTAGCCTTTTTGGGCTTAATAAGTCATCATCATATCATCAGAAACAACCACTCGATATCGAGTACGATTCTCATCTATTCATCATTGTCGTGGTTTGTTGTGCGTTCCTTGATGGCTATATAAGCGGATTCTGTAGCCGCACACTCTTCCGCAGTCCTGGCACACTTAGTTTCCTGCAATAGCTTAATCATTCCTTTCTCGATTTTCTCGTTCCTTTCTGCATCCGTAACTTGAGTCGCTCCTGTTCAAATCTTTGTGATCCTTCATGGACCAGATGACGCTAGGCAGCTCTATCATTTGCCACAGTCTCGAAGTTGCTGGTGTCTATCTGGGATTTGATCATTTTAGGTGATTCGGGCATCCGAATAACGTGGCCTGTCCATAGAGGTTGATACTTGAAGATAAGGGCTTCTATATTAGTTATTCCTGCCTCTTTCAATACGCTTATATTTGTGCGCCGATCCTGCCATTTGATTCTCAACATCCTTCTTAGGCAGCGCTGGTGATATTTTTCTAGCTACTTGATGTGCCTTCCGTAGGTAGTCCGTGTTTCGCACCCATATGTGAGAGTTGGTATTATGACGGCATTATAGACGAGCATTTTTGTCTCAGCGTTGACGTCCTGGTTGTTGAGTACCATCCTCTGAAGTCGTCCGAATGCTGAGTATTATATTTAGGCCCTGTTGGTTTGTACCAGCTGATATAGAACTCTCTTTTTTGAGTGGTTAACTTTAAGATCGATGATTTTGTATGCTTGGTTGAATGCATTGAGGGTTGCCTGTAGACCTTCCTCTGTATCGGAAGACACGAAGTTATCATCGGAATACTGCAAATCGATTATCGTTGTTGTATGAACTTTTGTTCTAGCATGCAGTCTGTTTAGATTAAATTAGCCTTCGTCGAATATGTACAGGAATTCCACACAGTGTGGCAAGTATTTCTCGACAAATATTGAAAATAAAGTGGGTGCAATCACGCAGCCCTGCTTAACATCTGTGCATATTGGAAAAGGCTTACCTGGTTCATTGTTGCTTCATAAGCAATGATTTGCTAACTAAACAATGTCAGTAAAAAAAAAACAAATTTTCATCGGTTTGTTCAACTCTTTGTTAATCACCCAAAAGAAAAACCCTTTTGTACATGTTCAATATAATTTAAAAAGTAGCCTTAAAAATCTAAAAATTAATAAATGGCAAAAATGTTGCAGTTCAAAATTTTATCGACGGAACTTTTATTAGGGCTACTGGTATTTTATCCCACCGTACATGGAAATGAAACCAATAAACCAAAACGTTAACAAACAGTATTCGCATCCGTTGTCGTATTTTTACGATTTTTATTTCGCCATCCTCCAATAAGCTAACAAAATTAAATACCGAAAAAATCACGGATCGGCAAATTTTAAAAAGGCAAACAGGGATGAATAAAAAACCAGTGTGGACACAACCCTTTTAAATTTAAAATTAATATCCTTGCGGTGACCGGACCTAAAAATACATCCAGCTCAAATTTCGCTATCTGTGTATGAATTCTTGATGAGATTGATGATTGATGAGAGTGAGAATGAGCATTTTCCCATGTCAGGACCAATAGGTATGCCGAAATCAAATCTGATTTTAAGGGAGTTCTCGTTCTCACCCATTCAATAAATCATAAACTGGGATGAACTAGAAACTGAAAGATGAAAGCCAAATAAAGTGTCAACCAAGGAATGATATTCAACCCTGTACTCATGCTATGCAGCGTGAGAATGTTGAGTGTCTCGCTCAATGAGACTTTCGTGTAGAGGCGAAGAAGGTACATCACCAGTTGTCGGACTGCTTATCGGACACTGCCTAGTGAAATATGACCTATAGGCAATAGGTAAACGATGACAACTGCAGGTTCTACAGTAGCACATCAGAGAAAGCTAAACATCTGCTGTGCGAATGCCCTGCCGGTGCCACTACTTCGATAGAGGTATTCAATCGCCTCAAGAATTGAGTCAACTAATTTCCAAGAAAATAGCTTAGTGCGGCAGAAGCTTGCAAATCTTAGCGACAAAATGAGATGCAGTCACGACCAAAGTATCTTGGGGATAGAGATGTTGAGCGGGTCAGAAGCCGACACGACTTCTCTTGTAATCTACAAATCTGCATCAACAATAAGCGATAACAGTCACTTAAAAGCATTGTTTAGATGGAAACGACGCCATCTGAACAGCACTTGGACTGAGATAAATTTTGTAAGACTGTGCATTTAAAACTGTTGAAATATTTACTAACTGAATCTCTCAACATTTTGGGATTGAGCCAATACAAAACTTGCTATGAGCGTGGTAAGAGTTTTTTTTCAGTTGCAGCTTAAACAAGAACAGGTTAATCAAGTCAAAGCTCTGGCTGAGATATATCGATAATACTTTTACTGTCTGGTTTCATAACGATAAAGATCTTTTGGAATTTCTTGATCCTTTAAATAATCTGAGACCAAAAACCACAATTAAAATTAAACCTAAATGATTAAAAACATAATAACAGTAAAACGATAGCCAACACCGAAAACCGACACATAGTTCACATTGGACAAGATCTCAATTCTCGGAAATTCGAACTACTCTGCTGCAACAAAGCAAGGTGTAACAGACCCTCTTTAAAACAGAACCTTTCAGTTTTCAAAAAAAAATCTGTCTAGTTATCAACTTAACAAACTAGTATCGGTTTCAGTGGCCTTTAAGATCGTAAAATTAAAAAAAAAACTACTGAGTATCGCGTTTTCCAGCGTTTTGAAAAAAGATCACATTTTTAATTTTATTATTTTAATACATTTTAAATTCCAAATCGAAAGGATTTTATTTTAATGGATCTTTAGTAATAAATAAGTTAGCAAATAAAAATATATATATACTTAAAACCCAAAAAGTCCTCAAAGAAAGTGTTTTCCCTTTTTTTCTGACCAATGCTTATGTGACCTCGTATTAATTATCACTGTTGTGCTTTAATTATCGGATAAGCACTGTTCTGAGAGGAAAACGATCGGACGATCATGGATTTATTGCGCTTGATACTTTCTTAATATCTTGATTATCATGATTTTCATTAACGTATTAAACGATTGTTATAATCTAAGATTGTTTCCTAGGGATTTTAGGGTTGATTTCACTTTTAACGCCTCTTCATTTGGGTGATTATCCGGTATTGTTATTTTTTGTTTTGTATCTATACTATAATGTTTGATTTTTCACCGTTATACTTTATCCAATGTTCAGATGCATGCTATACATATACATGATTTTTTGTAAGATCTTGTGGCATGATTGAACAGAACTAAATAATTTTTAGTAATTCAGCGGTAAAAATAAAAAAGTTATAGATCGAACCGTTGTTTATTCAAAGACAATTAAGAACCAAGCAACCACTTAAATCAACATTTTTGTAAACTGCAAATTTGGTCTGGACTAAACCATATAGGCTTAGTCTTATGACTAAACATTTACACCAGTATTTACTAACGGGTCTACAATGCTAAATGCTACAATCCTAGGTCTAAAAGTCTAGATTTTAGTTGAAGGTTTAACTTATTTTTCCCGTGAATGCAATAGTTTTTAATATTTACGTAAATTGTTCATAAATATTTTGCGATATGGGTAATTTTTTTTTGTTGTAACAAATTCATTATTTCCACACAAAGGTTAGAAATAAATAAAAGAATATAATATTTTGGTCAGTGTCAGCTGTCCGCTATATTTTACATGTGTTTTTCTAGATAAGTTAGCAATGAATAAACCGATGTTCAATTGTTTTGGTGGATGTGTAATTAAAAACGGATTCTAACATATCTTGTGCTTTTTGCAATATTTAAATATTGATACGTATTTAGTACCGTAATGCATCTACAGGCATAGTTTTAAGTTAGTAGATAGTTTCTGGTCATGCCAAAAACGACCGACGACTAACGCAACTTGACACTGTTGACATTTGAACGTCACATGTTGTTAGCGGCTTCCGTGGAACGCCGCAAACTTACGGACGGTTAATATAGGATTTTTGACATATGTAGAACGCGCGCAATTGTGTTTTGGCGAGCTTCTATTAAATTCCGCGCCATTTGCTGGCGCAGGCTGCACAGGTCACAGCAGTGTTGAGCGGACAGTCCCTCTATACCGTGTGTTGAGCGGCACCAGGGACAGATGGAAGAACATTAAGCAATCTCTGGCGGATCCCATTTCTTTCACATAGGGGTTAATAGGTTAATAAGTAATAGGAAATATTTTTTTGCTACTCTTGCAGTTTGTCTTTTGTCATTTGAGATATCTGAAAAAACCTTTTAAATTTTCTACTACAATATTAATAAAGTTTTAGCACTCTTGTTTTTTACAAGCAAACCATTTCAAATATATTTTTTTTGTCTGAAGGAAACACTTTATTTTCAGTTTTAATATTTGTTGCCAAATGTGAGAATTTCTATGTATTCTTTTAAATTTTGTTTGTCGTAAACAAGTAGTTCAGAATGGAAATGTTTCTTATGACCCTTTCGTTTTGACTATCGTGGGGTAATAAAAAACATCGCACTGGGGCATTAAAAAATACTCTGCCAATATATGGGCACCTAAGCTCACACTAGGTTCTATAGATGTAGAGTACGGGTGAGCTAATATAACTAAAAATTTAAATATATTTTATTCAACTCCAAACTCAATTACCTATCGTTTGATACCACACAAGCCATGTGTTAAGTTAAACACTAATTTTTAAAATCTACCCCCACCCTTTGTTAAAAAAACTAAAATATATTTTGTTTAACTCTAGACCAAATTACCTTTCGTTTGATAACACACACGCCATATTTTCACTTAATCTCTCATTTTGTTAATCTACCCCCCCCCCCCACCCTTTTTCTTAAACTAAAATTAATTTTGTTTAACTCCAGACTCAATTACCTGTCGTTTGATATCACACACGCCATATTTTCACATAAACTCTAATTTTTGAAATCTACCCTCTTATTTGGCTTGTGCCCAGTGGATTTTGTTCATTTTTAAATGGGACCATCTCGACGCAAGATCCAGCCAAGGTCCAAAACTTCATTAAAATCGGACAAGCGGTTTTTGAGTTATGCGCGTTGGTCGTTACAGACAGACAGACATACAGACAGACAGACAGACAGACAGACAGACAGACGGCGCAACAAAAAAGTTTCAAAATCATCTGAAACGCAAAGATATATAAAAATTTTTGAAATCGGAGCAACTTTTTTTTTCTCGAAAAAATTAGGATCACTATAGCTCACACTACTATAGTATAGTAGTAGTGTGAGCTAATATTTTATTGATTTGAGTACTTAGTGAAGTTGCCTTCAAATTTGTCGTCACGCTGTCGTTCACTCGTAGAATGAAAAATAGGGTTCACCTATTTTTCCATTCTTTTTGATTTACCTTGTATCTTGTAGACAGTTTGTTCTACTTTGTGTCAGGCAAGCCACGATGAGGATGGAAATGCCTTTTTCCGAAACACCGGTGTCCGTGGTTGACTATACCCCTATGAAGTTGCCTTTTATACTTGCTTAACTCATTGTTTTCGGTTCCGAAACCGATACCGTGGAGACGGTGATAGCTTGGTCTGGTTGAACTGTGACGATAAGTCTTTCTACCTTATAGACCGGTGGACGTTTTCGTCTCGCCATGGACTTAGTTTCCTTGGTTCGCTGTCGTTCACTCGTAGAATGAAAAATAGGGTTCACCTATTTTTCCATTCTTTTTGATTTATCTAATATAAAGCCTTAATAACAGATAAGAAAGAAGAACTGATAAAAATGCTGGAATAACGGGATACAGCAGCTAAAAATATAGGTTTGAGTATGAACTACACTAAAACTAAAATCATAACAAACATAGATATCACGATCAGAATAAACCAAGAGAAAATAGAACAAGCACAGGAATAGATACCTAGGCTGGGACAAATTAATAAACTAAAAAAATAAAACCAAACAACTGAAATCAAGAGACGAGTAAGATTGACCTAGGCAGCATTCGGTAAATTAAGCTACCTATTAAAAAATAAAAAATATCTGCAGTAATTTATAATTTTGAGAAAATGTAAGAGGTTTTTTTTTTCTCTTGCCTACAAAATGTATGTGTTTTAAAGTAAATGGCAACATTGTCCCCAAAATCATATGGTTTGTGTTCGGTGGATTTTGTTCATTTTTAAATGGGACCATCTCGACCCAAGACCCAGCCAAGGTACCAAATTTCATTAAAATCGGCCAAGCGGTTTTTGAGTTATGCGCGTTGGTCGTTACAGACAGACATACAGACATACAGACAGACAGACAGACAGACAGACAGACATACAGACAGACGGCGCAACAAAAAAGTTTCAAAATCATCTGAAACGCAAAGATATATAAAAATTTTTGAAATCGGAGCAACTTTTTTTTTTCTCGAAAAAATTAGGATCACCATAGCTCACACTACTATAGTATAGTATATGTGTGAGCTAAAAACAAAAACTAAAATGTATTTTGTTAAACTCCGGACTCAATTACCTTTCGTTTGATATCACACACGCCATATTTTTACTTAAACTCTAATTTGTGAAATATACCCCCACCCTTTTTTTAAAATAAACTAAAATGTATTTTGTTTAACTCTAGACTCAATTACCTTTCATTTGATATCACACACGCCATATTTTCACATAAACTCTAATTTTTGAAATCTATCCCCACCCTTTTATTTGGTTTGTGTTCGGTGGATTTTGTTCATTTTGAAATGGGACCTTCTCGACCCAAGACCCAGCCTAGGTACCAAATTTCATTAAAATCGGCCAAGCGGTTTTTGAGTTTTGCGCGTTGGTCGTTACAGACAGACATACAGACAGACAGACAGACAGACGGCGCAACAAAAAAGTTTCAAAATCATCTGAAACGCAGATATATAAAAATTTTTGAAATCGGAGCAACTCTCGAAAAAATTAGGATCACCATAGCTCACACTACTATAGTATAGTATATGTGTGAGCTAATATTATTATAATATAACAATATTATGTTTCCTATTATCCCACGATAGTCAAAATGAAGGGGTAATACGAAATATTTCCATTTTAAACTAGTTTATAACAAAAAAAACCACAAACAAAGTATTAAAACTGCAAATAAAGTTTTCCTTTAGACAAAACTCCCCCATCTTCCCCTAGTGAATATCACGATTTTAATAGTCTTGCAACCCAAACGACAGATAACCGCACCGTCGGCGTCGATTAAAACCGGTACCAAAAATGCTCGAACTGTCAAATATTGTTAAAGTTATCGTTGTCGGTCAAGTTATCGGGCCTAAATTTGGCACGACCAAAAACTATGTATTTATGTGCTTTGAAAATTTTCGTATATATCTTTTAGCTCACACTACTACTATACTATAGTAGTGTGAGCTATGGTGATCCTAATTTTTTCGAGAAAAAAAAAGTTGCTCCGATTTCAAAAATTTTTATATATCTTTGCGTTTCAGATGATTTTGAAACTTTTTTGTTGCGCCGTCTGTCTGTCTGTCTGTCTGTCTGTCTGTCTGTATGTCTGTCTGTCTGTCTGTCTGTCTGTCTGTCTGTGTGTCTGTATGTCTGTCTGTAACGACCAACGCGCATAACTCAAAAACGGCTTGCTAGATTTTAATGAAATTTGGTACCCAGGCTGGGTTTTGGGTCGAGATGGTCCCATTTAAAAATGAAGAAAATCCACCGAACACAAGCCAAATAAAAGGGTGGGGGTAGATTTCAAAAATTAGAGTTTATGTAAAAATATAGCGTGTGTGATATCAAACGAAAGGTAATTGAGTCTGGAGTTAAACAAAATACATTTTAGTTTATTTTAAAAAAAGGGTGGGGGTAAATTTCAAAAATTAGTGTTTAAGTGGAAATATGGCGTGTGTGATATCAAACGAAAGGTAATTGAGTCTGGAGTTAAACAAAATACATTTTAGTTTTTAAAAAAAGGGTGGGGGTAGATTTGAAAAATTAGAGTTTAAGTCAAAACATGGCTTGTGTGGTATCAAACGAAAGGTAATTGAGTCAGGAGTTCAATAAAATATACTTCAGTTTTTAGTTATATTAGCTTTCACGTAGATACACTATAACTATAGTATCCAGTGTGAGGTTAGGTGCCCATAGATTGGCAGAGTATTTTTATCAATCATGGATTATTAGCTCACACTACTACTATACTATAGTAGTGTGAGCTATGGTGATCCTAATTTTTTCGAGAAAAAAAAAGTTGCTCCGATTTTAAAAATTTTTATATATCTTTGCATTTCAGATGATTTTGAAACTTTTTTGTCATTCCGTCTGTCTGTCTGTCTGTCTGTCTGTCTGTCTGTCTGTCTGTCTGTCTGTCTGTCTGTATGTCTGTCTGTCTGTCTGTAACGACCAACGCGCATAACTCAGAAACCGCTTGCCCGATTTGAATGAAATTTGGTACCTAGGCTGGGTCTTGGGTCGAGATTGTCCCATTTAAAAATGAACAAAATCCACCAAACGCAAGCCCAATTAAAGGGTGGGGGTAGATTTCAGAAATTAGAGTTTATGTGAAAATATGGCGTGTGTGATATCAAATGAAGGGTAATTGAGTCTGAAGTTAAACAAAATACATTTTAGGTGATTTAAAAAAAGGGTGGGGGTATATTTCAAAAATTAGAGTTTAAGTGAAAATATGGCGTGTGTGATATCAAAGGATAGGTAATTGAGTCTGGAGTTAAACAAAATACATTTTAGTTTTTTTTAAGGGTGGGGGTAGATTTTAAAAATTAGAGTTTAAGTCAAAACATGACTTGTGTGGTATCAAACGAAAGGTAATTGAGTCTAGAGTTGAATAAAACATATTTCAGATTTTAGATATATTAGCTTACACGTACACTATAACTATAGTACCTGGTGTGAGCTTAGGTACCCATAAATTGGCAGAGTATTTCTATTGTTTTAGAACTTTTAATCACCCCTCAGGGGTGGCACTACAATTTGAGACTATTTTTAACGGGAATCCTACGACTTCACGGACTAAATTTCCAAAAAATTACATTTCGTTACAAATTTTTTATGGGGTTTTTCTTTATTTCTAAAGTTAATTTGAATTTATATGAGATGAAACTCACTGAGTTATTTGACCTGTAAGTATTAAAAAAATACACTTAAACCGGTTGGTATCGAGTCTATAGACGCCCTCCCGCGCTTGTTTTTCAAAGCGTAATATCTTCAGTTTTGACCAAACTTTATGATTTGAGGCTAAAAATATTTTTAAAAAATTGGAAATACGAAACTACCTGGTAAATGAACTCTTTCTGAGCAACTTCCTGCAAAGCCATGTTTAAACAGCACATGACAAACATTGCTTAGATATCCGAAATTTATGATAACAGGTTTTCAGTCAAATAAAAAATTTGCTTTTTCGAACTTTTACCCCATTACAGACATCTACCGCGTCGGCAGTATAGTCCAGTGGTTTGGCCGTCGGCTTCACATGTAGAAGATACCAGGTTCGCGTCTCAAAACAACGACAAACGCAAAAAGAAAATAAAAGTCACGTAGAGTCAGGAAAAATTAAGTCCTCTTAGAGAAAAAAAACTTGCATCCTAAGGGGGTTTGAAAGAGCGCGGTGTGCCTACTCGCTAGACCAAATCTCCCCACCACTACTACTCCTACTACCATGTCGTTTGCAGCAAAATTATTTTTTTCTGAAAAAGACGGTATTGATTTTTTATTTTCCGCACACTCTTAGAAACACATTTGTTTCTAGGACTTGCGGAAAAATCTTTTGTCTACACTCGCTTGCTAGACCGCACTCATTACATCGCATCATGCGGTCACCGAGGTAATCTCGTGCGGAAAAAGAGGATTTCAGGCTAGATATACGCTGCTTGGTCAACGTGACACCCTTGCGAAGTTCATGAGACCGTTTTGTTTCTCATCCTACGTCTATAGTACGTACTATGTAAATTCATCCTTCATCTGGCATCGACTCCACGAGCCGAAGGAAAGAAAAACGCGTTTGATTGTATTGATTATCTCATTGATAAGATTAACAAACCTCCCGTATATGCACAGTTGTCGAATAAATTTTTTTCTATTTAATAAAAGTTTAAAGCATTTTAAAATGGCGCATTTCAATTTTTTTGGTCTGCGTAGGATTTGACATCTATTCTAAATATTTTTCTATTTTTGTTGTTTGAAGTTTTAGCTCTTTTCTTTCCTTACCTTCCCATTTTAAGCCACACCGGCACAGCACCCCACCCACCCTACTCGGTTTTGGTTTAATCCTGCCGCGATAATTTTATCACTTTTTTATGCAAATATGGCGGCTATGAGCAAATCTTTGAGTTAGCGGGCAACCGCGGAAACTAAGAGCCAGCTTATGTAACCTATGCTTTCTTAATTGAGAATAAAAACGTCATGGCATAGGCGTACCATTGGTCAACAGATTTCGTCATAAATAGCTAATTTTAGTAGGGCAGTCATAGTTATATGTCATAAAAAAATTGAAGTTGGTCAAAATCAAAATTTTAATTAACTTTCCTCCCCTATAAATGTAAAGTTATGTAAAAGTAAGATTGCCCACTTTCAGAAACGCTAGAGAGCTAAGCTTTGGAAAACTGATAGGAACTATGATAAAACTATAGGAAAAAATTTAAAAACACCAAAATTTTAATTTGCTGTCCTCCCCCATAAATGTAAGGTTATGTAAAAGTAACATTCTCCACTTCCAGGAACGCTAGAGAGCTGAGCTTCGAAGGGCTAATAGGAACTACAATAAAAAAACATAGGAAAAAATTTTTGAACAATATTCAGCATATTTTACTACTTTAAAACTTAAATATTATCCAAATCCTTGAAAAAAGGAGTAAAAACATAACAAAAACTTTTCATGTAAACAAAAGCCAACTACGCGAAAATGGTAATCCGTAAAAAGAATTGAAATAAAAGTAAAGCCAAGTTCCGTAATACAAATTTCAAAATGAAAGGTTCTTACTAGTTTGGAAATGTTTACTACACTCGGCAGCAGTTCTCGGCTTTCACCCTTAGGGAGAGAAAGTTTTATTATAAGAAAGAGAGAGAGAGAGATAAACAAAATGGGACCTTGATTTAATATTTTATTATGTCTTTTAATATTTTTAATGTTACGCCAATGCGTTGCGTACCTGCAAATTGGGCAAATGAATATTCAACACAATAAACTAAAAACAAATTATCTTAATGGTTAGCTAATAATCCCATTTTATTGTTGTTTCAAGCTAATTTTCCTACAGCTTTATGATAAGCTAGACCGATAATTAAGCCGGATATATAAGTACTTATAATTTAAAAAAATGATTAAAGAAATACATACAGAGTAATCTATAAATTGTTGTGAGGCAAAAAAGTTGTTAATCAAATGAATCAAAATGTTAAAATTTCGTATTCTTGCTGCAAATTGGCCAAACTTTGAAAATTCATATTTCAAAAACTATATAGTTTATTAACAAAAGCACCAAGTTGCAGTCTGGTAGGGTCTTAGAGATGCGAAAAAACCATACGCTGAGTTACGATTCGGAAAAACGTCCTTTAGCTAATTTTAGGGTAGTCAGTATAAGACCAAAATGGCCCAACTTTGAAAATTCATATTTCAAAAACTATATAGTTTATTAACAAAAAAAAGCACCAAGTTGCAGTATGGTAGGGCCATAGAGATGCGGAAAAACCACACCCTGAGTTCCAAATCGAAAAAAACGTCATTTGGCGAATTTTAGGGTAGGCAATCCATATGACCTAATTGGCCAAACTTTGAAAATGCATATTCTAAAAACTATACAGTTTATCAACAAAAGCACCGATTTGCAGTATGGTAGGGCCCTAGAGATGCGAAAAAACCACATGCTGAGTGAAGATGCGGAAAAACGTCATTTAGCTAATTTTAGGGTAGTGAATCCCATAAGACCAAAATTGCCAAACTTTGAAAATGTATATTTCAAAAACTATACTGTTTATCAACAAAAGCACCGAGTTGCAGTATGGTAGAACCATAGAGATGCGAAAAAACTATACCCTGAGTTCAGAGTCGGAAAAACGTCATTTAGCGAATTTTAGGGTAGGCAATCCCATAAGACCAAAATGGCCAAACTTTGAAGATTCATATTTTAAAAACTATACAGTTTATCAACAAAAGCACCGAGTTGCAGTATGGTAGGGCCTTAGAGATGCGAAAAAACCACACGCTAAGTTACGATTCGGAAAAACGCCCTTTAGCGAATTTTAGGGTAGTAAGTATAAGACCAAAATGGCCCAACTTTGAAAATTCATATTTCAAAAACTATACAGTTTATCAACAAAAGCACCGAGTTGCAGTATGGTAGGGCCTTAGAGATGCGAAAAAACCACACGCTGAGTTACGATTCGGAAAAACGTCATTTAGCTAATTTTAGGGTTGGGAATCCCATAAGACCAAAATTACCAAACTTTGAAAATTCATATTTTAAAAATTATACAGTTTATTAACAAGAGCACCAAGTTGCAGTCTGGTAGGGCCTTAGAGATGCGAAAAAACCACACGCTGAATTACGATTCGGAACAACGTCCTTTAGCTAATTTTAGGGTAGTAAGTATAAGACCAAAATGGCCCAACTTTGAAAATTCATATTTCAAAAACTATATAGTTTATTAACAAAAGCACCAAGTTGCAGTATGGTAGAAAGAAGAAGAACAACAACCTAAGTTAAAATTCGAGAAACGTCATTTAGCGAATTTTAGGGTAGGCAATCCATATGACCTAATTGGCCAAACTTTGAAAATGCATATTCTAAAAACTATACAGTTTATTAACAAAAGCACCGAGTTGCAGTATGGTAGGGCATTAGAGATGCGAAAAAACCACCCGCTGAGTTACGATTCGGAAAAACGTCATTTAGCTAATTTTAGGGTAGTGAATCCCATAAGACCAAAATTGCCAAACTTTGAAAATTTGTATTTCAAAAACTATATAGTTTATCAACAAAAGCACCGAGTTTCAGTATGGCAGGACCATAGAGATGCGAATAAACTATACCCTGAGTTCAGAGTCGGAAAAACGTCATTTAGCGAATTTTAGGGTAGGCAATCCCATAAGACCAAATTGGCCAAACTTTGAAAATTCATATTTTAAAAACTATATAGTTTATCAAGACAAGCACCGAGTTGCAGTATGATGGGACAATAGAGATGCGAAAGAACAACAACCTAAGTTAAAATTCGAAAAAACGTCATTTAGCGAATTTTAGGGTTGGGAATCCCATAAGACCAAAATGGCCAAACTTTGAAAATTCATATTTTAAAAACTATATAGTTTATCCACAAAAGCACCGAGTTGCAGTATGGTAGAGCCATAGATATGCGAAAAAACCACATGCTGACTTAAGATGCGGAAAAACGTCATTTAGCTAATTTTAGGGTAGTGAATCCCGTAAGACCAAATTGGCCAAACTTTGAAAATTCATGTTTCAAAAACTATATAGTTTATCAACAAAAGCACCGAGTTGCAGTATGGTAGAGCCATAGAGATGCGAAAAAACCACATACATGCTGAGTTAAGATGCGGAAAAACGTCATTTAGCTAATTTTAGGGTAGTGAATCCCATAAGACCAAATTGGCCAAACTGAAAATTCATATTTTAAAAACTATATAGCTTATCAACAAAAGCACCGAGTTGCAGTATGGCAGGACCATAGAGCTGCGAAAAAAACATACCCTGAGTTCAGATTCGAATAAACGTCAATTAGCGAATTTTAGGGTAGAATCCCATAAGACCAAATTGGCCAAACTTTGAAAATTCATATTTTAAAAACTATATAGTTTATCAAGAAAAGCACCGAGTTGCAGTACGGTGGGGCCAAAGAGATGTAAAAGAACAACAACCTAAGTTAAAATTCGAAAAAACGTCATTTACCGAATTTTAGGGTAGGCAATCCCATCCCAAGTAACATTTCTTTATTTATAGCAGAAGTTAAAAGGTTGCCAGCGCCTTTCCTTAAAACCATTATCTTCAATGTTTGGTCGCTAGCACGTTCCCATTACCCTTATATACCCCTTAGACCTCCTAAGAAGAGCATTTTTGGTAAGCTTCAACTAATTTGTTTATAAAACCATATGTATAGCTCTTTAATATGAGCTCATAAAACGACAACAAAAATATTAAATTTTCTTTCTTACATAAAAACATGGCGTCCCAAACTATATTCCCTGATAGTCGAAAGGGTTACTTGAAAGTGAGCCTAAGTTACGGCAACGTGTCACTTACGACTTTTATGTCTGCATTCCTTTTTAGTTCTAGATAACACACTCGAATTACTACTACTTCGTTGCAGAAACGTATTATTAACTAGCTTTCGCCACTAGAAAACGTCTACAGAATGATAGGAACCACGCGATAAGTATAACTACTACCCTCAAGTTATTGGGGTGTCGCCACTTGTTATTTGCCGTTTCTGTCAACAACAGCACCACTGCTTATAGGTTATGTACGAGCGTGAATTTGTTGTAGGTTTTAAAACAAAAACAAGATAAATTAAATTCCATTAGAACAATAAATGAAGTGCCAATAAAAAGAGTTTTTTAAAAATGTATGTTGCAGTCGAGAGCATGATCCCTATTCTAGAATTTCTAGGAAGGGTTGGTCAAGGAACTAAAAGAACGTAGTCACATCAATGAAATCAACTTATTGTTACTTTTTTTATTTACACATTGCTCTCACAATTCGTATGTAGTATTTTTTATTGTTTTTAGATAATTTGGCATTGTCAATATTCAGTAATTTTTATTATGATAAGCCCTATAAGTAAAAAAACAATCTCTGAGACTTGTTAGATCGCTTAGAAATCCGCATGTAACCACGATATATCTAACTTGTTTTTTTATTAGGCGCAAACAGCGCAAAAGTTCCTAGATGAAGTCTAACATATCCCAGAGGTTATTTTAGGGGCCGTGCATAAATTAGATATTAGGGACCTATTGCAATAAAGCCTGGCACAAAACACAGCACAAATTTTAGTTTATTCACTTCAAACCAAGCTTTAACAACAGCACAAATTTGAAGAAAACCAAAAAGACAAATACCCAAGCTCAACACATAAAATGAATCACAGTGAGACACGACACGTCAGCACAAGAGTCATAGATAAACGAATTCGGTTTAGTCCGCACAAGAGGGTTACGATGGCGATAGGGTGGTGCCACAGCACAAACCACGAACGACCGTAAAGACAGTACAAGAATAGAACAGCAACAAGTAGCGTAATAGATTAAGGATGGAGATTCAGCATGGACCAGGGAATTCTTAAAATCCGTGTGCGGTACTCGATACTTTGGATCAATATTTTGCATTTTGATTGTTTTGCAAAATGGTCAAGCAATGAGCTCGAAAAAATGGACTGCTCAAGGTAGTTAAAAAAATATTTGCAAAACTATTCCTAATATTCCCATATTATAAAAGGAGCCACAAAAAGTAAGGTTAAGAATGTGTGCGACCAAGATGCGACTTTAAAAAGTCTACGTTTTCAAAGTAGAAACAGGAAGGAGAGATTACTTTAAAAGATCGACATTAAAAAAAAGTCAAAGTAGTTGCGGCTTTAAAGTTGATCCAAAAAGTTATTTTGTCTACATTGTTACATCAGATGTTACTATGATGACACAAACTTTTGTGGTAAAAATTAAAGTTATAATGTAGTTGTCGGATACACTTGTTTGGGACTCCAATGAAGCTTAACTTTCCAGTGGTAATTAAGTAGGATATAAAAGTCAGGGCGACTACGAAATAACGACTAAAAAGAAAGTAAAACTTTAGCAAAGTCCTATTGTGGTAGAGAAGACGATCAGAATCGACTATCAAGAAACAATCCTAAGAAGTAGTTTAGAGGGTCGTTTTTACGAAACATCTACTATTTCCTGATACTAAATAGTAGTTAGAACTAAAAAGTAACAAATTTTGGTTGGGATCACCACATTTCTACTATAAGAAAGTAGCAAAGCCTTTAGAACATGTAGCCGCTACTATAAATGTTAGTTGGGGTGGCAACCTATGTATTAAACTCACTATAAAACCATAAGAAATAAACTTCGCTTCGCCCTCTAGCGGTTTCACCAGTATAGAACCTTTTAGAGCCTAAAGCTATTATGCCAGGTTCTAAAAACAACTCAGAAACGTCCTCTATCCTATTATAAAACTAGATTTGGTAATTTGGTATCCTGGCGATTCTGTTGAATACCATAATACCTTTAGAGTAAAGAAGTTTTCCTATGAAAGCTATGGCGATATTTTAGATTCACAATGGCTATATAAAATAATTTAGGTCACAAAATTGCCAAAAATGTCAGTCCCAAAATTATTTTATCACATAAAAATATACCGAGTTTGTCGTTTTGTTGATGATCAAATTGCCTGCCAGATTTATTTTTCTGATAAAATTCTATCTGAAAAGCTCTTAAAACAAGCGCGCCATTTTTAATAGTTTTTTGATAACACAATAACAAATATTTAAAATTAAAAAAAATTATTTACACTATTCACCATTAAAAAAGTCTGTTTGGTTTACATAAATCAAAATTAAAGTAAAATTATTGTTAAAAAACACTGCTAAAACGACTAGATAAATATTTTCTCCTTACAATATTTTTTAAATAAATTTATATACGCCATTATGGTTTTATAGTGGTCACTTGGTTTTATTTGTTACTGTATCGCAACAAGGATTTTTGAGTGCCCTTATGAAACCAACAAAAAAAAAACAATGTAAACATAGTCAACATAACCTCACTTAAATTTTTTGTATTTGTTTTTAAAGTGTTTATAAGCGTATAATTCAACACTTTTAAATGTTTTTTATCGTGCAATTTCGACACAATCGAGAGGGCCAGTGCAATGATATTGTTGTGCCTGCAGATTGGAGCGCAACCTCTTATATTGGCCGTCTAAACAGGCCTTATCTAGGCCTGGGTGTCCTACCCAGGAGGACGGAAACTCAACAATTATTAATTATTGGGCTTTAAATAATCAATCTTGCAATAGGTAGGTACCAATCTGTACCTAGGTATATCTATTATTTTTACAAGAAATAAAACACGAAAGTATTTACTTACTTCTGTTAGAACACTTAAGGAAACAAACGCCTATTTAAATAATATTTAATATACAGCTATGGGTAACTATAAATACTAAAAAATTAAGTTTACCTTTAAGCCTTCCTATAAAACCTTTTCAAAATGCCTAAAAGTAATGGCAAAAACCAAAAGTCTAAAGTTTATACTTACCACTCTTAAAAACCTTAAGGAAACTAGGTTCTATATGGCCGCCTATCTAATCATATTTACTTTTAAACTACTGGTAACTATAAAAACAAAAGGATATAAGATAACCTTTTAGCTCTATTATAAAACCCTTTTGTGATTAAAGTATTGAAAAAAACTAAATGACCAAAGTTTATATTTATTTCTTTTTAAAAACTTTAGGTAAAATGGTTTTATAAGACCATCTTTATAAATCAGAAATCAATAAAACCAAAAGTATCTAAAGGGAACAGAAGGAATATCAGTTTTATTATACTCCCTTTATAAATCACTTTTTTGTTGTATAACACCCCTTTAGGTAATTGGCAATATAAATTACCTTTATGTAGCCAAATTGATCCTAAAACCCATAACAGCACCCTCTAAATAACCTAGGAACCAAATTAATAAAACCTTGAGTGGTAATAATGTTACTTGGGATAAGACCAAAATTGCCAAACTTTGAAAATTCATATTCTAAAAACTATACAGTTTATCAACAAAAGCACCTAGTTGCAGTATGGTAGAGCCTTAGAGATGCGAAAAAACCACACGCTGAGTTACGATTCGGAAAAACATCATTTAGCTAATTTAAGGGTTGGGAATCCCATAAGACCAAAATTGCCAAATTTTGAAAATTCATATTCTAAAAACTATACAGTTTATCAACAAAAGCACCCAGTTGCAGTATGGTAGGGCCATAGAGATGCGAAAAAACCACACCCTCAGTTAAGATTCGGAAAAACGTCCTTTAGCTAATTTTAGCGTAGTAAGTATACGACCAAAATGGCCCGACTTTGAAAATTCATATTTTAAAGACTACAGTTTATGAACAAAAGCATCGAGTTAAAGTATGGTAAAGCCATAAAGATGCAAAAAAACCACACGCTGAATTAGGATTCGGAAAAATGTCATTTAGCTAATTTTAGGGTAGTGAATCCCATAGGACCTAAATGGCCAAACTTTGGAAATTCATATTTCAAAAACTATATAGGTTAACAACAAAAGCACCGAGTTGGAGTATGGTAGGGCCATAGAGATGCGAAAAAACCACAACCTGAGTTTAGATTCGGAAAAACGTCATTTAGCGAATTTTAGGGTAGGCAATCCATAAGACCAAATTGGCTAAACTTTTAAAATTCATATTTCAAAAACTATATAGTTTATTAACAAAAGCACCGAGTTGCAGTATAGTGGGGCCTACAGTTGCGAAAGAACAACACCCTGAGTTAAAATTTGGAAAGACGTCATTTAGCGAATTTTAGGGTAAGTCTTAAGTGGCAAAATGGAAAATATGTGGTTTTCAAACATTTAATTTCTTTAAAATTTTTCGAGGTGCTTTTGATAGAGGGGCCCCAAATCAATCTCTAGCCGAGGTCCCCAAAGGAGCCAGACCGGGCCTAGAACTGTTACTTCATGTTCTATTGTATATATCTAGCCATGACTGGGTTACTTCAAAACTCTTTTATTATCACAAAATTTCTTGTAGAGGGAGTGTAGTACGGAAAAACCAGAATTCCTACTTTGGTTTTTTAAGGTTTGCGCCAACGTTCTTATTCCTCTTATATGACTCAGTAAGGTTGCTTGGAGGTATTTAAGGGTTATATAATAGTTACTGTCACCACACTGCAAAACATTTTAGGTTTTATTAGATGTTTATGAATAGCTTGCCGCCACCTTTATATGATTCTTTATTTAGGCATTATAAGAGTGTTTAAGGGGTTCCAAGAACGTGCTCACCACCTCGCTTTAACATTTTAGGTTTTGTAATTTGGTAGCCGCAAACTTCTAAAGGAAGTTAGTTGGTTTTTAAGGGTTGCGCCAACGTTCTTATTCGTCTTATATGACCCAGTAGGGTTGCTTAGAGGTATTTGAGGGTTATATAAGAGTTACTGCCAATACAACGCAAACATTTTAGGTTTTATTGGATGTTTATAAATAGGTTGCCGCTACCTTTATATGATTCTTTATTTGAGCTAATAAGTTGTATAGGGGTTCCAAGAACGTTCTCACCACCTCACTATAAAATCTTAGGTTTTGTTATTTGGTAGCTACAAACTTCTAGCAACCGTTATAAAACATGAAAGGTTACTTGGGTACACTATCTTAAAATATTGCATTTAAGTATTAATTAAATTAAATGTTCTTGCTTCTACAGTAACGTTACATATGGTTTCGAACTAATTTATTTTTTCACAGAGCTGCTAAGAATCCCAATCTAGTAAAACGGACCGTAGTGAGGCAAAATTGACACCTCCAAATTGGCACTTGAATATACGTTTTAAATCCCCAGAAAATTGACAAGCAGAACTTAATACCCCGTCTACCTAATCCCGTCCAGGATGAAATTAGCCTACTTCTAAGGCAGTAAAAACACCTGAAGAATTCATTTGACGCCCTTTGACGAACGATAAAAATGGCGCTTTAATGAAAATTTCGACAAGGTAGACGTTTAATATTAGGATAATAAAGCAGCTTTTGCACACTTATCGTTATCGGTAACAAATTCTAATACGTTATAAGGAAAAAAAGTTAAAAAGCAAGGGTCTAAACCTTACAAACCGGTAACTAACTCTGCCATCCAAACCGATATGGCATTATCTGGAAAAAATTAAAGATTGAGTGATTGGCAAATCTCAAAAACCATATAGATTTTGAAGAGGAATGGATATCTCAGTTTCATGTTAAATGCAGTTATAGTTTTTGCTAAGTCAGTTGAACAAAGATAAAAGCCGACCATCGGCATATCCTTTAAAGAAAGTGACATGGGCGGCGGTAGATATACTAATGAAAATTATTTCATTTAATTAAGGCGTAAACTAAGGAAATAAAAATAGATAATAAAACTTTCTATTCCTACACCTACAGAAACGACACTGATTTATTTTCTAACTGCATACTGCCGACTAAAGGGGTCCCGAAAAGAACACCTGAAAGCAATTAAAAGCGCATCTAAAAAAAATCTGCCAAACAGGTGCCGTTCATCCACTTGGGCTGGGTCGGTCGGAAAACAAACTTTGTCGTCGGACCGTAAATAGCCGCGCCTTTTCTTTGTCGGTAGGGTTGAAATTATACCAGGAAGATTTTATATGAATTTGGATAACTTTTGAAGGGCAGAATGAAGCCAAATTTCATGAAATCGATAGAACCCCATATTAGGAGTTATTCAAGTGACTGCAAAAACTATACAACCATTTCGATACTAATACTGATACCGACAAATAAAAAGAGATGGTTTTAGCCTATTTTCGTATTGGGTCTTTCAACATCCGCATCTAGTAAAGAGACGATATAAAAAATCTACAAGAACAAAATAAGATGACACTCAAAATGAGACTAAACTACAGTATTAGCGATAACATCAATGTCTGCGGCGGTGGTAATTACCCCGTTCTGAGGTCGGTTCGGTTTATATTTAATATTGAACCTGGACCTAAATAATTACCTACTGAGATTGACTTTAGCTGTCACCCTACTGATGTTAGGTTTTTGTCCAGACCCAGGGCTACCCTAGTAGTCGTAGTAGTAGTAGTGTGGAGTAGGCTCTAGGCCTGGCGACTCGGCACATGAAGGGCCCTTTTAGCCAACCTCCGGGCATTCCCCCTACTGCGTCCTTCCTTCGCTAAGGAATCTACCCATCTTCTGTACAAAGGCCAGAATATTGGGCTACCTCAGATTCAGAAGGTCCTCCATCTCAAAGGCTTCCTCTTCGAATACCTCTCTTCTTGCCTCCTTATATTCTTCACATGATGAGAGGAAATGCGCCCAGGTCTCGTCCTCGACTGAGCATCGCTCGTACGTCACCTCCTTCTTCACTCTCATCTTCGCTATGTGTTCGTGTTCTACGGAGCACCCAGTCGCTACGGAACTTGCTGTATCCTGTGACATACTCCTTTGCCTGTCTGGCGTTTCCTTTTGTATTTCTTTCTGGGTCCACTTTGTTTTTGCCGACTTTATTTGCCCCCTTGTGAGCCCCAGGAAAGGCTCTTACTCTGGCCAACTCCTGAAGTACATCCGCGCACTCCTGCACCAAACCCGTGGATATGGTTGGTTTGCACAGTGCTTTCAGCGCAGCCTGACTGTCTGACCAGATGCAGAGGCGCTTTACTGTTTCGTTCCTAATTTCTTCCTCCCATGTTACCGCCAGTATAGGGTAAACCTCCGCCTGCAAGAATACCCTTGCTTTCCACGTACACTCCTCCACCGGTCGAATTCCGGTCTAGGGGCTACCCTAGCTGATACTGAAGATTGCCAGTTGGTTTTTTAAAGTGGGTATGCACATTTCATTTTTCATCATCTTTATTTCATCGCCTTTCCAGTTATGCCGTATTGATGAAGTCTAATAGATGGTAGGTAACATTGACGTCTGCGGTTCGTTCTGAGGACGAGATAGGTACTCAAAATGAGTCTAGTAGATCGTTTTTAATTTAATTTTGACAGAAAATCTATTTTCATAAGGTTTTCAGGTAAAGTTATTTATATAATTTATATGGCGTATTTTTCTTGTTGAGCCCAGTTTTTATATATTAATATCTAATTAAAATTCCATTTTTTTGGACAATATTTTTGGGAATTCTAAAAATACCAAAATCACAGCTGGGAAGTGTGTGGAGATCTAAAAATTTTGTACCTTGTCTTTGGTCAGTAGTTTCAATTTACTAAATGTCCATGTTTCCTGTGTGAGTGGGATAGCAGGAATTAAGAACAGCAGTTGAAAAAAAGAGACTGGCGACACAGAGACATTTTAACACCCGGAACCAAAAACCCATAAAAAATTTTACTTTCACCGCTTTACATAAAACTTGGACTTTTTTGTTGAGGTATTAAACAAAGAAGAAGACTTATTCAGCGACAAAATTGAAGGATGGAATCTTTGTAAAGTCGCATATGAGGAGCTTAATAAAAGATTCAGAATATTTGGGTCAATAGGAAGTGGTATGCATAGGTACAATTATCCGCTCCTACCAAAATTTGCTATATTGCCTTGTCTTAAAGATATTGTTACTGGTCGGTCTACCCTCACGGACCATCTCACTTCGGTTTATGCCATACAACTTTTTGGAAAATTTTAATTCAAAGTTTTCACGATATACGAGCAAAAATAAAAGGCAAAATTTATAGACTTGTGTTAAATCGACCGTACATTAAATGAAAAAGGCACTGTTTAATGCAAAACTGAATCTGCGGTTTGTCAGCTCATTACTGGATTTAAATTTTTGGCTCCAGTTCCAGCTTACCGGAAACCCGAACGAATTTTATGGAGTTTAAAATATTTTTGCCGAAGTTTTATTTGCTTTTAAAAATTTACTTTTGTTTTGCACATTTTTTTAAACATTTATGTAGTATGTTGACAACTCTAGAGCCCCTCGATACATTTAGATAGTTGTTTAACACATTAATTTATTTACTTATTTTTTATACTGGGACTTTCGTAATTTTTTTCATCCATAGCTAGGATCAATCGCCCAGTCTCTTTAGCCAAATTTTTGCCGGGATATGCCTTGTTGGGACAAAATCAACCATATGCCGAGGTGGGACTTAAACCCACGAGATACGCAGCGCGCTTACCCTACGCACGCTCGGTCTAGTCATATAGCAAGCACTGCAGCCATATGCACGAACCAACGCCTAAGCCGTCGGCAGCCGTTCCCTGTTTAACACCAGAAGTAAACAACTCTCTTTGACAGTTTGGTTTGGTTAATGCAAAACTGAATCTGCAGTAGTTAAGCAGCGCCATCTATGGCGTAGCTCGTGAGTTGAACTGTTTTTGGTGCTCTGCGCATTGTATGTTCTTATACTGTTACTTTGTTATTAATTTTTAAATGGACAGGGCAATTATTACACTTTTATTATTTATTTATTTACAAACTTTTATAATACTGGTTTACTAAAATATTGGTTTACTGTGGACGTTGCAGCAAAGTGATATTTTTAAATTTTGACATTAACTAAATAATAATATGTAATGCCCCTAGTTACAATATAGGATTCAATTATTATCAATATCAATCTAGACAATTTTCGACACTGATTTCTATTCTATTTTGTGTATTATGAGATATTCTTCTTAAATCTTACCTAATATTATCACAAACTTTTTAAAAGCTTAGCGATTAGCCGGTGTACTTACGCACTTTATATGACGACAACCTAGCGACATTTTAACATCGAATGTAATTTAAAATTCTCGAAGAAAATGATTAAAACTTTGGCAGCGCTTAAACGACTTATTATAAGACGTAGGGAGACGTAAACTTAAAGTTAACGAGCTCTTAAATCAGCAATATGGGATACGGTAACAGTTTTGTATAAGAGGCCTCTTGCATATTAGAATATTACTTTGAAGTGTTTATATATACATGGTGTCCCATTAAGGATGACAGCCGGATCTATTTCAGAAACTACTATACCTACAACTTCGGGGGAAAAAATATAACAAAATCGGGCCTTGCCAATTTACCACATATTTTTGTTTCTGTAGATTTCCCGCAGTAATCAAATCTCAATAAATCCATCTTATTACCCTAATTGCTTTATGAAGACAAATTTCCTGAACAACTATATTATTTTTTCTAAAATGATGATGGTAGCGAGTTCGCTGTTCAGATAGTTTTTATTAATTTTACGTTATTTGAGATTTAATTGTGTCATATTGCATATCATAATGACACTGTTATGTCATTATTATCCTAGTTGCTTTTAAGATGACGAATTGATCCCAACTTTCCTGAGCAACTGGTGGGCAAGCTCTATTTACGGACAGCTCTGGTAATCGGACAATTCTCATATCCGGAAAATATTGGTGAAACCAATATTTTGAGTATCAATGTTTAACCTTTCTCAAAATTTCAAAAGCAGACAGCTCCCACATGCGAACAAAAACGTTGGAACCGCCGATGTCCGCTTATAAAAACTTTCACTGTATAAAGATTATAGTAACGAGTTCTCAGTTCAAATGGTCTTAAATAATTTTGGGTAATTTCGTAATAGTCGTACTCTCTGTTTTATATCCCTCCAATTTGAGATTTAGTCGTGTCATTTCGTATATCATAATGAAATCGCTATCGCAAATCGAGCATTTACGTCTTGAGTAGATTAGGCACTATATCTATTTTATTTTTCTTATGACAATTGTTCTTAATTTTCCTGAACAACTATACAGATGATGGTCGCGAGTTCACTGTTCAGATGGTTTTTTAAATATCTTTGCATTATTTGTCAATATAAGATTGATTTCGGAATCCAGTTGTTTTATCCAGGTAATATCTCTAAAATTTGAGCTTTAGTCAAGTCATATCAAATATTGTAATGAAATTACTTTCGCAAATTAAGCGTTTATGTCTTGAGTAAATTAGGCATTACATCGAAAAGAATGATCTCCAACTTCCTGAACACCTATACAGATGATGGTATGTTCATTGTCCAGATAGTTTTGAATATTTTGTTTGTTATTTTACTATAAGAAGGATTCTGGAATCTAACCGTACTATTCATTTCTACAATTTGAGCTTTAGCCATGTCATGTAACATAACATAATGAAATTGCTATTGCAAATTAAGCGTTACCGTCTTCTTCTCAACTTCCTGAACAACTAAAATGATTATGATATTTATTCTTCCGTTAACATCTCTATTATTTATGGTTTAGTCGTGTCGTATCGCATATCATAATGAAGTTGTTGTCACAAATCAAGCATTTACGTCTTGAGTAAACTAGGCATTATATATCTTATTATCCTAAATTGCTTTATTATAACAAATTGTGTGTGCTATCCTGAACAACAATATTAATAGTGGTAGCGAATTCGTTGTTCAGATGGTTATTACACAACCTAAGAACGATTCCGGACTTCACTTGCACTCTCCATTTAATATATCTACAATTTGAGCTTTATTTGTGTCATCGCGAGTAAACTAAATTATTCTAAACTTTCCTAAACAACTTTACAGATTACAGTAGCGAGTTCGCTTTTTAGACGGTTTTGAATAATTTTGTATTATTTCACAATCTGAGAACGATTCCGGAATCTAGTGGTACTCATCATTTAATATATCTACAATATAAGCTTTAGTCGAATCATATCGCATATGAAAATAAAATTGCCATCGCAAATCCAGCATTTACGTCTTGAATAAACTAGGCATGATATCTACCTTATTATCCTAATTGCTTTAAGATGACAAATTGGTCTCAAGTTTCCTGCAAATTTTTGGAACCAGCGCTACAGCACCGGTGTTCTCTTCTTCTGGATATATTGTGTATACTTAAACGAAGTGTTATATTGCCCAAGTTTGGAATACATTAAAGTACCGGATATCGTCCTCTGCCGCTCGCCTGGCGAAACTCTTTTCACCTCACAGTTCTTTAATGACATTAACGCATCAGTCTAGACTACGGAGAAATTACGAGTTGAGAAATTAAGTCTCTTATCCTCCACAGGCATCGAATTGTTTGCTTAAATTCACCGTCAATCAAAGGCACACTACCCAGTTCTGGGTGGTTGAAGGATATCCTGGCAAAGAAGGAACATGAAATACCTAGGGTTAGTTTTTGACAAGAAACTAACCTGGAACGACCAGGTATCGAATGAACTTCAAAAAGCAAAGGGAGCCCACAGTAGGGAATCCCCTTGTTAAATGCCAGGAGCACTCTAGACCGGCGAGTTAAATTTTAAATATGGAGGCAAGTCGTTCGCCCCATATGCAGCCCCGTGCTGGAACAAAGTATGCATAACGCAAATAGGAAGGCTACAAAGCTTTTAAAACCAAGAGGGAACTCAACATTGAGGATATCTCAGAATCGATTTAGGAGCAGAAGGATCGTTTCATGAGGCGGATCGAGGGGCATCAAAACCCCGTAGTACAGGATGCGTTCCTGTAACGGCCCAGAGACAGACCAGGGACCTACAAAAGGCCCCTGGATGTCTAACAAAGTTGCGCCACAAGGGCGCCAAATTGAGGTATTAAAGCTCAGGTAAATCCACATGGAAAAGTACTGACTAGAAATGAAAGAGTTACATACCGATCATAAAAAGCATTATATCTTAGTAGTAGTAGTAGCACACTACCCAGAAAATCAATTTAAAAGATCGCTCGTATTAAACCGCACAATTGACGTGACAGGCCATTTGCTGTGATTATCATGGTAACGGATTCTTGGGATGCACAAAGGACACTCCTTACAATTATTTTAAAAAAGTAAAGGAGTTACTGCAGCAGCTGCAGCAAAACTCGGGTTTGGCAATAGATAGTGTTCTTCTGTAAAGACAGAGAAGAATGCACCTTGCTATAAGTCGGTCCTTGTTATGGCTAAGGTTCATCAGCTAGGCTTTCAGCTCTTAAACCATGTACCTCCTCAGAATTGAATTTGTTTTTAAAACCTAAACGGGTTCTAACTGTTAGAATATTTATGATGGATTTAGAAGTAATTTCATCGAGAATCGTCTATTTTGACGAGCTAGATAGCTAGATCATAGATCGATCAAATATGTTAAGCTACAAGGGGACAATGTGGGAAACATGGAACGTCTTATCTCGTTGGCGTATATGCAGTCAGCTTTTAATGTTGGAAACAAAAGTGAACTTGCAGATAGAGCCTACCATTACATGAAACCAGTATTAAATTCAATCATTAAATTGGAGAAAGTTTATGACGTTGGACTTATATTGAAATTCATAAAGCTTCTATCTTCTTCTATTTTAAAAATTTTTCGTAATTCGTGAGACAGACCATGATATTTCTATGTATTTTTCGACACTGAATACGAATCCGGGTCAAAAAGGCCCCTAGTGGTTTGGAATTTTCCCCAAATGTTTAATGTGAATGAGTTAATGACTTCTTTCATAATAAGTTTACTATGCTTCAAAATATGGTAAGTAGGGGGTGGATGTGTTAGGGTAGCTAGCCTGGTGGCATTATTTAAAGTTTATGCCCGGAGTATAGAAATATGCCTTAATTTATTGTTGCTAAACGCGGCTTGCGCCTAATTGCACTTACGCGAAAGTTCGGAATGAATCAAGGTGTACGACGCGAGGCGCTCTGCTCTGGATCGTTGTCGTATAATTTTAAGATTTTCTTCTAAAATATTTTTGCAGCATAACCCACAATACACAGTAACAATCGATCGTTAAAGTGGCGTCCCACGATAAAAAAAATATTTTTAATTTGTAATTAACGTACAGAACGCCGATGATATTGATGTTCATAGTAGAGTTAAAAGGTCTTTGACCGAACCTGTAAGAGTGCTTGATATAGAAACCAAAAAACGAGAACTGAAAATAATTGAGTCAAAAACTAAATACATTAACTTCTCAAAAAACAGTGAGAAAATTGGTCATAATTTTCAGGTTCTTGGTTATAGTTTCGAACAAGTGGAAAAGTTTACATTCTCGGAAGCAAACATAAGCAAAGAAAACTCCATTACAGAGGAAATAAACGAAAGGATACTTAACGGAAACAAAAACGGATGAAGAACAACTAAAAATTCTTTAAAGCAGTGCAAGCAGGAGACGGTTATTGTCGGATTATAATTTAGAACATTTAATAAATGGCGCGAACATTGTGAGATTTATCAAAAGTAGAAGATTAGCTTGATTGGGATATGTACGAAGGATGGATGAAACAAGAACATTAAGAAAAATAATCAACTGGAGACCTGCCACAGATAAGAAAGAAAAACTTATGAAATTGCTGGAAGAACTGGATACAGCAGCTAAAAATATAGGCTTGAGTATGAACTATACTAAAACTAAAATCATAACAAACACAGATAACGATATCATGATCAAAATAAACCAAGAAGAGATAGAACAAGTAGAGGAATATATATGTACCTGGGACAAATAATTAAACTAAAAAATGGAAACCAAACAGCTGAAATCAAGAGATGAGTAATTTTGGCATGGGCAGCATTCGGTAAATTAAGCTACTTATTAAAAAATATAAAATATCCTCAGTACCTCAAAACGAAACATACAGGAACCAGATGAATGAACATGGCGACCGACAAAAATATGAGTTGAATATATTGAGAAAGGCCTATGTCCAAAGATGAATCGAAGAAGGCTAAATAGATAGAAATAGAAGTAGTTCCGCACTTTCAAATGAGCTATTTTTCCACCAATCTCTTTTTGCGTGCGTGGGCGGTCTTTTTAAGATTGTTATGCTTAAATGTTTGGCATAGCGTCAGTTCAATTCATCAAATAAGTATCCGCATTCCTGCTACTTACACAGTAAACCCGATAGTGTTATCTTAACCAAATTAATGGTACTTACAATAATGCGATTCATCTCTGGAGATTCTAGATCTAAGAATCTTAGAAATACCACTCACGCATAAGCTACGAGATGGGTAAAGACTTCCTATATGCTTTTCTTTTAATTAATTAAATATCTAATTGATGCCAAATCGTTAAAGATGCGTTAAATTTGGGGAAATTGTTGCGACATTATTTATGGATCCGAGTGAACACATCAGGCTGAAATCCCAACATAAAACACAACCCACGATATAAAAATACAAACAGAATTTTAAAGACTTATAACCCTTTTCCTGCTTTTTTTGCAGATAGCCGCAGAAATCCTCGCTTTAGCTAACATCTCGGTAATCTTTATTGAGGGTGACTGCAAATTTTAAAAGGGTGGATTCTTCTGGACATTAAAAGTGGCAGGGCGCCCTTTGAATCCTAATTTTTTCTGACCGCTCGGTGTTTTATTACCGAGCGTGAATACTCCTTTGCATTACCCGATATGACAATGTCCAGTACTTGCTTCTCTGTTTTTTTTTCCTCCACAATATCCAAATCCAAAAAAAAATTAGATTGTACTTAAAATGAGCCTGGCGAGTCTTTTTAAATATATTGTTATGTCTGTCTGTCCGTTTCTCTGTCTGTATTGCATAGGATACGTTGTAACACACTAACCCCACACCGGTGTTGGGAGGAGCTTTTACGTTGTGAGGACCACCTTACATCGTTAGGACGTCATTTTAATATTCTGCCTTAGGTTTTAAACATTTTTAGGAATAATTAGGAATTAAGTTCCAAAAATTTTCTTGAGAATATCGTAGAGAGCGCTTTCTATTTATATGTGAGTGTTTTTTATTCTTTTTAATTGTGGGGAGGACCCAACTGTCGTACCTTTTAAACAAATTTGTGGCATGTTTGGCAATTTTAAAGATTTTTATAGCATCTTACCTGTTTTGTTGTCTGATCGTTACAGCGTTGTAAATATTATCAGCAACGATGTTTGTTATTTCTATCTAACCATTTACATTTTAGTTATATTCATTTATAGTAAAGTGGACAAGACATATTCTGCCAAAATTGAAAAGAGCGGTTTTTTTGAAAATTAAAAAATACATTAATAGGTCCTTAGTTTATGGGTTATGGGAAGGAGACAAAAGAAAACCACTTATTTCATGGCAAGGTTTCGTATAATAAGCCAAACTACAAAAATTACCAACATCAGGCAATCCAATCTTATCTGACTTATGTAATTTATGGTTAGCTAGAAAGGAAAGTTCGGCAATATTTTTATTCAAGAAATCTACAGTTTTGCTTTGTACCATTGTTTATAGGGACATTATGTATAGCTGTACAAACTTTATCTTCTTCATCATATCTTTGCGATTTCACTTATTACCGTCAAAATTTTATCTTTAGGTTTGTTGATCTTAGCACTTTTTATTTCCTGTGATTTCTTAAAACTCTAGAATTTTCAAATCAGGAAAATTAGCCTACTTAGTGCCCACTTTATTACATTTTATTCCTTTTGAATATGCATACAAATATAATCGCGACGGCTTCGCTAAATTGTTCAAGTTTTGGTTGTCGAGGATTAGAAAAGCAACCATTATCGGGATTATGACAAAGCGTGTTTGAACAAGACGTGTGCAAAATGAAGTTTCTACATTTCTGCATGAAAATTACATCGAATGTTGGCTAGAAAGTTTTTATATTTGTTATACAAAAATCATTATAATATTTGAAAGATATTTAAAAACAACTAAAACTTTTAAAGAGTAATTTACCAAACTTGATGTTTCTTGCAATTCTAAATTATTACGATATGATATAGAAAATGAAGTCGCTTGCAAAACTCGATCAGACTCCGAAAGACTTTTTTTCAATATTATAAAAATTTCGGTCAGTGGAAAATTTTTTGCAAGTTTTCTATATTAAGTGTTTGTTATTGGTTCCTTATTCTAAATAGCTTTTTTATTATTGCTAATTTTGTATAAAGGCAGGTACACTCTTATAGATATAAATAAATATAGAATTAAATGTCTGAAAGTATTGTAATGTATTTCTTAGCCCTGGGAAGAGCATACAATGTTGGTAAATCAACCATATTGAAATGGATGGAGAATAGCTTCCAACAATACTGAATAAGTCTACCAGAATTGGCTCACTAAAGAGTTTATTAAAGGACCTTGTGGAAAAAGAGCCAGGAACATCATTGGACTTCCCAGAAAGGGGATCCTTATAGTGACTGGACTTTTTACCGGTCACTGCCGACTAAGAGTACATCTGCACAGAAAGGGACTAACAGAAGAGACTGAATGCAGACTCTGTCAGACAGGTACTGTGCTAATGTCCGGATATTGCACTTTTATGTCAGAACACTTTCGGTAAATCTCAGATTGATTCAGATCAGATAAGTGTCTCCCCCAAACTAATAGCTAGCTTTTTTGCAGGACTAGGCATACAGTGATGAGTAACCACTGAAAAGTAAGCCACAATAGACCCACTGGTAATCGCAGTGGAAGGGCGGCAAGGCCCACTCACATAAATCATCATCATCATCAATGTATTTCTTACAAAATTTCTTTATTTTATTTTTATGTTTTTGAGATGAAATTAATAACATAATTTTAGTTTTTCCAAAATACTGTCCCCTAACTTTATAGACTTGGATCTGAGCTTGTCCACCTTTTCAATATCAACCCGGAATTTCCTGCAACACTTTTAAGTAGACATTGATCCCCAATATGGTCATTCGATTCCTCCTAGTCAGAAGTTCGTTCAGTTTGAAAATACATGGCAGTATACTAAATCTGGCCAATAAAGTGGATGTTCCAGTATTTAATAACCAAAACCTTTTAGTTTCAATTCCGCGTTTGTATCTTGGTGCAAAAGAACTTATTTTTTTGCGATTACTGGCCTGGTCTTTAGATCTTGTCTGATGCATCTAATTTCTCCAAAAGTTTTGAAGGCTATACCTTCAGTAATAGTTTTTTGTTCCTCTAATAAAGAGAAAAAATTATGGACTTGAATGTGACTCCAGAAAACAACTTACTATGACGGATCACCAAGGCACTTGGCGTTAGATGTAAAAATATCATGTCGAACTAAGCAATATGTTTTTATTTCATTTATGTATATCAGTCAATCCTTCACAAATTCAAGTCATTGAAAAGAATTTAGGAAAAATTGACTTTACGACTTCATTTTATTAAAAAAGCCTTATAACACAAATCAGGACTATCACAACGGACGGGCCACGACCTTTCACTTTGTTGATGTCACAATCAAGGCCGATTCTTTTGATGGCCACGTCATGTATGAATACCCTCGACATTTTTAATTGTTTACGTCAATTTTTGACAATTAATTCTTTACATCAAAACAAAACATAACTTTTTTGTAGTACTTGGGTTGTGAAAAGGTGTTGCGATTGCTATGTTTGGGTTTTAAGTTAAGTTTTAAGGTAATTTTATTGCAAATAATCGAAAAATAGTCTTACGCAAAGGAATAAACAAATGCCACAATACAAGGTGATGGCGAGCAAATTTGAATGAAAGGATGTTAAATATTTTAACCTTTTAGTCACCGTTTATCCTCACAAACGTTTGGTGGGATATGGGGATGGTGTTGGAGAGTATTTCATTGAAATTTCGCTAAAATCTGTAGTTATTTTAAATATATTAAGAAAAAACTTCTATTCTCCTATAAGACGTAATGTAAAAATGGGCACCGTGATATCAGCTGATTAATTTTTTAGGATCGAGACCTGTATTTTTTTGTTGGCCTTGGTTAGATCTGTCATCGCATGTCATTTAATTATTTTAAGGACACGCTTACGAACACGTTAAATGAGGCTTATTGTTTAAGTGTGCCGTTTCGAACGCGACAAAAAGAACTTCGGACCGAGGATTTAAGGCAGTACATTAGCGTTTGCCAGAGCTTTCTAGTGGATTTACGGAATTGAACGAATGTTTGGCATTTCGAAAAGTTATGACTTTGCGTAGGTTGCATGTCGAGTCGGTTTAAAGTCACTGCAAGTTTAAGAAATGCTTTTAAAAAAATATATAAGCAAGTAGTATAAAAATTTATAAGCTTTTTACGAAAATATTAACCCAGGGATGCACCGTGTCAAGGCAAAGCTAATCCATTCTCCCTCTTTGTTATTTTGTAAGTGAGCAACAAGGACTTAATCGCGAATAAACCCATAATCGCGCTTAAGTGCTTATGGTGCATATGAGAGTAACAGATAGACTAACAACCAAATTTGATGGATATCAATCAAAAGAACAAGCGGGCTTCAGAAAAGGTTTCTCTACAGTTGACCACCTATTAACCATGAAAATCCTAATAGAACGAGCCAACGAATACAACATTCCACTATATATTGCGTTTATAGACTTTAAAAAAGATTTCGATAGCATTGAGCACTGGGCACTAAAAGCATCTTTAATTATTAGCCGAATAGACCACAGATACACAGATTTAATAGCCAATATATATAGTGACGAATTTCTCGTTCTTGTATTGAGACACCGCAGCCTGCATAGATGGAAGTTTTCCGAAAATTTATGTATGGCTTCGGTAGTTCAGTGGTTAGAATGTTTGCCTAGATAGCAAGAGATCCCGGGTTCGATCCCCGGGCGAAGCAGAAAACTTTTTTCCTATTTTTCTTTCTTTAATTTCACTTGTTGTTTATAGTTTTAGGTCTTTCCATTATTTGTAATTTAGTATTTGATGAATGTATCCTTCTTGTACTTACCTATGGATCCCAGACCTGGTCACAAAATCAAACATGGATAAGGTAACAAAAGCCCAAAGATCCATGGAATGACAAATGTTACATGTAAAGCTAACAGATAGAAAGAGGAATGAATGGATAAGGAGTAAAACAAAAGTGAGGGATGTCAGAGGAGAAGTAACAAAATTAAAATGGAAATTTGCCGGTCATATTACCAGACAGCAAGACGATAGATGGAAAAATGTATTGTAAACTGGAGACCTTGGAAAAATAAAAGAATTAGGAGAAGACCCCAAATGCGATGGGCGGACGATTTGAAGAAACATGCGGGAGCTAGATGGATGAACAAGGCGACAGACAGAGAAGAGTGGAAGATATTGGAGGGGGCCTATGTCCAAAGATGGATCGAAGAAGTAGGTAACCTTTTTTTAATGCTAAAAAATGAGCACGGTAAGGCGAAATCCACAGAACTTTATTAATAATTGAGTTTCCCATTTAATTCTATGAAAAATGAGACACGCGTTAGGTCCTAAAAGTCTAAGATTTTTACATTGCTAAACATGTTTATTAAATTAAATTTTCCTACTTTATAACAAATATATACATATAGAATCCTTTTGTTTTCGGATTTTTTTGTATGCCAGAAAAAATTAAAATTCATACCAGGTTAGCACGGCATGATGCTCGAGGCGTAACGAACGGTCAAATACAAAAAAAGGGTTATAAAAAGGGATAATTAAGAATTTACTGACCCCCTTGTGTATGTACGTAGTATGGGGTGGGCTGTACCTTTAAAATATAACCGAATGAAGACCCGCGCGTGGC
Source organism: Aspidapion aeneum (assembly GCA_963576565.1). NCBI lineage: Eukaryota > Metazoa > Arthropoda > Insecta > Coleoptera > Brentidae > Aspidapion > Aspidapion aeneum. The sequence goes on along the minus strand of OY755046.1, from coordinate 45,367,597 downwards.
TCATATTGCAATATGACATATTCTGCTTACCGAAAAATGTTGTTTTCATGAGTGAGCCTAAAACACAACTTTTTGCACGAATTTTAATGCAGAAAGTATAACATGTAAAAAAAATGATATCTTATATTAACAAAATTCACCAGTAACCAAATAGCTTACTATGTCTTTTTTACCGTTATCGCGCTCTCAATATACTAATATATATAATGATTGTTTCACCAAAAATTTACAATCGCGCGAAAAGGTTAAAAATCATCACCTACATCTTCGCAAGTTTTGTGAAAGAGCTTAAAGATCACTGAGATATGGCTAACAAATTTTACAATTGCTCACTGCCCGTTTCCGGGAAAAAGGATGACGCGACATTTTTTTTTCTTTCAGGACAAATTTACGACAATTAATGCATTTATTTGTTTTTGAAAATTTTTATTTTTTCTGTGGTGGTAGTGCTAAATTGAGACTCAACTTAGTTTTACACCCCCTTTTTAGGAAAACGGGTGGCGCGAGAATATTTTTGTTTTCACGACAAATTTACGACCATTATTTCATATATTGGTTTTTAAAAATTTTATCTTTTTCTAGTGTGGTAGTGCTAAGTTGAGACTAAACTTAGAATTACACCCCCTTTTCAGGAGAAAGGGTGGCGCGAGAAAATGTTTGTTTTCACGACAAATTTACGACAATTAATGCATATATTGCGAATATCCAATTCTTAAGTGATAATGCTAAGTTTATAGAGGTTGTTTTGTGTTCTGTAGGCAAAATTAATTAAAAAGTTCCGAAAACAACTAGGGAAAAACTGAAAGAACAATACCAGTGAAAAACTGCCAGGAAAATATAGAATTAGGTATTTGTTTACTGTACTGTACCCAAATATTTTTACCGCTATTTTTACCCAGTCTGTCTATTTTGGTTGGTTCTAATATCTCTGGTTATCTGAGGCTAATTATTGCCTTTCGTTGCATTTAAAAAAGTAACAGCATGACAGAGCACTACTGCGCCTGCGCAGTATAAAGGTAGGGGTAACAGTTTGGTAAAAATCCTGACCAAAATTATCTTAATGTAATGTTAGGGTTTCGGTTTACCATTTATGTCAACCGTTAATTGGTCTCCTTCTGTTCACGTTATAGGTGGTCCTCATCCCCGCGTCTGAAATATAACCTAATGTATCACGTTTAATTTGGATACTAATATGTATGTATGTGGAATGGGTTTGGGGGGGATAAATATAAAAGGGTTGAATTTTTGCTGGTTGTGAATATTAAAATAATATCGTTTGTTTTAAGAGAGGGATAAAAGGAAAGAAAAATTATTAGGGTGGCGTAAATCCGGTGAGCCTGGTGACCACCAGTCATAAATGTGGGGAGATTATTAGGTTTTCTAAATCGATCACTCTAAAATATGTTACCAAAGATAAAATCCCTCATAAACTACATGCAGGAATATAGAAGAGCTTGGTTCTAAAAAAAACAATGTGATCGAAAGCAGGTTTCTCGAAAACACCTCTTCCCAATGACATTTTGTTCGAATAGCGTTTTTTTAAAACATTTTGTCAGAAATCATTTTCTCCGAACGGAAAACTCTTCGTAGTTTTGCGATCAATTGACAAAGGTTAAGTTAACATCGATTTCGACCTCCCAAAAAGAGGACAGGGGAGCTATGTTTTTGAAAAAATTTTCCATTCAAACAAAATGTTTTTGAATAAATTTCCGCTTGTAGAAAACAACTTAACGACCGATTTACCATATACACACTACATTTTACTGATCACCACGTAGCTAATGATGAAGAAGACATGGAGTATATGATTAGAAAGTTAAAATGAATTAGGTGAGTTAGAACTAGACGATGAACAAACAATATCTCCATGCAATGAGTATGTATACTTGGGTGTTACATTTGATAATACAGGAACAGACTATAAAGAACTGGAAAAAGGAATAGTAAAAGCAAAAAAGGTTATTGGATGTCTTAATATTATTTTATGGAGTAGGATGTCTTTTTTAGGAGGAGAGAGATAAAAAAGAATGTAAAATTTTAAATATCGGAAACAACGGTGAAAAGCTGTTATATGGAATAGAGACTTGTTGTAACAGAAAAATACAAAACAAAAATGGAAGGTGTCGAAATAGATGCAATAAGAAGATCAACGAGAATATCTAGAACAGATCATGTAAGAAATGAGACTATAAAAAAAAGAATGGGAATCGAGGGAGGCATAACGGAAGAGAGTACCAAAAGACAACTGATATGGTACGACCATGTACAACGAATAAACAACGAAACATTACCAAAGCAGGTCCTAGGGTGGCAACTAATAGGGCGCAGAAAAAGAGGGCGACCTAAACCAGAGAGGCAACAGTTAATCCAAAGATATATGACTTAAATAAAACCTGACAGAAGTTGACCAGGATCGAAGGAGGTGGAGAATAGTCGGACAACGTAGAAAAACATTCTAAACCGACATAGTAGTAGTAGTAGTAGAAAATGTTTTCAAACAAAATGTTTTTGATCAGTGCAATTCGCACAAAGTGTTTTTGAAAAAAAATGCCATATGGACAAAACGTCATTGGAAAAATATGTTTTCGATTTAAATATTATGGAAAACGATGTTTTTGAAGAAATTGCTTTTGAGCATGTTGTTTTCAAGCAAGTTACAGCCACCCAGATTTATGAAAAAAGCATTTTTAATATTATGGGATCCCTGACTAGCTAAAACGTAGTAACATATATTTTTAGACTCAATAACTTTTTATTTGTACCACGTACAGCAAGCTATATTTTTTTAAGATATGCTGCAAGTAATCATGGAAAACTGTTTGGATCAAGTAAAGATTAAGGCCTTAATATGAGAAAAACAAAATATGAAATTATCAAGGAATGTGCAAAATATCAATGAACAGATACATAAATGCAAAAGTACACTTACCTTGGAACTGCAGTTATCTGGAATAAAGAAAACACCAATTTCAAAGATCAAGTTTTAACAACAAAACAGATTTTAATGCAACAAGAATGTTTTATACTGCTTTAACCCGTCGAAATAGAAGACAGGTCTTGATAGGCGAGTGTAGAAAAGAATACATATTGTGTTAGAATGACCTTAGACGTTTAAATATCTTGTTACAACTTAAAAGTAGAAAAGTTTAACTTCTTGGCCAGGTAATTTGACGAAAATGTAATATCTCAGAAATCCTAAATGTGTAATTGGATTGTATGGAAAGTTCCAGTGTAAAAAAAATCTGAAGAATATGAATATTGTCTTTGGGAGAATTTGCATTCGATATTCCTCCTTTTTAAAGCAACTTCTTCCATGGATTAGAATGCCATGATGGTTACCATCCTTCATTGAGATGGAGAGAAATACGATTTAGCTACAGGTTTCAAAGAAGTTCATTTATACAAATGTCCACGTATTGCGTTGACATGTCTCTTATAAATTCTCCCTTTGTTAAAATATTTAACATCTTACAGAGCAGACTTTTACCAAAAAGATCGTAGCAATAAAACAAACGCAAGGTAAATAGCTTTTTAGCATGAAACATTTGAGGACAAGTCAGACAACTATCAAGTCGGTAAGTATTTTACGAGTGTTTTATAAATGAGGCAATTAATTTTTTTTTTAAATAAAACTGAACATATTAGTTAAGGAAACTTATTGAGGTGTAAAGTAATACAACTAAGAAAAAGGGTTCCACGGGCTAATCGGCAGAGGTAAAGGTAGCTCGAAAACAGCTCGAGGATAACCATACAATGAAAGAAGATAAAATGGAATGATGATGTGAGTATCTAAAAAAGAAAGATGACACTGTCCATTTTCAGCTTTGCTCAGGGTAGCTTTGGTTTTGGGTCGAATTTTGACGTTCCGACGGGGACAGATATACAGGGTTGCTCAGCAATGCAGCCAGTTATTGACTCCTAATTGTATTAAAATAATGTTCTCACTCGACTGCACAGCCCGACTGTGTATGATGCTAAACTTCATCGATTAAGTATTTTTTGTTATTACGTTGCCAGAGTTTGATCAGTTATGTAGTTTGGTGTTTTTGTTTTTAAAACTATTCAAGTAGAAAAATTATAGACAGTGTTAGAGCTAACTAATATCAATTATATCTACATAAAAGCGATAAAAGAACTATGCAAAACGGTTATCCGTGAAGCAAAGGGTCAAAATCTACAATTAAAATTGGAAAAGGACTTTCAAAAGAATTCCTGGTAACGAAAGGCTTAAGACAGGGATGTTGTATCTCTCCAACACTTTTTAAAATATATATCGCAGTAGCTCTAAAAAACTGGAAACGCAAAGTACACGACATGAGAATACAACTTAAGGACCGATTTTCCATATACACACTACAGTCTGCTGACGACCAAGTAATTGCAGCTAATGATAAAAAAGACATGAAGTATAGGGTGAGACAGTTAACGGAAGAATACCAAAATTGGGGGTTAACAATGAACATGACAAGACATCTCAGTACTTATGTATTGTAAACGAATCAAGTGAGTTAGAAATAGACGATGGACAATGGACTATGTATACGTGGGTGTCACATTTGATAAGACAGGAACAGACTGTAAACAATTGGAAAAAAGAATACTAAAAGCAAAAAAGGTTATTGGATGTCTTAATATTATTTTATGGAGTAGAAAGATAAAAAAGAATGTAAAATTTAACATATCTAGTGAAAAGCACGCCGTTGTAAGCAATAGAGAGTTGTGGCGTAACAGAAAAATACAAAACAAAAAAGGTAAGTATTGAACTGGACGCAATAAGAAGATTAATAAAAATATCTAGAACAGATCATATAAGAAATGAGGCCATAAAAGAAAGATTGATAAACGAGGGAAGCATAACGGATGACATGGTCAGCGGATGAACGACGAAAGATTACCAAAGCAGGCCTAAAATGAAAACCGATAGGGCGCAGAAATAGAGGGCGTCCTAAACTGAAATGGCAACAGTCAATCCAAAGATCAATGAGTCAAAAAAACCTGACAGAAGATGATTGTCAATAGCGAAGGAGGTGGAGAATAGGCGTCGCCCAACGTCACTCAAAGTCACTTTACCGCCCTAGTGCGGAAAAGTAAATTTACTGCACTAGTGAGGAAAACCCAGATTATTGTAATTTTGTTTTTTTAATTTTTTGCGTGCGGAAAAGTGGCATTATTTTGCCATACAAGTACAAAAAAGTACAACTTTCCGCACGCAAATGAGTGCGGATAAGTGTACTTTCCGCACGCTCGTAGGAAAATAATATTTAAATTTAGATATTAATTAAGTTTAAAAAAGTTTCGTCTTTTAATCAGCGTAATTTCAAAACCAAATGGTTGAGTCAGTGAAACAAAAACGATGTTTATGTTAAAAGGGTTGAAAATTTAAGTGAGCTTTTGGGTACAGTTTTACTAACACCTTTTTAAGGTTTTCATATTTATTTAAAATTATCGAGAAAGTTGCAGAGCAGGATTCGCGTTATAATGATAATAATAATAAATTTGATAGGCCGGTACGCTCAGATTCATAAATATGTTGCAAAAACTTCCCTAGATTCGGACCAAGGCGGGTGCTTTGCCCATTTTGATTAAAATGAGGGTACATTTGTAATTAGCTAATATTATTGGTTTCGGAAGGCCGGGCTTTGATCTGCAGATACCGGGATTGGTAGGTCAGTTACCCATCATCCTGCGCAATCACTCTACCCACGCATCACCCAGTGATCTGATAAAAAAAAGTCATTGGCACAAACCGGTATCGTAAATTCTTGTTCCTTACACAGTAAACCAAACATAGAGGAAGGTCGGCGAATATTAGTTCCCCTTGCAAAATTATTTTCACTCTTAGAATTACAAAGGATACACCTGCAAGTCAAAACTTAGAAAGACTAGAAGAGCGACACGGTCGAAGAGCAGGCTACTGTTTTTCAAGAAGAAGCGTAGACGGCAATCCTAGAAAAGGTCAGGAATGGGGAGAAAAAGCAAATATATAATATATGCTCTGACAGCCAGGCAACTCTGAAGGCGCTCAGCGTACCCTAGATTGCTAACGCCTTGGTGGAAGACAGAGCAGAGGCGCTGGAGACCCCAAGCGATGGGAAACGAGTAATGCTAGTTTAGGTACCAGGCAACGAGAAGGCGGAAAAACTCGCGGGTTGGAGCAGGAACCGACTATTTAGGCCGGAGCCACTTCTGGGCGTGACCAAAAGACAAGTGCAAAGCGGACTCAATAACTAAGCCCAGGATGCACCAACAAACTCCTGGAAAACAGGAACAGGTTACAGAGAGACTAGATAATTCGTAGAGGGCTTAAAAGCAACCAAACTTAGATAGTTGTTTGAACGGACACGGAAAGACATTGAACTGCTGGTATGTATTGGCCTACGCAAGGCCTACGCAAGGGTGAGACAACGGGCACTTGGGGCACCAACCCTAAGCGAGGAACAGCTGCACTTGTTTAATGTGCGGTTTTTTTTCAAGGGTATCAATGGGAAATCTTGTATAAGACACCTGCTCTACTTTCCTGTCAGAGTCATTTCTCCTCTACCAGAAGAGCCAGGGTAGTATCGGATTCTTTTCGAGAAGCCAGATTCACTGCACTGGAGGCATTACTGGCTTATTGTGCATCAACTTGGTTCCTAGACCAATCACTCCATCAACTCGTGTACATAGACTAGGTTTGTAGAGATTCTTAATGGAGCAGTTCCCAGCACCCGTTGGGTCTGCAAAGTTATGAAAAATATTAACAAAAAAGACACACACCAACCCACATTTTCACACACGCTGCACATCGTTAATGTAGGCTTCCAATTGGTCCATTCCATTGGTCAGCCCCTGGCGTCCTTGGTTAGGTGGTACCGAGTCTTAAAGAGGCACTTAATATAATCGACATCCAGTCGTATCCGATGGCCATAAACGGCCACTACTCGTGGAGGCAGACGCAGCAGAGGTTGGACTCCCACCTTCTTAATTGAGAGCATGAGAAGATGAACGACCCTCCCCACCAAAAGAAAAATCTTTGTGGCTATCTTTTCGGGAACACTATTCTTCAGGCTTATGATCTAGTTAACATTTATCGGGCTAATCCAAGACACGTCACACCGTTCGGAGTCTTCTGACCTAATTGAAAAATACGTACAAAAGACGCGCATTATAAGGCAAGCCGCTATGTATAAGGGGAACGGGTTAAAAGTCAGCTATCACGGATTAACCCGGGGGCCCATAATTATTCCTGTTAATTTCGCGACCCCGAGAAGCATTAAAAAGTTTTAGGTGAAGCGAAGACACCGGAAATTGTTATTTAGTACCTACAAATGTGTCACGGAAACGGTTGAAATGCTAATGGAATTCCTGCTAAAGGGATCAAAATATGAACTTTAAGTGGGAAAGTTTACTTTATTTTGTTTAATAAAGATTTATAGTAATTAAGAATAATGTAGCTTTTAATAGCAACGCACTTTTAAAATCTTTTATTTTTGGTTTGTCGCTGTGTCCAAAAATTACCAAATTTAAATTTTCTTCATAGATTCAAAATAAATATTTGCACGCAGGTGAAGGAATATCATTTTTTTTAAAATTGGAGGCAACTCTCCAGCAGCCCTAAAATGTTGGCTGCTAGACGCCAAGAATTCTTTGACACTTAAGGTGTTTTCAATATTCCCTGAGCCATCTTAAACCACGAAATTGACTTAACTGAGCGAAAACACTCGTATTGTTTCTAAATAATATAAATATATTTTAATACAAAGCAAATCTAACTTTATTGCTGCCAGCGCCATAATTTCGAAAAAAGCCAAACTAATCTAAACTTTCTGCGTTCCAAAGAAAACGCAATATGTAATTTTTTTTTCGATTGTGAGAATTTTTTATCATTTGTTGTAAAATTAAATTATGTATCTCTAAAAAACGTTTTTTGGATAAAAACGACATTTTTGACTCAACAAAAATACTTAAACCAGCTCGGAGCTGGAGAAGTATTAATATTGGATGGGAATTGTTCAGAAAAAAAACATTTTTAATACAATTTTCATCAGATAAATATCGATAATTATTATATTTATTAATACTCTCAAAACCAAACGTCTGCCTGCGCAAAAATTTTTTTGGAGAGGAATATGTTATTGTTTCATTTTGTGATTGTGATCGGCTTCATTGTGTATATAAATTTATTCTTGTTTTAGGAGCCATAGTCTGGACGAAAGGCTTCTGGCATGCAGCGATACAATAGAAGTGCGCCAAGTAAAATTTCATCCTGGAAGCCTCAATAATTCGCATATTTTGGCTTTGACTTCAGACAACGTATTAAGGTAAGCTAAGCCAGCAATAAAATTTAAAATTTTCGACTTTTATTGTATTTATTTGAGTTTTCCAATAATAAGGTCCAAATCAAAACCTGACAGTCTTAAAGTATCAGGAGATCATCTGCGTAAACTAACCAATGATTTCAACAGATATTTATTTAATATAATTTCAAATCTACAAAATAATCAGAAAAATTAATTATATGACTCAACTATTTCAGAAAACGTAGTTAATAAACCTAGAAAAAATATCACCCAAAATTTACTTAATTAACTTATAAAAATAAATTGATGATGGTTACAGTAGTAAAACTCAGTGTACAAGCTGTCAGCTGTGTGTGTTTTTTTCCAGATAATTTAAAATAGCATTTGTTAACCAATGTTTAGCGTATTACGAATTTTCAAAACTCTTAGAACAAATCATGAGGCAAATGGCCTACTTGAAAAAGCATTAAATTGGATCACATCATAGATTATTATAGATAGATTAAGCATAAAGTTCCTGACTCTGAACTAGCAAAAAAAACGGGTTCGGGATTCCACACGGGATCATTTTCGGCCCTTACTGGTTGATAATATTTCTTAATGATCTAGCTGGTCTGACCAAGAGGCCCTGGATAAATTTCACGGATGTGGTGTAAAACAACTGTCAACTTGTATGGAGGGCTTCTAGTCTGACCAAGCCAGAATGTCATAGTAAACTTTGTTTATGACACAAATATTATGACTCCAGGAAAAGATCATGCTGAGCTTTAAATATGAATCAACATGTTTTAAAAAAATTGAACAAATGAGGTTACACCAATACATTTATAATCAATAAAGTCAAAACCAATATTGCTTTCTGTTAAACTAAACAAAAGGAAATTGCCTCTCCAGGGACCATAAATAAATCACAGTCAAAGATGCCTCTTCCACATAAAACAAAATTCATAGTTATTCTAAACTAATATTGTCACATTGAGAAATTGTGCTCTATGCTCAACAGTAATGATTTTTTTATCAGAAGAGGGAATAGGTATATATGAATGCGTAATAGTTTTTTGAAGTGCTGATTGAGATATTCAACAAGTTTTTGTACAGCAAAAACGAATTTTCCGAGTAATGAACAAATTGAAATAAAATGATAGCTGCGGAATGGTTTTCAATGCTCAAAATCTCCTGACTGCCTAAGACATCTTCAAAACTTTAGTAATTTTGTTAGCTTAAATGAATATCATGGACATCAAACATGAACCTAGAAGCTCGGTTTTCCAAGACAGATTAACATTCACTGAAAGAATCCGATATGATATGTGCATAAAATATTACAAGTTGTCTAATAGTGTAAAATAAAAAAGTACAAGGTAGGTTAAATTGAAAACTATTAGAAATTATAGAGGCTTGTTTTATTACAGATTGATCGTTTTTCAAAAGGAACTATTTTGATTTTTTTTTTACTTAAAAAAATGAGTTTCAAACAAGTTATAACGAGAGGGTGCGAGCCTGCATTTCTTTAAATGTTCTTTCTAGTTGTAAATTAAAAAAAAACAACAAGAAAGAGTCCTGCATTTTTTTAAACATGTTCTGGAATTTAGTATATTTTTAGGTTGTACCACATAGAAAAGAACGAAGCAGTAAATTTGGCGGTTTACCCCATTGGAGAAAAACCTGGCGGTGTATTTCCGGGAACTAAGACTACGTTTTTGGATTTATATGGTGAAATCGCAGTTGATTTTGATTTTGGACTTCCAGAGATATCGGAAAAACCGTTTTGGAAAGATACAAATGAACTAAAGAGTGTTGAGAAAGACAAGGATAAAAGTTAGTGATCTGATGTAGGGTGTCCCAAATTCGATGCTTTTAAAAGGGTTCAGCTTTTGGGGGAGTTCAGGTGTCGATCGAGACTGAATCAGTATTTTTCTCTCTCCTCTAGAAATGCCTAAAACCCCCCAAGTAGCAATGAATTTGGGCACCCGTCCATACCATACTTATTCTTCTCGTTTTAATGTTGTCCTCCTAGCATACATCCAGCTGCTACGCAATGAGAGGGGAGCAGAGGAGGCACAGGCCTCTTCTGAAATGTATTTGCCTGTCTCTAAAATTTAGTTGCCCCCCCCCCAGAAATTTAGTTGCCCCCACCTTAAAAATTGACCCAGGTAGTTGCGCCCCCGCAAAGCAGTAACATAAAAAAATGTCCTTGCTTAAAGATTAAACTAAGCGTCACGGCTGCAGAAATCCTAACTAGCTGCTATTCCAGGACTTACTTTAGTAATATTTTGATATTGTCTTCTGCTAAAGACATCCTAACGGTATAGTGATGGGTCAAACATAATAAGCTACAAGGGGTCTTTATAGAAAACTATCGGTCCTTTAAGCATATTGAACGAATTATTAAATTTTTAGGAAACTCTCTGATAAAACTTGAAGCCCTAAAATCCAAATCACCAAAATCTAATGTAAAGATTACACCGATGTCATTCGAAAAACAAGAAGAGTCAACTACGGAAAATGCGACAGAATTGGCGTGGCCAGTTTATATTTTGAGAGGAGACTTTTCAGTGTTTACAATGAATATTGACCTTAATAGACGGTAAGTTTTCATTTCCGTCACCCAAAAAACCCAAGTCACCCAAAAGATAGGTAAAAGATGATGTTTTACTTATCAGATAATTTTTTTCTGCAATACTACCATGCAATTAATTTTCTGAGTCTAAGTCACTTGGTGCGCGAGGACAAACACAACTTATTCACTCTTATGTCCTTACTGCATGAAAAGCCCAGCGGCCCGCTATGCACCCCGCAGTAGACATTTTTTTTTGTCTTGAAGGATTTAATTTTGCCTAAAACTCTTTGTTGAGCCCGGGTTCTTTATCGTGCTAGTCATCTACGCTTTTAACACGAAACCTTGTATTGTTCATCAGCTTTGCCTACTTCGCTGATGACCGAGCCCCGCCCAAGGCGGCGCAATATATAGCAGGCTCAAGTTTGTAGTTGGCGGTATGGGGATCGAACTCAACGCCATCTAATCGCAAAGCGGACGCACGTTCACTAAACGACCAGAGCCACTGAGAAACTTTGTTGTTCTTACTTTCTCCAACGTCGAAGGTTACGAGTGCTCCATGTTTGATTCACGTTCTGGCAACCTACAGGCACAGTGTTCCAAGCCACCACAACTACTCCTCTGGCTACATCTTACGGAAAGTGTTGAATTGCAAACAGTTGAGGTCACGGTTCAATTTTTGAGCACAATAGAAACCTTACATCATACTGTGATCTAAAAACTACCATCTTAAGGACTCTACAGGTATCAGTCCAATGTCCTTCAGCTGACATGTGATCACACTCCTCTTTGGACATATCGGTAGGGGATTGTTGAACAATTATATCTCGTAAAACGAGGAAATGGTCTGCTCAACGGTGACAAAATGTGACAAGGGAAAGAGAGGGGGATGGCTTGAAGGACCTTCCGTGATAACACGGTAGAGAAAACTTGAATTACAAAAAAATCCGTTCGATTTAAAATTGTAACAACAATCCCAATTTTAATTCTTGGTGAGGATGGGCTGAAAAATGCCGAACAAATTGGACTATAATTCGGTCAAATCAAATCCAAACATTTCTTTCAGATCCAAGGTGACACTTAAGGGACCATACCCCATATTTAATCAACCAGATAATATCGAGGGAGAAGCATGCGCCATAGTGTGTTTAAAAACGACGCCGCAAATTATTTGTATTGCCACATCGTCGGGCTCGTTAACTCATTCTATTTTGCTTAAAATGGAATCTGAGCATCATGAAGAAGTAAGTACTGTAAACATTTTACACTACCATATCAAGTGGAATTGCTCTAAAACTAAATATATTGTTTATATAATAATTGCAGCTTGTTTACTGGCGAAGTTCTTCTATATCCTGTTTTTTTAGCTTAAAGAAACCGCAAAATCGTTATCAGAAGTACCAGACAAGGAACTATTGGTATTTGAAACAGTTGAACTGGAATTAGGCTTAAATACCTATCAAGATGTCGAAGATGATTCTCAAAAATACAAGTGCCCTATCGTTTTGTATAAGGATGCATCCAAGATGTCAAGATATTTTGCCGTTCACAGCGCAGGCGTGCACAGTGTGAATATTTCCTGTGTTGAAGATTTACAGAGTTTTGTTTTTGGAGATAAAGGTACAGGCTGTTTCAGATTCGATGTATTTGAAGGTTTTAGGTGTTTCTAAGCAATCCGGTTGTAAGCTACAAGGGGTTGTTGAAAAATCTACATTTAAGGGAAGGTCTATAACTTTTTTGTTTATGAAAATTTTATTTTGGTGTAAGTTGTTTTTTTATAGATTTGTATGTAAATAATTTAACTGCAAACTTTCATTTGTCACTTTTAGTTTTTCTGATATTATATAAAATTGTTATTTCTTTATGGAATGATCCCTTTGTTTTATTATATTATTGGTATCTTCTTATATTTTTTGTTTTTTATATTGAAACTTTTTTTAGATGACGATCCCACATCTGACATTTTTGCTCAAACCAGTTCAGCAGAATACATGGTGTGCACTAAAGCTGCATCATCTGACAAATTTAACCCTGTAGTTGGGTTTACCTTGTACTATGAACCCACTTCGATTATTACTTTGCTTGCTGATGGTAGTTTGGTGACTTTGGGGATTTTGGTTGCGCCCCTGATTCCTAAAAATGATGTACTACAGGCAGGAGATGAGCTTAGCTCTCCATTAAAAAAGGTATAATTTGGTTTAAAAAACATAAAGTAATAAAAACACTATTATTATTGTTTTTATTACTTTACTGGCTAGAATTTTGGTTGAGCCCCGCATTCCCAAGAATAATGTTTTACAGACGAGAACGAGCTTAGCTCTCCATTGAGAAAAGTAACGTTAGGAAGAAATTAAAAAAAAAAAAAAGAAAAAAAATTGTTTATTGTTTTTATATAAGAAGATGAATGAGAAGTATTAACAAAATATCGATGTTTTCAGATGTTAAGTGAGCCGTTTGACCAATACATACAGAAGATTCTAAAAAAGGCTGCCAGCCAACCGGTGTTAAAATTATCGAATACTCTTAACAACACACCAGAAGAATGTTATGAGGTATGTAATTTGTTTAAATATTTAATAAAAACTAGTTAAATAGACAACCCATTTAAGCTAGATATGAAAGGAATTTTTTGAGGTTTGGTCATAGCTAAATAAACTAATTTACGGGCTGGTCCTCAGAACAAGGTAGTGGTAGCCGTCATTGTGGTTGTGCCGTACTGAAAATGTCTAACGCGACTGTAACATTTAAGCTAAGTTTGCTAATGCAATAAAAAAATTTATTTGAGATATTTTTCAGTTCTTTTTTATGTTTAACAACGTTTTAAATCCTGTTGTTTTAATTAGGCCAAATTTTCGTTATTTTTAACTGTTATAGTAAAAAGAAAGGCTTAACATTTTTAAAGTGTATGTGATCATTAGCTCCATTTCTCTTTCAGCCAAATTCATTCTTTTTTCAAATCAAAACGGTCGTAAAATCATAAAAGTCATAAAATTTTACGATCATAAATATTCAAGTCCATCCGTGTAAAATTTTAGTTATAAAATTTGAACAATAAAATTCCATAAAGGCATAAAATGATCACATTGATCATCATCAAACCAAACCATTTGAGAAAATCGGCCTGCTTAATACTGGCTCTAACAATTTAAAACAAATGCAAATTGCTATGAATAAAAGCAGAAACTTAATCTAATAAAGTAAAAAATATTTCTCTTAAAATTTTTTAAAAGAGCCTAGGTTACAAGAAGTTATAAAATTGGTAAGTAGTGGTGGTGTTTTACATTGGAAACTGATTTAATTTTATCGCAACGCAGCGCAAATTTTTTCAGTTTAAAGTGCTGCATTGCCACCAAAAGTCTCTCCTATCTTTAGATATAGAGTGTTTCAACGAAATAGTATTTTCAAGTATTTTATATGGGCTTATCAAAAAAGGATCGATCACTTCGATTTTGTTTGCGAATAGGGACACTTTTTGCTTTTGAATGGTGATATTCCCTGTATTTTGAATACGAAAAGTAAGTTAAGTAATACCTAGTTTTGAAAGTGTCTTACGTGTCTTTACAACCGTGTAATAATTTGATAATTTTTTTAAAAGAGGAGGTGCGTGCTACTAAAATTTCAATATAGCTAAAAAATGTTCCCCTCGCAAAAATCGACTTGTTCAAGGGTTTTCCAAAAAATGTATGACAAATACCTACCCAAAAAAGGCCCTGTTACCTTTAAAAAAAATACTCTTTATAGAAAGTTATTTATTTCTTGCAGCTTTTTCAAAGAGCAGCTCAAGTGTTTCGAGAGGAACATTTTAGATACCATATTAAAGCGAGAGATGAACTGGAAAAGCGGGTGCACACCCTAAACATGTTAAAAGATGCCCAGTTAAAAGAAATCGAGAACATGAACAACGGAAAAGAAGCTATAAGGCAAAAGGCTGAAAGTTTAGCGGAAAAGTATGAAGATATCAAGGATAAACAAGACGACTTAGTGAAGAGGTTTGTGTCCGAATCCCATTATTATTAAAATAATTTAATTAATTAATATATTTGGTTTTGGATAATTAGTTATTAGGATTAGTTAAAAAATTTACATAATTTGGGTGACATATATTTTCTATTTACTTCTTCCCTTTTCCTCTTTTTGTTGTCTCTTCGAGAATGAAACGACGAAAGAAGCAAGAAGAAGGGATACACAGAGAGGACCCCCCCCTCCAGTCTACAAGACTCTCTCATGACAGTCGCGTGATCAAACGGCGTGCTAAAACTTACTCCCAAAAACAATAAATTAAAATAACACTATTCGCAAAATTCAACCTCAAAAAGTGTGTTATATAGAGGCCGGTAAAATTCTGATTAAACAGAATTTTTTAAATGTGCTAAATTAATGCTACAACGACGACAATGGAACTGAAGCAGTTTTCTTGGTACATCAGCAGCCTAAGTTAACATCCATTTTGAATTCCTCTCATTTAGTCTGAAAATATTCTAGCCCAAATAAATACTTATTACCCTATTAGAATTCCCTCATTTACAGTTTGTAAAAAATGTTACTTTCCAAGATGTCTGAATTAAGAAATAATATAATGAGTGGGGGACCGACATCGGGTCATTCTTTGTTGAGTTCTGGGTCACTAGGAGGTATTGAGACGGTCAATAGTTAAAGCATGCTTAATTAAAGACGATAACAAAGTTGACAATATGGTGGCCATCTCGGTGAGCCTTGTCAAATCTTCCATTAAAAATACCATGGTAAAGCTAGCAAAGAGAATATGGGTAGGGTTAGAAGCCTGCTGCAACTCAAGGCAGCTTTTTTTTTACGGTTAAGCGCACTTGCAAGGAGATGCCTATCACGCTTGAGAAGCGGCAAGTGCGCGGAAATGTTGGTGTATGTTGGTTTCGAAACGGTTCAGGTTGTAACCTGCAGGGAAAACTGTCGGAAGGAGTTTATTCCACAGCGATGCTGTTCTCCAGAGATATGAATTCTGATGTAATGAGGTTCTTGGTGCCTCTATTTTGCGTGCCAATTCTTCAGAGCATTTTCCGTGATAATACATGTAGAAGAGAGATAGATCGCCCACACCCAAGTAACATTTCTTTATTTATAGCAGAAGCTAAAAGGTTGCCAGCGCCTTTCCTTAAAACCATTAGTTTCAATGCTTGGTCGCTAGCACGTTCCCATTACCCTTATATACCCCTTAGACCTCCTAAATGGGACTCCCCAATTGGTGGTGGCAACCTATGTATTAAACTCACTATAAAACCATAAGAAATAAACTCCAGCTTCGCCCTCTAGCGGTTCCACCAGTATAGAACCTTTTAGAGCCTAAAGCTATTATGCCAGGTTCTAAAAGCAACTCAGAAACGTCCTCTATCCTATTATAAAACTAGATTTGGTAATTTGGTATCCTGGCGATTCTGTTGAATACCATAATACCTTTAGAGTAAAGAAGTTTTCCTATAAAAGCTATGGCGATATTTTAGATTCACAATGGCTATATAAAATAATTTAGGTCACAAAATTGCAAAAAATGTCAGAGTCCCAAAATTATTTTATCACGTAAAAATATACCGAGTTTGTCGTTTTGTTGATGATCAAATTGCCTGCCAGATTTATTTTTCTGATAAAATCGTATCTAAAAAGCTCTCAAAACAAGCGCGCCAGCTCAAGAATGCTTTTTAATAGTTTTTTGATAACAAAATAACAAATACTTAAAATTAAAAAAAATCATTTACACTATTCACCATTAAAAAAGTCTGTTTGGTTTACATAAATCAAAATCAAAGTAAAATTATTGTTAAAAAAACACTGCTAAAACGACTAGATAAATATTTTCTCTTTACAATATTTTTTAAATAAATTTATATACGCCATAATGGTTTTATAGTGGTCACTTGGTTTTATTTGTTACTGTATCGCAACAAGGATTTTTGAGTGCCCTTATGAAACCAACAAAAATTAACAATGTAAACATAGTCAACATAACCTCACTTAAATTTTTTGTATTTGTTTATAAAGTGATTAAAAGCGTATAATTCAACACTTTTAAATGTTTTTTATCGTGCAATTTCGACACAATCGAGAGGGCCAGTGTAAAGATATTCGTTGTGCCTGCAGATTGGAGGGCAACCTCTTATATTGGCCATCTAAACAGGCCTTATCTAGGCCTGGGTGTCCTACCCAGGAGGACGGAAACTCAACAATTATTAATTATTGGGCTTTAAATAATCAATCTTGCAATAGGTAGGTACCAATCTGTACCTAGGTATATCTAATATTTTTACAAGAAATACCTAAAAAATAAAACACGAAAGTATTTACTTACTTCTGTTAGAAGGAAACAAGGTTTTATATGGCAGCCTATTTAAATAATATTTAATATACAGCTATGGGTAACTATATAAATACAAACCTTTTTAAAATGCCTAAAAGTAATGGCAAAAACCAAAAGTATAAAGTTTATATTTACCACTCTTAAAAACCTTAAGGAAACTAGGTTCTATATGGCCGCCTATCTAATCATATTTACTTTTAAACTACTGGTAACTATAAAAACAAAAGGATATAAGATAACCTTTTAACTCTTATTATAAAACACTTTTGTGATTACCTAAAGTAATGAAAAAAAGTAAATGACCAAAGTTTATATTTATTTATTTTTAAAAACTTTAGGTAAAATGGTTTTATAAGACCATCTTTATAAATTAGAAATCAATAAAACCAAAAGTATCTAAAAGGAACAGAAGGAATATCAGTTTTATTATACTCCCTTTATAAATCACTTTTTGGTTGTATAACACCCCTTTAGGTAATTGGCAATATAAATTACCTTTATGTAGATAAATTGATCCTAAAACCCATAACAGCACCCTCTAAATAACCTAGGAACCAAATTGATAAAACCTTGAGTGGTAATAATGTTACTTGGGCAGTTCTTCAATGTTCGAGACTATCCAAGCTACGGGTAAGTGCGGGGTCATTGATCAGCTTGATAGCTCGTTTTTGCACGGTGTTCAAAAGCATTAAGGTATGTTTGGGTGCCGCATATGTGAGTAGTACTCCATAGTTGGTCGACTCTGGGCTTTGTAGAGTGTCAGCAGTTGGCTTGGTGTATACAGATGTCTTGTACGAAGAAGCACCCCAAGCTTTTGGGACGCCCTTTTAGCTATATCTGCCACGTGACTGTGCCAAGACATGTTGGTCACTGCAGTTACTCCTAAGATGTTCAACTGGCTCTGCAATGTGACACCAGTTCCAGATAGCATGATGTTTGGCTCACCGGTGCTGGTTTTTTTTGAAAATAGGGCTGCTTGGGTTTTCTGCACGTTAAACTGTACAAGGCTTTTGTTGCCCCAGTCCTCTATTATTACCAGGTCGTTATTTATCTGCGATATTTGAGTTAGTCGAAGATGATGGAATTCACGTGAGGAAAGACATGTGGGTGGTATGACTGAGGAGACTACATTGCCATCGTCTGCAAAGCAATAAAGTGGATTTACTGTTTTATCTATGAGGTCATTTATGTAAATCAGAAAAGTGTTGTGAGTGACATATGTAAATAAATCGCCAGTTGACCCATATTTTTGAAATCCGTATTGCTTGTCGTTGATAATTTTGTACTATTCCAAGCTGCGGCCAAAATGGGATGACAAGAGGACAGATATTTTACTGAACTACAGGCGGGAAATGCTGAGAAAAGTGACTTCCGTTATTACAGGTCACTGCCTCTGTGGAGCGCATGCCACCCGTTTAAACGTACTGGCATAAGACTACTGCGGTGGTTCAGGGACGGGGAGAAAACTAAGAGTAGAATATTTTACTCAATAGCTATCTCTGCACAGTTGTTCAAAACCCACTAAAAAATGACGCATTGGGGCTCCTATATGACTTTAAGCTAGTCAATAATTAGGTACTATTTATTATACTAAGATCCTGAACCATACTAACTGTGTTTGATTGCCCCACTTCTCACTATCGCCGAATTGCTTATCGCCGCCGCACACTGGTACGGATTCGACATCTGGGAGGACACGCCTGTTTTTGCTTGTAAGTTCATAAATCATTGCCTTAAATTCAACCAAATGGTTTGAAAATTATTTAAATACATCCTAATAAATAATAATTATTATGTACAGGGTGTCCGAAATAAGATGATCCTGTACCTTATGTCAAAAGATGTATGTTATATTAGAAAAATGTCTAACAGAAGTTGTTGGGTTTTAAGTATATTTTTATTGTTTAACATAGACATATATACAGGGTGTTTTATTTTATCGGAACGAGCTTCAACTTCAGAAATTTAAATCAAACACTTTGTGTTTTTGGTTTCTCTAGTAAAATTTAGGCTAATTTTATATGAGGCAAAAGCTACTGGCTCTAGGCAGCATACAAAATTAGTATAAATTTTAAGGAAGAATACAAAATAAAAAAATTACATAGGATGTTTCATTTGTTGGTAGGGATAATTGCAGAATTTTCTAAAAGGATTGTAATGATTAGTTTTTATACTTTGTGGTTTTCTTTTACCGGGTGTTAACAGCAATAAGGGATTTTTTTAGCATGCGTGTACTTTAGTTAAAAAGTTTATATTTATTTTTATTTATTTATATTATTTTTACTACGCCACTGTTTTCTATTATTATTACTAATATTTTCATGCTGATACTGAAGTATAAATTAAGAACAGTTTTTTTCCAGGCATTTTATTTAACTAAGGAAAAATTGGCGTACGCCCATGTATAAAAAGTATTTTAAGAAATGGATATTTTATTAGCAATATGTTAAAATCCGACATAAGAATGTCTTAAGTGATTTAAGTGCCACTTATAATATAAAAAGCAGTTTTTTAATAAAAAAAATGGTATAAGAACAGGATACGCCACTGCATTTAAATGCCAAAACAGCTGGATTTATATTCTTTTAGCTTAAGGAAATAGAGTATATCTATAAAATATTTTCTTTGCCGTTTTATGACTAAATATTTAATTTAACATGTATTTTTGTGCTTCTTTGATCCGTCTCTGTGGTAAAACGGGGGGGGGGGGGCACCACATTATAATCGAGATTTTTCTGATGCTCTTACATGGCCCTAGAACATATTAAACTTTTAGCGAAATCGGTTGGTGTCGGCGTTACATAAAGTTTAGTGTCTGAGGGTCTCCTTCTCATTTTTATTTTCTGCATGTTTTAAAGCTGTTTTCACAAGCGAGCGCAATCTAGCGCAAAAAAGGCAAAAGCGGTTCTGTAAAGACAAAGGTTTTAGCTATCTTTTCTAAGAAAATTGAGACACGACATCGGTATATATTTTTTATATTCTTCTTCAAATTTTGCCATTTTTTCAAAAAAGTAAATTTTCTCTCTAATTTACAAACACCCTGTACTGTGATTAGCCAATTAAATTTTAAAAACTATATTGTTTTATAAAGAGTAATTTTCGTGCTTATCTCCCATTGCAAGAACAAAAATTTCTCACTTGAAATAAAGACACAAAAAAATATAAACTAAAGATGTTTCGCCACAAAAAAATACACAGAAAACTGCAAAAGTGGATAGACTTTGACAGGTTGTAGCAAGTCTGTCAGTGAAAATAACAAGGTAACTTATGGTCATGGACCACTAGATTAGTTATATGTAAAATGTGTGTAGTGTCCTGTTATTTTAATGCATGTGAAACATTATCCCATGTCCTCCCAGATTACACAGGACAGACCCGTGTGCGCCGGGTCGCTAAAGTGTTAAAGCATTGTTTGGTGTGTTTGTCTCCAGTCCTGGATGGAAAATTAGTGACTAGTTAAAGTGCTAAGTAGTTAACGGAGCATCGCATCTATATGCGGGTTTCGGAATAACACTTTTTTCTCAATAAGTTGTGTTAAATTCAAGAACTTTGTAGGACCTTTCCTTTTTGAGATATTTACAATAAACTGATAAAGCGTGGAGTTTACTTTGAGTGTGGAAATCTGCTAGGAGATTTAAAATATATTTTATTTTATTTGCTTTTAGATGTGAGCAGTTAGTAATGTTGGTTTCCCGAAAAAAATCCGAACCATCAGATGCTGAAAAGCAATTCGTAGCAGATTTAGATGGATTTGCTGAAAAATGTAATGCTTACCAAAATGCCATCGATAAATTGCAAAATAAGCTAAAATACCAGCAGTTGCAGGTAATAATGACTTTATTTAGAGATTACCTTCTAGCCTGGAGGCTTGCCGTTTAAAATAAAATCTAAGTTCGGTTCAGACGTTCAGACTTTCCTGGTACTGGTCAATTTTTACCTTCATAACCCGCGCAGCAATGGCTCGAGAAGATATTGTTTTCGACGAAAAAACATTTTTGAAATAAAGCCCAAAATGTATTATGTGTTTGTGCGTGTGTGTCTGTCCGTAACAGAATAGCTCCTAAACCGCAGAACTGATTTCCATGAAGTTTTTAGGTAAAATAGTGTACTATTCTGTTAGAGCTGATTAGATTTTGGTCAAAATCCATTAATGCTAATGAGTCTTTTAATTTGCCAGTTAAAAATTTAAAATATTCTAACTTCTTAATGAAGCATCGCATCAATATACGGTTTTCGGAATATATTAGGACACTTTTTTATCAATAATTTATGTTATTTCTTAAAACTTCGTAGGAGCTTCCCTTTCTGAGATATTTAAAAAACTGTTTTTAAAGCTGATATAGCGTGTAGTTCACTTGGGGAATGCTAATGGACGAGGAAGGTATCAGATCCATCCTGGATCCATTTATTTTATAAAATTATAACTGCAAAACTTTTTTTAGTGCTGGAATATATAAATACACTATCTATCCTACTTGAAAATAATCTGAAGGCTTCTGAACTTGAATTCGTTCAGTGAACTATAGATTTTGTTTGGCAACGTCATGAGCATATTACATCCTTGAGTTCACTAAACGTCACATCTTACTTAAGTCTCATGAGAGTTAGGGAAATGGTGTTTCCATATCTCGCCCAAACATTAGGAATAATGCAGTTTCTTTCGTAGGAGAATATTAATCGTTGTATTCATTGAGTGACTTAAGATCGTTTCTAGAGTCTTTTGTAATCTTTCAATAATTCCATTTGACTGTGGATGACAAGAAGTCGTTTGAAGCTATTCAATACCTAAAAGTGCTTCTTTAAATATATTAGATACAAATTGGGATCCATTATCTGTAAGGAGGATTCTAGGCGTTCCAAATCTTTTAATAATGTGCTCGACAAAGACTGTTTGAGCGGATATATCTGGTAACGCTATCACACATATCATGTTAGTAGTAGTAGTGTGGAGTAGGCTCTAGGCCTGGCGACTAGGCACATGAAGCGCCCTTTTCGCCAACACCCGGTCATCCCTCCTACTGCGTCCTTCCTTCGCTAAGGAATCTGCCCGTCTTCTGTACAAAGGTCAGAATATCGGGCCACCTCAGATTCAGAAGGTCTTCCGTCTCAAAGGCTTCCTCTTCAAATACCTCTCTTCTTGCCTTCTTATATCCTTCACATGATGGGAGGAAATGCGCCGAGGTCTCATCCTCGGCCCAACATCGCTTGCACGTCGCGTCGGCCTTCACGCTCATTTTCGCCGGGTGTTCTTGTAGGACGAAGTGTCCGATTAGGACTGCCACTATGGCAACCACCTCTCTTCGTGTTCTTGGCAACCACCTCTCTACGGGACTTGCTGTATCCTGTCACATACTCCTTCGCCTCTCTGGCGTTTTCTGTATTGGTCCATTCCTTTTGTATCTCTTTCTGGGACCATATATCATCTTAAAAAGTGTATGCATAGTATGGGGCACCGGCTCGTGAAGTCGATGCCTGTTGATAGATGGATTTATATCATAACCTCAAATGTTATTGTTTTTAAAATCCTTAGGTAAAAATCACAAATCTTTTTGAATTATGATAAGTTGAGAGTTCCATGGCCTTGCAGCATAAATATGGCGAAAAGAGCTATATTTTTTTTTGTAGTTTGAAGCGTGGTTTTTACGAAAATAAGGCAAAACCTTTTTATTTTGTTTTTGTTTTGCCCCGGCCGAAGAACCAGAAAACAAGTCGTTCGCGTTCTACAAAAACTTCAAGAAATGTCCCCTTCGCAAGCAAAATCGAGGGTTTTTCAAAAATTGTACGGCAAACACACCAAAAAGTACCGTTAAAAAGAACCTGAATAATGTTGAATAATGGAAGTTTACCTAGCCCTCATTAAAAAAACTCTTAACAATAACTCATTAATATTTTTTTAGATTCAAAACTGGAAAAATCAGGAAAACAAGAAAGTTGTAGCACTAAGCGAAATTCAATCGAATACAATCAAAAGTAGTCTACAGGAATCGTAAGTTTATTAACCCTTATTCGACTTGTTTCAAGTTTCATCCATATCAATATATTTTCTAGTTTTCCTGGACTTATTAAAACAGGAACAGGCAACTTTTATCAATTTTTCGTTTTGATCACTAGTTGCCGGATTGTTAAAGTTCTCAATGTTTACTCGTGAGGACACATCCTCTCATACATATTTGGACAAATATTTAAAAGCCGATGTCTCGGAACAATTAGTAATTCTTTGGTTCGTTTATTTCGCAGACAATTGAGAAGCTGTACTATACAGGGTGTCATCGAAATTGGGTTAAATATTTCGGAGGAAAACAGTACTCCTTCAATTGAAAAAAAATTCTCTAAACATGGATTAAAAAATACATATAAAGGGAGTTAAGTGGGCTTAGATGAGATATGAGTAGGTTTGGTTTGGTTCCAACTTGAAACTTTTTTTATCAATTTGAGAAGTACTATGTAAGGATACTCATCGTATACTCTTCCCGCGAAATATTGCACCCCATTTCAATAACTCCCTGTACAATATTATTAATAAATCTATAATTTGTTATTATAATATTTAGTTTTTCTAAACTATTTTAGATCCTTGGAATCGGTCAATAAAAATCTCTCTTTTTTTGTTTGTAACGTTTCAGTTTATTCAATCATCATCAGACATATTCTACTCTGTACGCTGCACTTCTCTGTAGAACCATCTATGCCTTAAATCCCTGGCATTTATTGTTTTTGTTTGCTCTAACTCTGGTCATAATTTTTCTACTGGAACGGTATCTTTCTACTGGAACGGTATCATATGCTTTTTGTAGGTCCACAAAGGTAACAGGAGTCTCTGTATTTCTGGCACTCCGTTTCTCAATTACTTGTTTAAGACAAAAACATGATCACTACAAGATCTACCTGCACGAAACCCACTCTGCTCTTAGATATTTACGAATCCTACCGTACAATCTACGTGTAATTGCTGCAATCCAGCTTGTTTCTTTTTTTATGTTTGCAATTTTTCAATCATCGGGTACTATATGTCCGTTTATGCATTGATTGATAATAAATGTGAGATTTTCTTGTAGTTTCTCTGATCCATATTAGAGCATTTCAGCGTATATTTTCCCAGATATGCTACCTTTTCCGGATTTATACTATTCTTAATAATTTCTTTTTCGATAATTACTTCTTCTCCATGTAAATCTATGTCTCTCCCCGGCGAGGCTGACAGATATTCGGGTCTCGTCTCCTGGAGAAGTCGCTTGTAGTGTTATGTCCATTGTTCTGGTTTGATAATCTGAATGTTTAGTTATTTTTTGTTGGGTTTTTTACCGAAGAAATAAATTTCCATTCTTCAGAACTTTGCCTACGTTCTACGTGTGTATTCATATCGTGGTATTTGCGCTCAAAGATTAAATTTTTTGCATGCGTATCAAATTACTTAACTGTCTTCTGGTTTCCCTGTAGATTTCTAGGTTTCTTTGCTCTTTAGTACCGAGCCATTTCAAGTACCTATGTGGGTTTTTCTTCTTGACCATTTCCTGTATTTCTCCGTCCACCACATCTTATTGCATTTCTTTTATCTTGGTATCCAACAGCTTCTTTGCTTGCTTCCTTCAAGCTTTTTACTATGTTTATATATATCTCTTCAAATGAGTGTTCTGTATTTATTAATTTTTCATTTAATGGCTTCTGCTACAATATTTGCATACTATTGACTTCTAAAGTTCTTCA
This sequence comes from Aspidapion aeneum, assembly GCA_963576565.1. NCBI lineage: Eukaryota > Metazoa > Arthropoda > Insecta > Coleoptera > Brentidae > Aspidapion > Aspidapion aeneum. The sequence goes on along the minus strand of OY755046.1, from coordinate 45,342,732 downwards.
ATGCATTCTAGGTAACACCACGAAGTGTCCCCTATAGCATAATCAATAATTGACTTAAGATTTCTTGATGGCTGAATCCAGGTATACCAATGAATATCCTTATGTTTAAAAAATCCATCGTTTATTTTTAGGTTGTGGGTTTCAAACAATTACATCGGTCTCAAGCCATTATTATTTGCTACTTCCTCTTCAAATGGTCTTACCACTTTGCTTTGGGTTCATCTACCAGTTCGACTATTAAAATCGCCAAGCATAATTATTTCCCTGGTATTGCCGATTTTGGTGATAGTCTCATCAAGTTGGTCAAAGAACATTTGTTTTGTAGCTACTCTTTCGTCATCTGATGGTGCGTAGGCTATTATTATGCTTATATTATGTCCAAGCATCTTCATGTTAATTCGAAGTATGTTTTCATTAATGCAATCGTAGTGCGTAATCTTATTTTTGAGGTTTTTCTTAATTAATTAAAGATACTCCTCTGGCCGCACTCCTTTCTTTTGGGACGCCAGTGAATATGTGAACAAAGTTACCGACACTGCTTGACCTGTTACCTTTCTTTTTTGTCTCTGGGTACAATCATATTTATCTTACTATTTTGAAGACACATTGTGGATAAATCAATATTGTGTGAAAGATTAGATAATAATTTATCACAGTTTTTTTATATTGACCTTTCTTTGTTGAAAAGAAAAACGGTAAAACATATAATCCAAATAATGTATATTTTGTTTAAATGGAAATTTTCCTAATTCTTAATTTTGTAATAAGAAACTGGTTTGAACCATGACTCCAATGTGTATCAATGATAAGAAGTTTTTTGCATTTTTATTGGCTATGATTGGGGTTGGTATTATTAAAATTATTAATATCTCATTTTTTAAATTATTTTAGAGCTCAGAAAATTAACGATATGGTCAAAGAAGTTAACGAATACAAGAAGTTGTTGGGCGTGAAATAAGTAAGTACTTTACAGATATACCTACATATGTATTTTTTTTCTGAAATAAATTTTTCATTTTCTGTACCAATTTTTGTTAATTGTTAATTTTTCTTATGTACAATCATTAAAATAGTCTGGGAGACAAACTGATTGATCAACAATTAATTGCTAATTTGTCAATATACACTGTGTTTCACGAATATCAAAAAAGAACCCTTTTTGGGTATTTAGAGTGCGAATTTGAAGAAATGCTCGTACACGTCGATTTTGCTTGCGACGTGGACACTTTTTGAAAAGCACGAACCCCCTTCGAGGGGTATGCTTTACCCCTATATTTTGAATAGGGAAATAGGGTCTAGTGATACCTTGTTTTGAAGCTCTCTTGAATATCTTTACAACCGTGTAAAAATTTCGAAAATTCATCGATTAGTTTTTGAGAGATTTGCTTTCAAATTTAACATGGAATGATAACATAAAAATTAAATCCGAAAAATATAAAATTCTAATTAAATTTTTGAAAGTTTGAAGGCAATTATATCAAAAACTAATGGATATATTTTTGAAATTTTTACACGGTTGTAAAGGCCTTCAAAACAAGGTATCACTAGACCCACTTTCCCTATTCAAAATATAGGGGTAAAATATACCCCTCGAAGGAGGTTCGTGCTACAAAAATTTCAAGATAGTCAAAAAGTGCCCCCCTCGCAAACAAAACCGACGTGTCCGATCAAATCTGTTAGTTTTCTAACCTTTAGTTATAAAAACTTAAAAAACTGGTGGCTTGATACAAAGAGTAAAAAAAAAATAATAAAGAATCGAAAATTTTAATGACAAATTGAAGTAGAGTAATAGAATCAGTGCCGGACCCAAGCCTTTGCTTTTTGAATAGAAAACTTATTTTATAGTTTTTGTAAAAAAATAGCAAGTGCATAAAACCTGATGTTTTATTAAATATTATTTTTATTTTTTTAAATATTTTTATACTCCCTGTATAAAGGATGTATTTTTTTAGTTTTTTATAATTCATGTTGGAGTTCTCCAGATTTGCTAAATTTAATTATTTTCAAAATATATTGTCAAATTAACAATTTTCATTTGTTTGTGCCCTAAACCATTCGGATAAGTTTAGTATCCCAACAAGTTTTGTAAATATAAAATAATAAAATATCATCATTTCCTCTTCAGCGCGTCTTCCAAATGGTTTAAAATTAAACAAATTTTCAAAAAATAATTTTTTGAAAAACTTTATTAAAAATGATTATTAAATATAATATATATAAAATGATAATAAAGTAACTTAATTATACCTAACATAGGTACATTATCGTATAAATATATCTTAAAAAATCACAATATTATTTAAATATTAAGGCCTAAGTAAACCTGTCCTATCCTAAAAGGCAAAACATCTGCAAAAATCGGTGTAAAAATATTTTATAAAATTTCATTTTTCCATTTTTTAATTTTTTTTATTTTTTATTGTCATTATTTAAAAACCCAATTGCGCATAAATTAAAAATAAAAAACTGAAAGCAAAAACTTAAATTAAAATATTTTGCCCCAACCTAAGCTATATTTTAAAAAGGAATATTATAGAACTTAACATTAATTTGATAAAGTAACCCCCTTAAACGATAAAAACTAGTTTAACTAAACAGTTTGGTAAAATTCGCCACACTAAAATGTGCCAAAATTTTTATTGTTGACTAAATCTGACCCATTAAGTATTTGGCGATGTTCTTGTTGCGTTGTATTGCAAAATTTTAAGGGGCTGCAAAAACACATAATGACAAGTTATGCCTAATTAATGATGTAGTTTTTTTTAACCTTTTAGATACAAAAGTTTTTATTTAGGCAAAAACGCCAAATGTAAAACAAAATCGATCTTATAATTTTTGTTCAATTGTCACTCCAGTAATCCTAGACCATTTGCGAGAGTCCTATTTTTTTGTGCCTTGTTTTTTACTGAATACACCAAGAAATGTCGAATTTTTAAACTGTAATACATTTCTGAATTGAGGAAAAAGTTGTTTTGATAACCTCGCTATTTTATATCTCGGATTGTCTCTTTGCGCTGCAATCAATTAAATTTAACTTGTCATATTGGTATTATTTTTATGATTACTTTTAAAATATCTCTGTCGTCTAAATTTTTCGCCAGTATTTCACATATTTTAATGTTCGACTAAAGGACCCCAGAAGTATTTCGAAATGTTCTCCTCGTCCTCAGAGAGGAAAAAGTCTCTTCCGTGCTTTACAAACTCCTTAGTGTTGATTCGTCCATCACCGTTGGAGTCGATAGCTCTGAATGCTAAGATGGCGTCCACTTCCTTCAGTCCCAAAACGTCAAAGAAAAGCTTGAACTCTTCAACGGTGATCTCGCCTGACTTGTCCTTGTCCACCGCCTAAAATTTAAATATTGTTCAGTCAAGTGTGTGATGATTTATATGTAAGTGGGCCTTACAGCCTTTGTGCTGCGACCACCAGTGGTTCAATTGTGTAACAATGATACATTTCTACGGTTCACATGACTATATAGAGGAAGAAGGGAAACAACGTCAGCAGACTTTTAAGAAGAGGTTGACACTCCAGATACAACTCTAAAAAAGGTCACGAATGGCGAGGAGATTGTATTTAGCGTACCTGAGATTGCTCACCCCTTGGCGGAAAAATACGCAGATGCGCTTTGAGATGCTAAGCGAGAGCAAATAGGTAACACTGGCTTCGATGCCGAGCCATACAGAGATAGCAGGCAACGAGAAGGTAAAGGTCATTTTAAGTGTAGAACTCAGGCAATGAGCCCAAGGCGTACTAAAAACTTCAGCGAAAAAGAAGAAGGTTGAAGACAGACAAACGAATTCGTAGAACGACCAAACGTCATCAGACTGAGAGGGCTGCTTGAACGGACTTGGAAAGAAGTTCCACTGTTAATAGGTATAACCGAACATGGAGCACCTGACACATATAGAAGTCAAAAACAACCTTACCTGTCCAGCCTGTGGATAGGAAGATGAACCTGCACGGTACCTCGTCGAGGAATGTGAGGCCTACTCTAGGAGAAGACATTAGGCTCTCGAGGCACCGACCCTGAAGGTTGAAGATCCGTAAACTCTTAATTGGTAGGAAACCTAGAAGTTCAGAAAAGCTACCGGTTCGGAGAGCAGGCTAATGTTTTTTAGGCAGAGGTGTCTGATTGATTGCTGTGAGAAGGAATGCACAGATAAGCTTTGAGATGCTAAACGATATCAAACAGGTGACGCTGCCTTAGATCCCGAAGTATACATGGATAGCAAGCAATAAGAAGGCGGACAGCACTTCAAGTGCAGATTGAACTTAGTAAATCAGACCAAGTCGTACTCAAAAACTCCTGGGAAAGAAAACGAGGTTACAGACAGAAAAAACAATTCGTAGACCGACCAAACGTCATCAGACTGAGAGAACTGCTGGAATGGACTCAGAGAACCTTCAACTATTAATAGGAATGGAACATTACTGTCTGATAAAACCCCTGACAAATATAGGAGTCAAGAACAACCCTAGCTGTTCCGCTTGTGGACATAAAGAAGAATCATTAAGGTACCTTGTCGAAGAATGGCCTGCTCCAGGAAAAGACAACATGCTTTTGAAGCACCAACCCTGAATGGTAATGAGCCGCACAAGTTCAAATTGGCCGATGTTTAGGCTTTGTTAAAATTACCGTAAAACCCTGAGGGTACAGATAATTCGTTAAGGAAGCATGAAAAAAGCCTACTCTGTGCTACCTGCCGGTCCTCCGAGTGGTCCTTCGCCTACTATTACTACTGTATTGTATTAGGATTTAGTAATGTTATTTTTGTAAATTCCAGCTAAGTAATTTACCTACCTTGAATAAATAAGGCAAGAATGAATGCGCCCTTCGCACTAGCTTCTTGTCATTTAAAACATGATGCATGTTTTCTAAAAACTTCTCCACGGTTATAAAGTTGTAGGGAGATATTTCGCCAAATTGCTTTTCCCATAGGTCTTCGATTAGATCGTAGAATTCCTAAAACAAGGAGAAATATGAATATAGCAAACACAAATACTCTGGTAATTAATAAGACACATTTAATAATATGTTGACGATTTTTCCCCATTTTGCTTCCACGTCCTCACGAAGTTTTTATTTCAATTTAAAACTTAATTACCAGTGACTTATTGATACCAAAGCAGTATTTGACAATTTTCTTAATGGTTTTGTATACTTGGGCTTAAAAATAATGTCGCATTGATTTTCCTAGACTTAACAACTTTAAGTAATCTCATATATTTTGAGGTTAGGTGATGTTGTTTTTCCTCTTTTCTTCTCATGTAAATTGTTTCCCTCTCACGTTACTAATGTGTCATACTCGCATATCCAATTTTTTCTATCCCGGGTCACTTGAGGTGAGGTTAGCACTGATTTCGACCACCCAAAAGGAAGAGAGAGGAGCTAAACAATTTATATAAGAAGAAAGGAGACAGAAAGCACGTCGGCACATAATCTTAACATATCTTGACCATTCGAAAATCGAAGACATGTTAAGATTAATCCGCTCCTATCATAATAAGAGATGCATTGTCAAAAGTCATCGTGTGCCCCTAAATGTTTCAGTTGCAACATTGTTTTAAAACCACAACCTAAAAATAATTTTCTGATATAATTTTCTGAAATTTTTTACGGTTTTTCTAAATGGGGTAATAATAATAAAAATAATTGAGCGGCGTAAAAACCAATAACCTATAAGAAATTTTCATCTAAAGGTAAAAACTCTGTTGATTTTACAATTTTTAAATATTAACAGTAATAATAGTAAAAAAGCGATAAAGCTTGGTGGCTGTGAGAAACAATGGTAACGGATTCTAATAAATAATAATTATTATATTATTTTTGATAATAAGTTTAATATCCAGTTACTAATTAGAAGAAAAAAATGCTTCAAATGTGGCTTTCTTAGCCTTTCTCTTCATATGATCATATGTACTGGGCACTACTTTTATAATTTTGAATAATTTGAATTTGGGACCACACATTAAGAGTGCATTCGATAAATAAATAAAGACCAACTAAAGAAAAGTGAATTTTAAATGTTATTGAAATTTTTCAGCCACTCACTGTATAATCATAAATTTGATTAGTCCAATCGGAAATTTTTTGGAAATTTTAAATAGCGTTTTTCTCGTCTCTGAATGGTCGTTAGAAGATATTGAATTGGTAAGTGTATATCACAATATACTAATTATTCTGTCATTCGTCTATGTTGTATATCCACAAGCTAACGAGGAAAGTGTCACTAAACATACAAAAATAAAGAAGATGGATTATTATCGCCGTTACAATTTATTACCTTTGTATGTTTATCACTAAGATTTCCCAGATTGACAAATCCTTGGGCCAACAATTTGAAATCATCAAAGGAAATGACGCCATCCTTGTTCAGGTCTAGGATGCCATGGAAGGTACGTATTTTTCTGCGCCAAAATTCTGATTCTCCCTAGAAATAATAAAAAAAATCAGTTAGAAATTTAAGTGCTGGATAAATGTAATTGGTTCCAAATGATATGTCCTAGGATATTAATTTTTATTATAGTAGATGTGGTATTTATTTTTTAATTTTGCATGTTAAAAAGGGAAATATTCCATTTAATAATTTTTAATCAGATATACATGAGGGCGCTAGGCGTTGGTAAAAGAGGAAAATACTTATATAATAACTTTAGGAAAGACCTTTACTGAATACTATTTTTGTTTTATGCTAAATAATGGTCAATGCACTGCTTAAAATGGCTGACCTACAAACCTGACATTTGATATTAGAGGTATGTTGAGCTTGAAATACCAAAATTTAACGCTTAAAAAGAAATATTTTTTCAAACTTTGGTCCTATCCTATCGCAAACAAGGTTCTTATGACCTTGGGCAAATGTCACAGTTTTGAATTTTAGCAAAAAATGTTAAGAATGTGTCAAAATTTTTAAAATATCTTATTTTTATTAATATCTGTAATACTGATCAGGATATTTTCTTAAAATGTTCACACTTTCTATTCATAAAAAGGAATTTTCTGATGTATATATTGTTTTATTTCTACCAGTAACGATCCTGCGGGAATCGACCTCGGTATTTTCGAAGAAAGCAATGATACTCAATATTTGCTGAGCACATGTCGCCTTGATTTGGTTCGTTTCACGTACTGTTTTTGTATAATTTCATTTATTTGCCCGTCTCTCGACCCCTTACGAGAAATGAACTATTTAATACCGCGGGAAATTCCTATAATGTAAATGTACTATATACCATATAGAGAGTAACTGGATCTCTGTTAAATAATACCATTAACAGTACTTATTGTTTGAGTATTTGTAGTTAAGTTTAACCTTCAGTGGTGAACACACCCATTACTTAGTGAACCAACCAGTTTATGTTATGGTTGACAGTTGTCAATGTCAACAGTGATTAAAATGTCAAGTTTATGAATTTACATATTTTAAAATAAATTATATTTTAAACATAAAATTGGCTTTCTAATTATTCCAAAAGCTATTAAAACATGGCGCAGTCGGTAGGATTAAGTATCCCTAAGTTTACAGGCGGAAAAAAAAAAGTGATTGCGTGTGTCGGAATTGTACACCCAAACAAACATAAGTTTAAGCCCGGTTTATGTAAATTACGCAAATTTTAGTGCAGAAATTTATTAAAATGTCGGGTGGCCCAGTTAAACTACCACCAGATTTTGATCTGCAGTCATCGAATGCAGCATCAGAGTGGAAATTTTGGCAAACTGCTTTCCAAGATTACTTAGTTTCAACCGGCCAAGACCAAGCACCCTCAAGTGTCAAGCTAAGTATTTTACGCAACATTATAGGGCATGATGCCGCAAGGATCATGGCAACATTTGAAATTTTACCAAATTTGGACCCTTATGATGGTATGTTGGCTGAAATTGAAAAGTATGTTAATCCGAGGAAAAACGAATGTTTTGAAAGATACATGTTTTCTAGAAGACAGCAAAAAGAAGGTGAGACCTTTGACCATTTTCTCACAGACTGTCGACACCTCATAAAGACATGTAACTACAATTCTGTAGACCCCAACCAGTCCCAAGAGGAAAAAGCCCTTAGGGATAGAATTGTTATGGGGATTAAGGACCCAACAACAAGAGAGGCCTTATTAAGGATTGATGACTTAACATTGAACAAAGCAATTAATTTTTGCCGAACCTCAGAACAAAGTAAAAGTCAAAGTTTGCAGTTTCAAGAGGTTGGAAGTGAAGTAAATTTTGTGAAAAAGAAAAACAAATATCAAAAATTTAAAAAATCTACAAAAGGCTCAAAATATAATGAGACAAAAACTGACTCTGGAAAAAGTTTTAATTGCAAAAGATGTCAAACAGTACATGGACCCCGAGAATGTCCAGCATATGGCAAAAAATGTGGGAAATGCGGAATTGAAAACCACTTTGCTGTTTCATGTCATGTCAGAAATGTGAGACAGGCTAAACAGAGTGATGCATCATGTTCAGATGACAGTGATATTTTTGTAAACCGAGTCCAGAAAGATAAGTATCCAGAACAAAGGGTAAGTGAAGATTTCAGTGAAAATTTGTTTATTGAAACAAAGAAAATTAAAGTAAGACTAGATACTGGTGCTGATGTTAGTGTAATACCGCTCAAAATTTTTAAGAAAATAGACAAACAGTTTAAAGTTAGGCCCACACAATATATTTTAAAGGGTTTTGAAGGTAGTCAGGCAAAACCAATAGGGACTGTAAATTTACATTGCTCATATAAAGATAGGGAAATTTATGAAGATTTTGTTATCATTGATGGGGCAAATCAGGTCCTTGTAGGTGGCCAGGCATGCTTAAATTTAAAGTTAATAAAAAGAATTAACAACATAAACAAACAAAATTTAAATTTATCTGAAAAAAATGAGTTTATTAAGAAAAATCAGGAAATTTTTACTGGCTTTGGTAGGTTCCCAGGAAAACATAATATTCCTTTAAAAGAAAATTTTGAAAATGTTTGTTATCCACCTAGCAAAATTCCTTTTGCTATCCGGGACCAACTAAAATTAGAATTAGATAGATTAGTTGAGAGAAAGGCAATAGTCAAAGTTGACGAAATAAAACCTGAAGCGAGTATAAATAGAATGGTGATCGTTGAAAAATCTAACGGAAAAATAAGGTTATGTTTGGACCCTTCTGATCTAAATCTTCAAATCGTCAGAAAACCAAGATTAGGGTTAAATATTGAAGAAGTTTGCTCAAATTTAAGAGATAAAAATTTCTTTACAGTTTTTGATCTTTCTGAAGGTTACCACCACTTGGAACTTAATGACAAATCTTCATGGAAATGCTGTTTTGCAACTCCATTCGGTATTTATAGGTATATTGTGTTACCTTATGGTTTGTCCAATTCTCAAGATTTGTTCCAAGATGAAGTCGAAAAGCATTTTTCAAATTTACAAAATGTAGTAACTGTACATGATGATATGATTATTTATGGGAAAACGAGAGAAGAACATGACTTAGCAGTAGCTGAAGTTGTTAAAAGAGGTAAAGAAGTTGGTGCAAAGTTCAATAAAGACAAAATCCAGTACTGTCAGAGCCAGGTCAAGTTTATGGGACAAATTTTCTCCCAAGATGGTATGCAAATTGATCCTGACAGAATAGAGTCTTTGTGCAAACTTCAAACGCCAACAAATAAAGTCGAATTACAGCGAGTTATTGGTTCCTTTAACTATGTAAGACGTTATGTCAAAAATATGTCAGAGTTAATGCATCCATTATGTCAATTACTTAAAAATAATATTGAGTGGTCATGGTTACCCATGCATCAACAAGCATTTGACCAGTTAAAGGAAGTTATAACTAAAACACCAGCTCTTGTTCCGTTTGATCCATTAAAACAGACAGTTCTCCAATGTGACGCATCTAAAAATGGTTTAGGATGCTGTATGTTTCAAAAATATGAAAATGATACTTTAAAATTGGTTGCTTGTGCTTCAAGGTCTATGAATGATCATGAAGTTAATTATAGTCAAACCGAAAAAGAACTTTTGGCTATCTACTTTGGTACCCAAAAATTTCATGATTTTATTTATAGGCAAATAGTTGATGTACAAACAGACCATAAGCCCATCATCTCGATTATGAAAAAACCCATTCAAAAGATAGGCTCAGTAAGATTGCAACGATTTAGGCTCAAATTAATGAAATATTCTTTAAGTGTTTACTATGTACCAGGTAAAAGTGTACAATTTGCAGATATGTTATCAAGGGCAAGTTTACAAGTAAAAAATTCTCCAGACCCTGACATGTTTGAAATGGTTCATTTAGTTTCAAAGTACTTACCTATGAGTCAGGAAAGAAAAGATCAATTTAGACTCGAAACAAGTAAAGATCCTGTTTTGTTAAAAATTCATGATTATTACTACAATGGTTGGCCTAAAGAACAAAGAATATCTGCAGATTGTAAACCTTACTATCCTTTAAAAGATTCTATTTATGTTGAGGCAGGTGTAATTTTTGTTGAAGACAAAATTATAGTTCCTCAAAAACTCAGAATTGACATGCTAAAACTTTTACACAAAGGTCATATTGGTATCAGCAAGACGATAAATAAAGCTAGAACATTATTTTATTGGCCTAATTTGACTAACGACATCAAAAACTATATTAAAAGTTGTCGCATATGTGAAAAATACTTGCCAGCAAACTACAAGGAACCTCTTATGCCACACAGTGTTCCTAAGCTAAGATTTAATAAGGTAGCTGTAGATATTGTAGAATTTGCTGGAAAAAACTACTTAGTACTGATAGATCATTTTTCACATTGGCTTGAATTAATTTGCTTGAAAGATAAAACTTCCAAATCTGTTATTGATTGTTTTCAGGATGTTTTTACTAGATTTGGTTATCCTCAGGTTATTGTAGGTGATAATTTGCCTTTTGTGTCAAACCATTGTCAAAAATATTACAAAAGTAAAGATATTATGATTACAACTTGTTCTCCACATTACCATCAGAGCAATGGTATGGCAGAAAAAGCAGTAAGCATAGCTAAACAAATATTGAGGAAAAGTTTTGATGATAGATGCGATTTTAGGGAATGTGTCCTAGAATATAACAATTCACCTATAATAAATCTTGATGCTACTCCCGCGCAAATTTTACAGAGTAGAATTTTAAAAACAGAGCTTCCTGTCACTTATAAAAAATTAGAGCCGAAAATAGAGCACATTTATAATAAACTTTGTCAACAAAAGCAAATTATGAAGTCAAATTTTGATAAATTAGCTCGTAGGAATTCACATTCTTATAAAAAGGGGGATAAAGTGGTAATTAAAACTTCAAAAGAAAAAACTTGGCAAAAAGCAATTATTGTTGAAAAAGCTTCGGAGCCAAGATCTTATTGGGTTAAAAAAGAGCATAACAATAAAATTGTTAGACGAAATACCTCACACATAAAAATGTCATCTTCGAAATCAGATTACAAGTTTATTTGTGATCCTGAATTGTACCCAAATGAAAGTTCTTATGATAATATCCATCCTAACAATATTTTTCCTTTACAAAATATAAATAGTCCAGGCTCTGTAAGATCTTTTCATACTCCTCAAAATTCACCACATAGTAGCACCACAGAATTATTAGGGTTTTCTGTATCACCTAGAAATGATAGTTTTAAGTTGAGTAATAAAAATGATACAAGTGACAACTCGAATTATACGCGCTCCCGATACGGTCGATCTGTGAAAGCTCCCCGGCGACTCAATCTTTGAGGAGGAGGTGTTTGAGTATTTGTAGTTAAGTTTAACCTTCAGTGGTGAACACACCCATTACTTAGTGAACCAACCAGTTTATGTTATGGTTGACAGTTGTCAATGTCAACAGTGATTAAAATGTCAAGTTTATGAATTTACATATTTTAAAATAAATTATATTTTAAACATAAAATTGGCTTTCTAATTATTCCAAAAGCTATTAAAACACTTATGTCTGTCACATTCTGATCTTAGTTCTCTGTTAATAACAAATACGTAGACTTTTTGTCTTGTTTGCAGAAGCCAAAAAGGCATTTTTACCTTCCTAGCCCGCGCAGCAATGGCTAGAGAAGGTACTAGTTTCGACGAATTTTTTTTTTCAGATAACACCGAAAATGTGTTATTTTGGTGTATTTTGACCTATCTTATCAATATCTTCGTGATGTCTGTCTGTGTATGTGTGTGTATATTATTTCTGTCCGTAACACAATAGCTCCTAAACCGCTAAAACGATTTTCATAAAATTTTTAGGTAAAATAGTGTTCGACACTATAACATGATTAGATTTCGGTCAAAATCCATTAATAAGTTTTTTGACAATTGAAAATTTCTAAAAATGCTAAGTTTTTAACGGAGCATCGTATCAATATGCGGCTTTCGAAAAAAAAAACTTTGTAAGAGCTTTAGTTGCTGACATATTTAGCTAGGAAGGTATCAGATCCGTCATAGATCCTTTTATTTAATTGTCACAATCCAAACCAAGAAACAAAATTATTGTGCCCCAAAATTTTTTACTGCGTCACTTCGCTAGACATTGTTATTGTATAAAATTTAAATTTGTTACGTAACTGTTCTTCTTGCGTCTTTGCGATTTTTAAATACCTACACAACTATATCAAGGTCTGTGTAGTCTAGTAATGATCAAATAAAATAATATAGTAAAAAAATTAAGTAATTTTTGGGGGGAACCTACGAAATTATTTTGCTTTCAAATCAAATTGAAATAACTTTTATCAAATGTTTTATACTTACTCTTTTCCCAATCCATTCAAGATCGGAATCAGACTCCGAACTCGACTGATATTTTCTGTCGGCATGAGGTTTGGCTTTGGCCTGTTTGCTGTAGTTTCTGGTTACCAAAACGACATTTGGCATAGACCCTGCTGCACATCTGGTGCAAGCGGCTACCTGAAATTATGAAAGAAAAGACGGCTTAGGAGAGAGAGTTTTAATGCGCAGCTAATCAAAAAATATACAGGGTGAAACAAGTTTTTGTGGCTAATCGGGTAAAAAGCAGTTTTTGTTTTTCTCATATTTTTCCGTGGGTAGTTCGAAAGCTTAACCTCACGGGGTCCAAGATCTAATGCACACCTAATAAGTGTTCCTTATGGGACTCCTCAGAACAGTGCTTGGTCAATGTGACATACATTAATCAGAAGTTAATCAGACCGTTATGTCTCTTATCCTATGTCTATAGTGAGGTAACCCTCGGAGGAAGCGCCATCTACCGAGATGCGAGAAAAACTAGAACAAGAGCAGGCGAGTATAAACTGCTATATATCAATGAGTATATGACCCATATAGAGTGGCAAACGGCAAGCCTTGCAACATTGAGGGGCAGATGGCGCTGAAATAAATTCGTCTAGTACACAATATTCAGAGACAACTACTATGATCTAATGGCATTTGTATGATAGGCATGAACATTGGAACTCGCACATGCACCTAAAACGTACTAGTTGTCTCTGAATATTGCGTACTGCAGCCAACAATAAAGACCGGCCATGGCGCGTTATAAGCAAGTCGGCGGTCACGTGATCTTAGGAGTTCCAGGATTCTTATTGTATTGCTTAATATATTATCTGTTTTTACACAATTTAAATCAATTGACAAATTTTTTTTGTTCTCATATAGGCAAAAATTTTAAAAAATATTTTGCTGATGTATTTGTTTATTATAGGTAAAAGAACTGAATCTATAAAATACAAAATTATATAAAATTTGCACACTAATATCTTCAGGTATATTAGGTACATAATATCGTTAGTTACTTCAAATCTATACAAGTCTTTTAAAATTGGACAACAAACCTAAGCTTTAAGTTTTTTAATTTTTCTTTGAGTGTCTGTCATCATCTTTGTCTGTGTTCTTATTCAAAGATTAATTATCAGACACTAAATCATTAAGCTTTTTAAAAACTTTACATGCCCTTAAACTAATTTTTTCAAGATTTGACAATAGTTTTTCTCCACAAAAATACTCGCTAGAGTTATCTAAAGAAAATTTTTTAATATAAAACATTTCACAATAATTTATTAAAAAGAAACAAGTGATTTTGTGAATAAGTGAGATGGTTTTCACGTTCAATAAACTGAATGTATTGGTCGTCAATAATTTTTTGAAAAATTACCCAACACAAAGTTTAATATATATTTCTTCAATGTGTAAGTTAACTACCAACTCATGTTCTTTTAAACGCTGTATCTTACTTTTTAAATATTGCACACTACCGGAGAGGTTACTATCTGTTACCGATATTTTACAAATCAGTTTTTTAATATTGTGAGGGTGCAGAAGACATATTACCTTAGTTTTGTAAATTGACATGTATGCACTGGATGACTGGATAAACAAAGATGAAGCCAACATTAAAGTGTATCCACAATATCTTCGATTCTCAGGTGACCTTTTCAAGAGACCTAATTGTTCAATAAGAAATGACAATTGAACACATTTTTCACTCTCACTCCCGAAAATGTCATTAAGGATGTCTATTACTTGATCAATCTTATCTTTTACCACTTTTTTCCCGTTTGCAACTTTCATTTTAATAAACTGTATTAGCTCTTCAAGTGTATCAGTGCTGTCCAGAAATAAAACTCCAACTTTTTTTGGCAGTTTTAACATTTATAAAAAATTACAGATTTCCCTCAACAACTAGAGATGCTAACAGTGATGGATTGTTGTTCAAAAATGTCATCAGGCACAGGCAGCCTATGTCACGTCCTTGGGTAAAAATCCAATTTTTGTTTATTTTAGTATTAGAACAATAAAATTTTGAATTGTCCTTTCTTGTATTGCAGTTTCCAGTTGTTGCCTCTCGACATCAGCTAATCGAACAGTAGATACAGGTTGCCTACTTAGGTATTTCGGAACATTTTCAACACTCTCCATTTACAACACACTTATCAAACCAAATAATCTGCTCGTTAGGAAAATGTTTGATGCAAACTTGTGGACGTTTTAAGATACTTAAATCATTAGGAATTTTTCGCAACCAAATTTTATGCATTTGTTTATCCACTCGCAAATTAAAAGTTGACACATATTCGGTTTCAGTTTTATAGTTGGACCGACAACCAACAACACTACACGTTCGCGGCATTGTTGTCTTTTTCGTGGGCTGCGTTATTTTAATAACTTAATAAATTCACATAAAATTCATGCCCGAATTAAAAAAAAATCGACGTAAACAAACATACCAAAACTGAAAACACACATGTTTTATAATGACAGCTGGCCGGGAGGCGTTCTTTTGTGACCCTCCTATGGTCACTTCATATTTCCGCGCCCGGCCCGGTCTTTCTCGTGCACTGCGATTGCTTACTAGTCGAATTTATTTCAGCGCCATCTGCCCCTCAATATTGCAAGGCTCGCCGGTTGACACTCTATATGGGTCATATACTCATTGTATATATTGTATATGCCTAATATTATTTTGTTGGAAAATAATTTAAAAAGACGAAATATGATGTATTGCTTTATCAGGTAAAGTAATTATCACTAATATGACTACCCAAAATAATTTGCTGCATTGTCCATATGGCGTCGGTACATTATTTGTGGCGTATACAACGTTGTTCCACAGAAATACCGCGTTTACACTAAATGACGGTTACAACGTTGTTCCAGCCTAGGGTTCAATTAGTGGTAACAAAAAAAGCCCTGTTCCTTTATATATGTACTGATTTTTAAAAACTAAAAATTTTAACACGCCTTTTTAAGCCAAAATTTACAGTTCTGTACAAAAAAGTAAACCCACACTTCTATTGAATCCTTTGTTCAGTAAAAAATGTCCCAATTTATTTTATCAATTTCTCGTTAATTATTTTGAGCAAATAAGCAACAATAGACTTGTAAATGAGGAAAGTTACGAGTATCTATAACTTTATCAAATATTTACACAATAATGCATTTTTATTTTCTATTTTTAAGTAATAAAATTGTCGACTGAAAGATCATTGAACGATAGTTAATATTTGCTTTGTAATTGAGTTATGTGGAAATGAACTAAACGCGTGCTTACTAAATAGTCCGGAGCCTAAGCCACTTTTGTCTGCATTTTTGCGTACCGTAATGATACTTGGTACGAATATAGTACAACACTATTGTATGATTTTACGAAGTGGTGCTCATCCCGAACCCAGTTCAGAGGAAAGATACAAGGTGTTTTATTTTTGATTGCATCTATCTCATTAGAATTCTGTACAAAATTCAAATGTAAAGCTAGAGCAATGAAACTTGGCACCAATTATAAGGACATATACACTTTTATTTTAAGCAATAAAAAAAAAATTGATTTATTTTCTTTTAAGAAATAAAAAATATATTTTTTTTGAGAAATTTATGGTGTGGTGTTGAGTAGAAAAAAAAATACAAGAGCTTATTTATGCAGGATACAGCGATAAAATATAATGTGGGTATAAACAATTTATTTCTCTTTAAAACAAAAATTACTGGACGGGTGTGACATACACACGGTCGAAGTACAGGGTGATTTTATTTACTAATTCTAAATTTGAAAAATCTAAAAAGATGGAAAAGTATGTGGATTTGTTAGACGTAACGATATTGTAAAAAACTATATACCAAATAAAAGATACTTAGCTTTTATGTACATTTTATACAAAGAAAAAAAACTGTTAAAAATACAGGGTGATTTTTAAAAATAAGTAAAATTTTTATGATCATTTAAAGTAGTTTTTTTTATGACGACGTTACAAATCACTATAGAAAACTCAAAGTCAGCACATTACAACAATGCTAGCACAGCTTTCATTTTCTTAAACAAAAATTTTTGTACAGAGTGTAAAAAAATAACTAGACAATAAAGTTTTCTCGGATTTTTTTTTTACTGCTGAAAATTCAAATAACTCTAGATATATCAAAAAACATCTCGTTGAAATAGAAGCCAATAATCGGACTCTATTTTTGTATTAAGCCCTACATCATTACCATTTTCTGGGCCACAACTACTTTGCTGTCATTTTTACTGTTTTTTTTTTACATTATCTACTGTAGCTACTGCGCTAATAGGAATTTTGCAATGAAACTTGGCACAATTTGTCCACTTATTACAGGCTATAACACAAAAATGTAAGTTTGCTTAATTTTGTAATATGTTATAAGATACAGGGTGATATTAAAAAAATCATGTAAAAAGTAGTAATCTCAAATTTTTGTTCATACCGGTAATGCAGTCTAAGATAACTTATTTTACTACTGTTATAACTAGAGGCACATCTTTTTAACGTAGTGTGCACTGTGTTACTTAGTTAAAAGTAAAACTTTAAATAATTTTTTTTTCGCTTTATCTCCCATTACACAGTACCTTCAATCAATAGAAAATTTAATTTTACACAAAAGTTGTCCTTGGACTTTTTCTCCTAAAGGCAAAAATGCAAAAAATAGTAACGATTTTCTAAACAAAGACAACTATCGATAGATTTAAATACCACAGCCCATATCCCCTAGATTAGGAAAGTTGTTAATAACTTCCTTATTTTTGACTTTAAGAGAACAAGTCATAAAATAACTTTTGTATAAAGCCAAATGTTCTTTCTATTGGCTTTACTGTATACCACGTGTCTCATTTTAAAAAATTTGGTTTTTTATCATAACTCACCTACTCGTGATTTGATTTTCTTTTCGTTCATCACCATCGAAATCAGAGGAAAAACTACCACAACTTTGTCTATTTAACCGACCTTGTAGCTCTAATATTAACGAAGTAAGTAATAGTGCCGACTTATTTCTGAACACCCTGTATATTAAAATTCAAAAATTCCAGAAACTCCGCTTTTACTTAATTTATCAAATTTTATTAAGTTAGGCTTGGTTAGGTGTTTTTAATATTCTGTGGCGTATATCTCAGAACAGGTGTCAGTTTTTAACATATCATGTGAACAGTTTGATGTATTGACTTAATTTATATCTATTTTCGTTTAGAATATGAAATTACCTAGAAATCGATACCCCATACGACCATTTTAGATAACATAAGATTTTAACAATGTCTGTCCTGCTTCTTTCTTTTGCTCCCCCCCCCCTCCAAAAAACCGTTTTCTCAACTTTATTTTTTGGAAATTTTTTGGATTTGCAAGCTATAAGGTAAAACCATGGTAAAACAAACAAAAAACTGTACGCGAAATGAGTTTCATATTTAATTTATACATTTTTTCTGTCCCACCTCCAGTACGCCTCTGTATCTGGACCCTGCACTGGATTCCATCGTAGCACCACTTCTAAAATGGCATCTCTAGGTGTCTGCTACCTCTGTGCCAAATTTCATTACGGTACGCGAAAATGCAGACAAACCCCAAAATTACCCTCTTAGGCCCTGAACTAAAAGTGAAAACAACTTTAAAATTTTTACAAACAAATTATGTAACTTCAGTTTGTTGTACGAGTTTAGTGGCAACTACAAAAGATCCTGTTTATGTCAATATTTTTGGAGCTTTTTGTAGCTTTTTTCACAGAAATACAATTTTTAGCTCACACGTATACTATAACAGTAGTGTAAGCTATTATAGTGAGCGTGTCAAAAATAAGAAAAAAAGAGTAGCTCCTATTTCAAAAAAAATTATATATCGTTGCGTTTCAGATGATTTTGAAACTTTTTTGTTGCGCCGTCTTTCTGTCTGTATGTCAGGCTATCTGTCTCTCGACCAACTACAAACGAATAACTCAAAATCTGCTAGCCCGATTTTAAAGAAATTTGGTACCTACCTTCGGTTCGGTTTGGCCAGTGGCGGCGCGTGATAAAAAGCTTTGGGGGTCCACACCAAAAAAAAATAAAAATTGCGGCGCAGGCGAAAATCTTTTTTGAGTGCCACGCTAACTTTTTGGGCCTTCGAGAGGGCCGTCATATCATATAATTTAGAGCAAAGAATTAAAAAATGAGATATTTAGTTAGATATTAGTTACCTACCTATTATTATTGTTTTTATAAACAAAAAAATGATTGTGTGTGTCTAAGACCACACGGCAGAAGTGTAAACTTCAACAAGCCGAAATTAATAATATTGGCCCATAAAACCCGGTTCCCACCTACGACTTTCTCGTGCGAGCCCGCACACGCGTCACATGACTGTCATAATATTTCATATTGAGATCATGAGACGCGTGAGCGGGCACCCACGAGAAAGTCGTAGGTGGGAACCGGGTGTAACATATTCTGCAAAGCGGACCGAACCGAACTCTTCTGTGTCCTGGCCTTCATCTGCATCTATTCCCACCCCCTTCCATAGAAAATGCGTTTTTGACACACTTCACTTCAAATGACTTTTATAAAATTTGGTATATGCAAAAAGGTCCGATGGCAATACAGCCCAAACAAAAAATATATTTCTACCTCTACCCCCACCCTCTCCTTCCCCCAATAGAAAAATGAGTTTCCAAACAACTCACGATCAGCGATTTCATAATAATCTAGAATAAACTCTTCTATTCTGTTATTGAACAAATATTTTCATTTAATAGAGTAGATAGACTAAAAAGTAGAAAATAAATTGGTAAAAATTTTTTTTTAAGTCACAAGCTTTTATAAAATGCACTAAAAATTAAAAAATTATTTTTTAACATTCTAATATTATCATGTGCCGCAATGTTATGCCATTGCTATACCTATGTCAGAGAAATTCTGGGGTATCTTGGGTCGGGTTGGGTGGGTTTGGTACCTCTGCATTTTTCTGCTAGATTGATTCTTGCAAATAGTGATATTTAATTGATACGGATATCTTATCGTGCTAACATCGTCAAAATTTCCATCAGTCGGCCATCGCTTTTATTATTATGATAATATTAGAATGTTAGAAAATTATTTTTAAATTTTTAGTGCATTTTATAAAAGCTTGTGACTTAAAAAAAAATTTTACCAATTTATTTGCAATCATTACAGTATAGCTACTTTCGATTTTCGACTTTTTGTTTTTCAATCTTTTGTTTTTCGATCTTTTGTATTTTCGACCTTTTGTACTTTCGACCTTTTGTACTTTTGACCTTTTCTATTTTCGATCTTTTGTACTTTCAACCTGGTGTATTTTTGACCTTTTGAAGTTTTGGCCTTTTGTTTTTCGACCTTTTGTACTTTCGACCTTTTGTGTTTTCGACCTTTTGTATTTTCGACCTTATGTTTTCGACATTTTGTTCTTTCGACGTTTTCTTCGCCGCCCGCTTTTGTTTGGACACCGTAATAAAATAATAGGTATATGCTGTGTTTAGTTTTAATTCCGCGGCAAGATTTTTTAAGCCCGACCGGAAGGACGGCTATAATTTGTTAAGTGATTAAAAGGGACTTTATTGCCAATGTTTATATACTAAAAATAACAATAATCATAAAATAAATAAATATTAAACCACTTACTCCGGTACTCTAGTTTTAGCATGTCAACCCCCGGTATATAATAATACAGCGGGCAGTGATAGTTTTCATTTTTTTGGTGAGCTTTGGGCGCGTTGCTATGGTAGATATTAAACAAAGGTCAGTCAGACGCTAACAAACAGAAAAAAATGTGTAAAAAATAATATTTATTTCATAACAAACTAAATAAGAACAAGTTTGAATTAAATTTCTTAAAGATTGAACAAACGAGGGACCAAAGAATAATTCCTACATTGAGATGGACATTGAAAAGGCCGCCAAAGAAAGCAGCTTTCAGAATACCGAAAATGATGCAATAAAAAGAATGTCAAAAATTTCACCGAAAAGGTATTCCTGTTTTTAATCTTGGAGAAGTCTAGAAAGTTAAATGCTTCCTTTATATGAAGGCTATACCAAAGGACACAATAATAATCGAAACCAACCAAGTCATCAGCAAAGTACAGTAACTTCTGCCAAGCTGGAAGCAACAGAATAACCGTTATCGTGTATTATGATAGCTTTTTGTTTTTTGTATATTAATAAAATAAAATGATCCAAAAAACCTATAATTTTTCCTTTATAGTTTTTAAGAAATTACTTTTATTCACCTAAGTCCATGAAAAAAGGGATTAAACTTACAGTTTTATACCCTAGAATAAATCCAACAATAGTTTTCTATATTTTATAAAACATGTCAAATAATTTTTGGTTTCTTGCGCTATGTGGGTAAATATTGAAATCATAAAAAACATCGTTTTTATTCGACAATCTGAAAAGCATTATTTGAATGGTTTGTTTATTTGGACAGTCTAAATATATATACCGAGTGTGACGGACAGTTATTTACGTAACATTTGTAAACCATTTTATTTTTTTAAAAACAAAAAAGCTACGCTCGTGACAGTGTCAGATTCGTCATATAACCAAAAATATTTAGCTGTCGTGTCGCTACCCAAAGAAGACACTACGTCTTCGTGATGCAGTGACCCTAACCGTCAGCCCTGGTATAAAAATATTATGGACCATTGACTTCTATACCCTACGTTATACAACTCAATGTTATGGACAGAGTTCTCTGCTGTCGCAATATATATTAACCGCTACTCTTGGTATATTTTGACAATTTGTTTTTGATTATGACTGACATTGACTTTGGCGAAATGGATAAAAATATGACGGTGATGTAATTTCATTTAACATTTTTTGTTTGTGGATGCAGTTTTTCGTTATTTTTCGACTTTTTACCTTATTTTTATGGTGCTTTTTGCTAAATTAGGACCAATCGGTATTTTGCGCGTTTTGATGGGGGCGATCCATCGCTTCAAAAATTGAAAAGAAAACAATGTTGTGTTGGTGGGTGCGAAGAATACGTTAGCAAGCGCCATCGCTTTCCCAAACGGAACCCCAAGCTATTTGATGAGATACTTCGGCCTAAAAACTGGCTAAATTTGAGGCAAGACGAAATTTACGTTAAATATATAGTGTGTGATGGACACTTTGAACCAGGACAGAGTTTAAAATGTTTAGTTTAGATATTTTTTTTTATTAACATTTTTTTCAATTTAACTATTAACAAGAAATGCATATTTTTTATTCTAGGGGAGTAATTACCACGTTACCCCCCTCAAATCCGCGCTTGGAAAAACATAGTTTACTTCACTATATTTATATACAGGGTCCGGCATAATGATCTCCCACATTAAAAACGCCATTGTAAATGCTATTTAGATTTTTTTCTAGTGAAACTCTATTCTATACCATTTGTTTTTATTAAGTTTTGAAATTTACAGAGTCCATGTGGCGGCCATTTTTTTCGATATACATTCGAAGCTGATTTCTGAAAGGATCTGGAACGAAAGCATGTCTACCAAGTGCGAAGTGAGCACGAAAAGTTCTTTGCGTCGTAATCACAGATTACGTTTATTACTTTTAATAAATGTTGCGATAGCGAAGGCACGATGGCAAGAAAATGGCAAGGCGCGAGCTACCAACCGACTACGCTAAGCTCTCTCAGTGATTCGGGCACAGTGGGGGTGCAAAATATGGGAGATCATCATGCCGGATCCTGTATAATTAAATAAACAACAAGCAATATTCCATTAACGACATTGCAGCTGTAATTTAATTTAAAAAGCTTACAATATAATATATATATATATATATATATATATATATATATATATAATAGTAACATTGCGCATATGTTTGAAAAAGCCGTCTAAAGACCCATTATGCTTCTTGGACATTATCACTTTCAACACCCTGTATTTCAAAAACTGGTCATTATTTTAAGTTGGGCCCATAAGAACTTTTGTTAAGGAAGGTTTAGTCTAAAACATACCAAAATTTCATGAAGTTTGACGGATTACAGAAATCCCATTAGAGGTGTGCCTGATCCTTTTATGTATGTGATATAAAAATGTATTTAAATTAAACATTAATATATATATATATATATATATATATATATATATATATATATATATATATATATATATATATATATATATATATATATTAATGTTTAATTTAAATACATTTTTATATCACATACATAAAAGGATCAGGCACACCTCTAATGGGATTTCTGTAATCCGTCAAACTTCATGAAATTTTGGTATGTTTTAGACTAAACCTTCCTTAACAAAAGTTCTTATGGGCCCAACTTAAAATAATGACCAGTTTTTGAAATACAGGGTGTTGAAAGTGATAATGTCCAAGAAGCATAATGGGTCTTTAGACGGCTTTTTCAAACATATGCGCAATGTTACTATTATACGTACTGTACCTTTAAAACGTTCTCTACAGGGTGTTTAAGTAAATATTATTCGAAAGTGATAACGAGAAACAAGCGTTTGTGTGTTTTAGATTGAACCTTTCGTATCAAAAGTTCTTATGGGCCCACCTTAAATTAATGTCCAGTTTATAAAATACAAGGTGCATTATTTTTAGAGGGATTTTCCAAACACTTACGGAATGTTACTGTTACATATATTTACGATTTATTTATTATTTTTAATCTATACCTTTAAAACATTATCCACAGGGTGTTTAAATAAATATTAGTCAAACTTTTTACTGAGAAACAAGCTTTATAGCTTTTTACAGGGCACGGTACAGATGTACAAAACGCTTAAATATGTTTTAATAATATTTAAAAAATGATATTTGCCGAAACACCCTGTATTAAATACTTAATAAGTGAAGAACCATTAAGAAACTAATAACCACTCTCTCTATATGTAATAGTAACATTTCGTATATGTTTGGAAACTCAGTCTAAAGAGCTATTATACTTTTTGAACATTATTACTTTCAACACTGTATTTCAAAAACTGGAAATTAATTTATGTGAGCCCATCATAAGAACATCTGATCATCAAGTTTCAATCTACAACATACTAAAGCTTGTTTCTTAATAAAACCTTCGAGTAATATTTACTTAAACACCCTGTATATAATGTTTTAAAGGCACAGATAAAAAATAATAAATGTGTGTAATAGTAACATTGCGTATATATTTGCAAAACACTTCTAAAAAGCTATAATGCTTCTTGGACATTATCACTTTCAACAATGGTAATTAATTTAGGTTGGGCCCATAAGAACTTTTGATACGAAAGGTTTAACCTAAAACACACTAACGCTTGTTTCTCATTAACACTTTCGAATAATATTTACTTAAACACCCAGTAGATACGGTTTTAAAAGCACAGATTAACACTAATAAATAAATCGTAAATACATGTAATAGTAACATTTCGCATATGTTTGGAAATGCCGTCTAAAGGGTCATTATGCTTCTTGGACATTATCACTTTCAACACCCTGTATTTCAAAAAGTGGTCATTAATTTGAGTTGGGCTTTTGATAAGAAAGGTTCAGTCTACAACATACCAAAATTTCATGAAGTTTGACGGAGTACAGAAATCCCATAAGAGGTGTGCTTGATCCTCTACCAAATTCATTAGTTTATATTTTTCATTCAAAAACAATTAAAAAAGTTTCCGTTGATAGAAAAATAACCTATATGTATAAAGCATTGTAATAATTCAGTTAATGTATTCTATGCACTAATAAAAAGGAATTTACTGCAGAATATTCGTCAAAGAGCCTTTTTTTTACTAGAAAATTATCCTCTCAAGGAAATTTATGTACCTAAATCAATGAGAAACAAACTTCTAATCCTTAGATTTAATTTTAAAAAATTCAACCTTCCTTTTTATTGTTGCTAGGAGCCATTAATAAAAAAATGCTTTAATTAAGCTTCCTTACTAATTGGTGTTTAAAGAGTGTTTTTAGGCAAATTGAGCGTTGACACGAAATAACTCATTCTTATCAGCGCGCAAAGTTTAAATTTAACATTATGTATTTAATTTAAAACTTTTCAATACACCATTTTATAAGATGTAGCTTGATTGGAGAACGATTGCATTGATGGCTATGAGCATCCGGTATACAATAATTTGAAAAGCCACCCTGTAGCTTAGAGACAAACTGCGCAAGCGTTATATTGTTTCAAATGCCCCTGTAAATGTTTAGTACGGAATACAAAGTTGGAGAGGTGCTGGTTTTTCCACGGCACCCCGGTATACTGCACCAATTGAGTAATAAAAGTCCCACCGTGTAAGTGTCTGGTCTATCTCTGTCATTCGTCTATGGGATAAGGTTTGATTTCAAAAATTACAACTTTGCTAAAAATATTACTTGTGTAGTACTACACTACGCGCTGGTTGGACCGGAGCTGTACTTCGGCTTACCTAAGCCACAGTCACGAAAGAAATAGGAGAGTGGGTTGTTAGAAAGGGACTCAAAACTGGCGGGCAACTCCGAGACAACAACACTTCAAAACCTTTCTAAACAAGCCAGACAAACACAGAACAAACCAACTCCTGGACTAAAACAGGAATAGCCTAAGAATAATCACAGGGCTATACACAGGCCAATGCCGACTCAGAAAACACATGAACAGACTGGGAGTAAGTAACACACCAGCGTGTAGGTTCTGTGGTGTTGAGGAGGAAACGTCACTTCATCTAATCTGCCACTGCGTAGCAAGACAGAGAACTAGGGCGAAACTATTCGGACCTGGACAGATAGAGCCTCAGGATCTTGAGGAAATATCACCAAACAAACTGATCTGCTTCATAAAGACGACAATAGACCACTTGAGTCGCAGTGGAGGGGCGACATTCGCACCAATCATAATCAAACCTAACCTCACCTACTACATTAAAGGTCATTGTGCGTGGAGATTAAAAAGATACATTATAGTTTTTTTGTTCAGTAGTGTTATACTGGGGGTGTTTTCAAACTTTTTGGGTAATGACCTTTTTTTAGGTCCAATCTAAGTGAAGTGCAATACACCCGGACTTATAAACGGACTCGACAGGGCCCGGCAGAACCCCACAGAACCCAAGTCCTGTTGGGCGCCGATGACTGTTCGGGTTTTGTGCAAAATGTACACTATGTAATATTTTTGTTTTTAAGGGGGGTAATATTAAAACCCCTTAAATCCTAATACTGTATTCAACAATTTTAGAATAAATATGCAATCATCTACCTATTCTCATTTGTTGACTGAATCTTATCAGTCAGAAAATAAAAACTAACAAATTAGAGGTCAATAATATGACAAAAGTTTATACTTGATTTGGTTAGTTTGTAGATTTTTGTACAATATGTTTTTCGCGATACACTTTGACTATGTTCAAAAAATTATCATAAACTTATTTATTATCGATGTATGTAGGTCAACATTTACATACGAATGTCACAGACAATATAATTTGTTTAAAATAAAAATCGAAAGTTTTAATTGTTGCGTTAAAATATTTTTTATGATAAAAATATTAAGTACTTATAAAGGCAATTCTAATTTTTGTAACACACCAGGGATCATCTGGTTGTACAAAAATTACTGTAGAATGTAACCTGAGGAAGGCTGAGCCAAACTAATCAGTTGTTTTGTTTCATAAAGAGACACAAATCACAGGGTACACAATCAGTTCAGTCTTTTGTAGTGGCGTTGCTTCTTTCTAAAGCAATATGCCAGTCACTTGACGGTTAGATCCCAGGACTGTCTGGCTATTTGCCACCTGAAATCTGTATTTTTCTTTCTCTGTTTTGTTTTTTTCTATTTTTTTTTTCTTTTCTTTGGTAAGATTTCTTTTCTGTGTGAAGTTTCTTCTTTCTTCTGTTTCTTTACTGTCCAGTTTACATCTTCTCATTTCTTATTTTTCTCGATGTTTGTTCTTGATTCTTTCTGCGTTTTTTTAACCAGTGACGTAAGTGATTTTTTTTCTTTTTGTCAATTTTACACTCCACATGAATGTTTTTTTTAAACAGGGTACACAAATGACAAAATTGTTATTTTCTTTGTTTTGTAGTAGTTAAGGTTATACACAACAATTATGATAACTTTGTTTTTATCAGGCCTCTCTTGACAGTTTTTTTTTAAGAGGGACACTAATAACTGAAATGTTGCCTGAACTTTTTTGACAGTTTCATATGTTTTTTTTTTTCAAAACGCATACGCACTTGCCAAAAAATTGAAAACGCATTGAGAGTCGGCCGTAATACCCTGTTTCCACCAATGCATGCCCACCCCGATTCAAAAAACGCATCACGTGATGGCCCATGGATTTGCACCGGTTTTAAATGCAGCGTCACGTTTTTTGAATCGGGGTGGGCATGTATTGGTAGAAACAGGGTATAAGCCCTCAATCTTAAGCCACTAAGCTTTTAGATAAAGCGTCTCTAGAATAATAATGGAAGAAACGTGAGGTGTAGTAACCGTGAATAAAAAATAACCATTTTTCGCGGCTAAGCGGACATAGAAAGATTTTGTTTCTCTTGTATTTTCCGTGGGGAGCTCGAAAGCTGTACACCCACGGGGGTCCAAGAACTAATGGACACCTATTAAGTGTTGCCAGAGTTAACTGTTTCGTTCTTAAGGGACTCTTCAGAAAATTGCATGGTAAATGTGACACGTTTGTAAATCTACAGAGACGGTATATGAATCTCATCTTACGATCTGAGTAAGAGAAATAAATAAATAATGCCTGTGATACCGTATGCTTTCACATAAATGGCGACATATACAAATACAAAAGAAACTACCAGAGTAAAAATAAAAGGCAGGCAGATGAAACGAAAGACAGTACTCATGACCCTGTCATAATTTGTCCCTCAGGTCGGGTTAATTATTTTTTTTCGCCTTCGCAACGTTTTATGTCGAGTCAGTGGAGCGTGAGCCAAAAATACTACAAACGTGGGGTTTAGTACCCTTGAATAAAAAAAAATTGTGGCTAAGCGTGGATAGAAAGATTTTGTTTCTCTTGTAGTTTTCCGTCGGCAGCTCGAAAGCTGTACACCCACGGGGGTCCAAGATTTATGGGCAATTTGAAACTTTTTTAAAGCTACAGAGACGGTATATGAATCTCATCTTACGATATTAGTAAGAGAAATAAATAATTAGTATGGGCAATGTGAAACTTTTTTAAAGCTACAGAGACGGTATATGAATCTCATCTTACGATATTAGTAAGAGAAATAAATAAATAATAATGGAAGTACAAGCATAGAGTTATACTATAATTCTTGACTTCCTGACACATTACAAGTGACTAAAAACCTTGGGGACAAAATATATTTTTGTTTTTTCACATATACGTAAATAATTAGTATTTTAGGCAGGTTTAGTACTTCCGTATGGTAGGTAAACAACGGTCCCGTTTTTCCGGGACTGTTCCGTATTTAGACAAAGTTCCGTGTCCCGCCATGGGTACATATGGGACAATTAAAGTCCCGTATTTCCGTATGTTATCAAAATAAGCAGCAATTATTTACCCCAAAAGAAAAAAACTTAACCTAACCACGCAGTTGTTTTATTCGTCCCCCCATGACTTGACCGCTAAGTAAACCTTAGCGTCCCGTATTTAAAAATTTTAAATGGCAACCCTGACAGGGACAACAAGTTTTTGACGTACAAAAGTAAAAGTAAAATGTTCGGAGCAAAAAGATTAATAAAATACTCTGCCAATATATAGGCACCTAAGCTCACACTACGTACTATAGTTATAGTGGACGTGTGAGCTGTTATAACTGGAAACTGAAATATATTTTATTCAACTCCAGACTCAATCACCTTTTGTTTGATACCACACAAGCTAGGTTTGGACTTAAACTCTGATTTTTAAAATCCACCCCCACCGTTTTTTTTAAACTAAAATGTATTTTGTTTAACACCAGACTCAATTACCTTTCGTTTGATATCACCCACGCCATATTTTCACATAAGCTCTAATTTTTTAAGTCTACCCCCACCCTTTTAATTGGCTTGCGTTCGGTGGATTTTGTTCATTCAAGACCCAGCCTAGGTACCAAATTTCATTCAAATCGGGCAAGCGGTTTTTGAGTTATGCGCGTTGGTCGTTACAAACAGACAGTCTCTTCCAAAAAAAACTTTGCTCCTGTTAAAAAGTTTTTCCGTTGGGATAATACTAAAAATCAAAATCAATTTATTTTTGGAACGAAATTTCGTGATTGTTAAATAAAAAATTAACAATTAATAAGCCCAGACGCAAAAAATAATTTACTTGTTGGACTGTATCAGACAATTGCCGACTTACTTCAGTCGATACCAGCGGCGGCGTGTTAGGGGTTTGAGGGGACCCGGGCCCCTCCTTTTTGAGACCCTAAAAAAATTTTTGAGATTTAAACCAAACCCACATTTTGGCCGAACGGAGGTCTAAATGTAGAAATTACGGGGACTTTCAACTTTTTTTTTAAACGAAATTATTCTTATTTATAATGATTTTAGGAAAAAATTACAGTAAGCGTAAAGACTATTTAGATTTTTACCTTTATTATTACATAAGTACTTAATTATTATTACATAATAACTGTCAAAAAGTTGTCTCAAAAATTATGATGGAGTTTAGTAGCGCAGTTATAAAGGATGGGGCACCATTAACATGAGAAAAAAGGTCTCGGTTAGCTGAATTGTAGTTATGATCTGGAGCTTGGTTGTTAAGAACATATAAAAAAATTAAACATTTCGATCGAGGCATTTTCGAGATACAGGCTGTCCAGAAATTGACAATATTTCCATTTATTTAAAGTTTTGTACACTTAAATGCGTAAATGAGATTTTCTTGTCAGCAAATATGATACAGCTCACTAAACTAATTTTTTTTTAAATATTTTTGGTCAGCTGATTTCTACAGAATTTTCAAAAAGTGCTTGTTTTTTATTTTAATGTGTTTAATTAAAAATTAAAAATCTTACAAGAATGCACCTTCCTATATTGTTTTAAGATAGGCAGAACTACTAGCTTGAAAATAGATTCAGTTTCACTTTGGACAAAAGGGGCTTTTTTTTACGGGCCCTCCAATCTTGACATTTTAATAAAAGTGTAACTACTTAAATAATAAATAAATGGAAACTAGTGCAACGAAATAATCAACTAAACTCACTTAACAACTGAACAGACATGCCTCAATATTTCAAAAAAAACAAGGGTTTTTATCTTCACACTACTACCGAACCGAACTCCAAAACAATCAAGAACAAATTCGATATAAATGAACATTTTTATTTTTATTTTGTTGGCCACAATTTTTTGCACTCCAAAAAAACATATATATATATTATTAATATACCCTGAGGACAAGTTTGTCGCTTATTGTCCCAGTAATTTTTACATTTTCACCTCTGTGCGGCGCTTTCACATCAATAAAGTCGCGCCACCGCTGCGCTGGTTGGTACTAATTAAGTTACGTGCAGTTTGAACAGCCACCAGATTAAAGAACTCGCTCTGGTGCACGTAAGCCACTAGACAAATGACAGTGACCCAATTTTTTGTGAGATGAAAGCTTAATGAGAAAATGATTATGGTACTTACGCAAGTTTATTAACTTTTTTACTTAAATCAAATTAGTGAAGCCAAAGCTCAAAAACTGAATAAATGCTCATTGCGTTTGTCGCGATTTTATTTTTTTGAGTTTTGTACAGTCAGGGACTTTTTAATTGGCCGCGCTCGAAAATAAGAAAAAATCCTATTTAAAATTAGGACATCCAGTTTGAACCAAATCAAAAAAATAGTAGTAGTAGTAGTAGTAGTGGTGGGGAGACCATTTTTGGTCTAGCGACTAGGCACACGGCGCGCCCTTTTCGCAAACCCCGATTTGTCCGTACATCATATATCAAACTGATGCACGTGCCCCTTAGGATGCAAGTTTTCTTTCTCTAAGAGGACTTAATTTGCCTTTGTCGAGGGCAGGGATCTTCATACTGCGTAGCAAGTATATACAGTGGACCCACGCTTTTACACCCCTTCCGAAAGGTGGTCCTGCAACATGTTAGACTTGCATCTATCTAACATGGCTATCGTCCCAGCAGAACTTGGTTATAGATGATAGACTTCTTTCCTTTTCAGCGCAACAGTCGTGGTCGTCGTGAGTTGACTACTGTAGGAGATTTATGCTGGCGCCGTCCTGGTTCCGACTATATAGCACTTATAGCAGGCTCCTGGGTAATTATCCCTGGTTCCTCGGCTGGCTGCGTGTCGGCTCCTGGACTACACCTGCGTATATTCTCGATGTTCAATGTCGACTTGTATTTTTTGCTTGCATCGCATCGCATGCTTATTCGATGACGGCTGTTGAACGCTGGAAAGGAACTCGGCGACAGGGCGACAGATTTTTTTTTTTGTTTTTGCATCGTTTGAGACGCGAGCCTGGTACCTTCTGCATGTGAAGCCGACGACCATACCACGGCACTACCCTGCCGCCAAAAAAAAAAATAGTAAATCTTTCCTCTGTCTTGATACATATGTATTATAAAAAAATATATTTGTTTAATATCTACATTATAGATTTTGACAGCAGTCCCTGACTATACATGCAGCTCAGAAGCTGAAGCTTTGGCGAGCATTTTTAATAACAAAATTTCTTTTAAAAAAATTGTGGCGATTATAGTTTTTGCAAAGTCACCTGAAATGCTTCTAATACGGGGTTCTATCGATTTCATGAAATTTTGCTTCATTCTGCCCTTCAAAAGTTATCCAAATTCATATAAAATCTTCCTGGTATAATTTCAACCCTACCGACATCGACAGAGAAAAGGCGCGACTCTTTGCGGTCCGAGCACAAAGTCTTTGTTTTCTGACCGACCCAGCCCAGGTGGATGCACAACACCTGATTGGCAGATTTTTTTGAAATGCGCTTTTAATTGTTTTCAGGTGTTCTTTGCGGCACCCCTTTAGTCGCCAGTATGCAGAGTTAGAAAATAAATTAGTGTCGTTTCTGTAGGTATAGGAATAGAAAGTTTTATTATCGATTTTTATTTCTTTAGTTTACGCCATAATTAAATGAAATAATTTTTATGAGTATATCTACCTCCGCCCATGTCACTTTCTTTAAAGGATATGCCGATGGTCGGCTTTAACCTTTGTTCAACTGACTTTGCAAAAACTTTACCGAAGACGGCATTTTAATATTATTTTGTAATTGATTTTTCGTTTTTTTTATTATTGTGAATGTTTCTTCTTTTATTGTTTGGTTCATCCTTTGGTACCAGTGTGTTTTACCATAAACGGAACCACTCTTTTCAGTGGTTTCTTACCACAGTGTGCCCAATCCTCCAAAAAGGTTAGCTATCAGTTTGCGATTCCATGCACTCGGAGATCGTTCTTAAATTACGCAACCCTCGCAAGTAATGCTTTTTAAAGGGTTTCTTATTGATAATGCGTAACAAAGGGCGGAGGGGGGTCATTAATTCTAAATTTTTGCGATACTTTAGCCTTTACGTTGCTACAGCTAAGGTATGGTCGCTTGCACTCTTTGTTTTTCGTTCCTTTACCTCTGCCGTTGTTTGAATTGTACAATTTGTAAAATACGGCGAACAACAATGTACAACATGATTTAAGAAATTAATTAACATGGCTTTCGTTAGCTGAAAAAATCCCAACTAAATCTTTGGGAAGGGCTACTCTCGATCTAAAACTTACACGGACAGACAAAACTTTTAAAGGTTTATATACAAAGTGGTTGTATAATAAAAAGAAGTGGATATTTAGGTGTGATACACACTATTCGTATTGCTTTTGTGAGTTTTGTTAAATTTGATATATTTTTAGTGCATTTCAAAATCGGCCTCTTAGACTTGGCCACGGCCCGCCACTGATCTCAGGCCTACAAACGACTTTCTTTCATGATTTGTGTCTTCTTTCTTTACTACCTGTCTTTAACCTTAACCCCGCTATAATTCCAAGAAGTTACCTAACTAAATTATTGCCTAGGCTTATACCTACTTCTCGCAATTAAAAAATTAAACTTGTCAAACTGATTATAAATTTCTTATTAAGCCCAATACCTTTCAAACCTCCTCACGGGTGCCAAAGCTTTTGTAAAAGGCCAAACCAAAAGAAGTTTTATTTTTATAGGCTTAGATCTTCGCAAATCTTCTTTTTGATGAATAACTTACAACAATAACTTCAAACCAGAACCGGTGGTGCATTTTAAATTTTATACAAATACAAACACTTTTCCTAATGGAAAAACTATTGGAAATAGAGAAAATGTATCGCATCCAACAGGAACAATAAATTTTATTAGACTTAATCCAAGTGATTAGGCTGAAATGGAGTGATATTTTAGGGTGGAGAATGATTTTTCACGGATTTTAGCGAAACTAGACACTCAAAAATAGTGAATTACGAATGTTATTGGCAATGATAAGATCTAAAATTTTTCTATATTTTTTTTACATATTCTAAAATTTTCTGATTAAAAATTAATTAATTTAATTAAACTTACAGTACTTTTCTTTTTGATTTTTATCTTCGACAGTGTTTTGGTTTTTTACGAATTTTGGTAAAACATCCGGAGCGAAGTAGCGATGTACAAAATAGCGGGATTAAAATAGCGGTATTGAAATAGCGATGTAATGAAAGAGCGATGTAACAAAATAGCGATTGTAACAAAATAGCGATGTTACAAAATAGCGAATAGATCGCAATTTCGATACATTTGAATACATCGCTATCTTGATTGTCGCTATTTTGGTTGTCGATATTTTGATATGTCGCTGCTTTGTTACAAACGCTATTTTGATACATCGGTATTTTGATCGTCGCTCTTTCATTACGTCGCTATTTTGATAGTTTCTATTTCATTACTCGCCATTTCGTACATCTCTATTTTGTACATGGCTATTTAAGTAGAAAAATGATTTATACAAGAGAGTAATTCCACGCCAAATCATCCAATGGGGGTAGCTGCCATGTCACGAAAAAAATCCAAATTTTGATAACATGTATTAGTGTCCTTAGGAATACCAAATTAACAAATTTTAATTTTTAATGTCGCCTCCCGTATTTTACAGGCCACTTTAAAAGTAAAAAAAAAGGAAAAAAATCAGTTGTGGCCTTATTTTTTTTCTATTGTATTAAATCTTATGTAAAAAGAAATTTGACGGAAGACATCTTTAATATTGGTTGGATAATCCTATAGAGAAAAAAAATTAACCTCACTTTTTTGACATGGCAAAAATAGTTTTAAAAAAATAGTAAATTTTATGATTTTCTCGATTTTTAATTATTTACACCGGTGCTGAATATGGTCCATCAAAAAAAAGTCTATACTCACATTAAAGCTTAGTGGCTTGACTATCATACAAGGCAAAAGAAAAATGTCTAGGTCTATTGCTTTCAGTAAACTAAATTTTTTAAATTGGAAAAACTTTAGAATTGGTAACTTTTGACTAAAAAAATTGTCATGTCTATCTGTCTATTAAAACTTCGCTTGTGCCTTGCTTACTTGACAATGTATCGTCTAAATAAAAGTATAATAAAAAATCTGGGTCTGTCATTTTAACATCAACTTTTAAGCTATTTGGTTAAAGCATGTAAAAAATCAAATTTTTTTATTGAGTCGCAAAAGGAAAAAAATTATGTATAAAAATCATCGTCAGGGGATCTTATTTATAGCCACATACTGTTTTGCGTGACATCCTAGTTTGTGGGTTCAAGTCCCATCTTCGTACACTGTCGGAATTTTTTTTTAGTTTTAAGAATACATTTTTGGTGAGACACGGACATTAATTAGTTTGTTTCTTTGGTAAATGAAATGGTTCAGGTTTAACAGTGGCGTACGCAGGAGAGAGGGAGGTTGGAGGCCTAATCTTTCCAAAGCCATTAAATAACTTCTCCTAAAGATTGAATTTTTCTGAAAGAAGAAATACATGGTTTTCCAGGACTTTGCTTTTACTCAAGCCCCCTCTCCCAACCCCCTGACAGTAGGTAACTACTAAAAAAGTAAATAAATGTTTAAAAAATTTGTGTAGTGACCTTATGAAGACAGTTTCGATCATAATTTATTGAACAGTGCTCATATAAAAACTTTACCTTCTAATAAACCTTAATTTGCAGGGACGGATCTAGAAACTTTATTTTGGGGGAAAATATCATAATAAATATTTCACAAAACTATTTTGCATAGTGACCAGGAGGTGTATTCTGTGTGTCAAAACTGAGTAAAGTTTCAGATTTGGGGGGGACATCCCCCCGTAGATCCACGCCTGTAATTTGTGATGCAATTTAACATCACTAAAAATATTAAAATAACAAAAAAATGTGTAGTGACCTTAAGGATTAAAGACCCAGATTTTTTATTCTTGTTTTTAAAAGTATATGATACAGTGAAAAATTTACCCTACTGCACCCCGATAGACAGCGTCATTTTTGATGCTGAAGTTGAGGAATTTTCCAGACATTCTTAACTTCTTCGTAGAACTCCAAGGTAACGTCTATTTTTTAAATATGTTTTATATAAGGAATATATAGTCCTTGAGAATAGCTTTCCAACACTATCAAAAATTTAAGAAAACATTGCATTTATACCCCAAAAAAATATGAAAACTTCAAAAATTTCTGCGTTTTTTGGATATTCTCTAAATTGCTCTAATTAAGCCAGTATAAAAGATTTTGCTAAACATCACATTTTTTTGAAAACTACTTTTATACATGTTTTCAAAATTATAGGTTAAGTTTTTTTAGGTGCTGTTTACTATGAGCAAAATTTTTTTCCTTTAAGTCCCATTTTGCCCGTTTTTAGACTTTTCAAATGCGTGTATAACATACTAATTGGATTAAAAAATCTAAAATTGTGCAAAAGTGGTTAAGCATGAGCTGTTTCATTTAGTAAGCATGATTAAAGAAAAAAATTAAATGTCAGGGCAACACTTTTTTTGTAAATTGGATGACTTGGCGTGGAATTGCTCAAGAGTTATAGACCTTTTCAAAACCTATAATTTCTGTATTTAATTTTTGTCGGTGCATAAAGCTAAAAACCACCATTTTACCCTTTCGGTTTGTGAGCCGAACGGCGCGGCATGGCATGACAAGGGGATTTTTTTTAATAACTTTTAGGAACAAGCGTTTTTTCGATCGAAGATCTGGCACTCTATACAAATTATACCTGACCTGACTTACATAATTAGAATTTTTCAATATTTGGCAGTTGTGTATTTCTTTTTTTTATTATTAAGTATATTATCCTTAAATTAATATTGCATGAACGTGCTATGAAATTTTAACTGCATGCTAATTGAGAACTGATTAGAATACCAGAGCCACCATAACACTCCACCAATTTGGACGAATTTTCTTTTTGGCAGCAGTTATTTAAATCTAATTGACTATAACTTGTTCTTTATATATTTAATAACTAGGTACTGTCCGGCCAAAATAAAATGACGCGCAAAAGAGATTGCTTAACTCAATCTATCTCCTTCTGTTTACAGCACTTTGGTCTTACCCACCAAGCACAAAATCGTAAAAAACCGTTATTAATAATGATAGTGAATACATATTTGGATAGGAATATACACCAGTTGTCTGGAAAAGATGGTATAGTTAAAGAACAGCAAATTTGTATGCAGTGATTTAAATGAAGCATCACAAAATTACGTAAGAAAAGTAAACAAAAGTAAAAAAAAATGTTTTGTATGGAATATCGCATACCTAACGTTATAGGTAATCAGACAGGGAATGCGACAATTCACCGCGGACGACTAGCCGCAGGACCTTAGGCCGCGTGTTCATTTGAGGCAGAATTCGCAAGCCTCGCAGTGAGACCAAACAAATGCTTCGTTTGCATTCATGCTAAAGTGAATACGGGACTTGAGATTGTTTGCCTTGTATTCACTTGAGCATGAATTGTTTGGCCTCGTAGCGAGGCACTTACTACCAAATTATTGTTTACATAGAATTTTAAATTTTATTTTCAGAAGCTACGGATCCGAATTTCTTTTACTGGGTGTCGAGTTCACGAAAACCTTAACAGACTGTTGCTGCCCTGCGTTTCTAAAATAGAAGAATTTTATTTACGTTATTTATGTTACTTTATCTTTAGAGATATTTGAAAAAATATATTTTTTCATTGTTAAAAAAACATTTATTTTTCAATGTTAGAAAAACATTTATTTTCCACTGTTAATATTTCAATATTTTTTTAACGTTCGAAAAACACTTTAAAAAACGTTATAAAAACATAAGATTATTTTTCTAACGTCAGAAAACGGGTTATTAAGCTTCTTTATCACTATGACGTTAGAACTCCAACCTAACGTTATGTTTTTAAATTAAACATTATTTTGACATTATTAAAATGTTTTTATGTTTAGTGGGTACTGGGTCTTCTTCATTTTTAGCAAATTTACCATGAACAAAATTTTAATATTACAAAAAAAACGATACTTGTCTGGTAAATCAGCGGGCAGGCCAATAAGTAAAAACGAAACGTAACGAAAACGAACGACACTAAAGTGTCCCCGAGACGATCAATTAAATTGACAATCGGTCTCATTAATGCATTCACTGATCGTGTCGGAAACGATTGATGCAATTGATCACTGGATTGACGACAATTGAAGGATTTTTGATTGAAGCACACTGAGGGGTCTGATTGACGCTCGCAATTGATGGTCTAATCGAGCGATTGACAATCGTTCGGCAAGTTGCTTGATAGCCACGATAATGGATACCTCGTTGAGCCCCGTGGACTCCGAAAACATCGCGGATAATAATGCTAATAATGTATCAAAACTAAAATATGATATGATCCATTCGAAGATAATTTTTGTAATCATCTGGTTCAGTATATCGCAGAACTTTTAGTAAATGTTTATGGGTAAAGCGCCTTCTCAGTTTATACCACTTTGGACCAGCGTCTCCTCCTCTTTTCTTTTGTCTTGGCTTTTTTTTGGCTGTATACTGCCAAAGTTAAGGCCAAAAAGTCCAAATCGACATTGGAAACCATACCGTTCACAAACAATAAACGACTCGAGAGATTTACTGAACTGACGATTGTCAATCGTGATTGCCATTTTAATTGTCCATATAATTGATCGTCTCGGTGGCGCTTAAGAAAAACAATGAACTGGTGATCTGCGTGGAGGACAGTAAGAGGGAGGCCGCGAAAAACACGGATATAGGAGGCAAATTCTCGTGCTATATGTTTCGAAACAGTGTGGTTCAATAAATACGTCATAAATTGGTGACGTTTCATATCTATATTTTCGAATTTATTGGCGTTATACGATGAAATACCGTTTACAGAGAAGTAAATTGTGAATTTATTGTCAATATTTTAGTAAAAACTAAATTAAATTAAAAAACAATGTCTCAATTAAAAAAAAAACAAAATTTTAATTTTAGCAATAGTTTCAAAACGAGCTTTTACCTCGTTTCAAAACATGACATTGAATGACACATGTTATGTCATTTTTTGACGTTTAGCTGAAAAATCAATATTAAAAAATCAATGTTAAAATTTTGTTTTTTTAATTGAGACATTGTTTCTTAATTTTATTTAGTTTTTACTGAAATATTGACAATAAATTCACAATTTACACCTCTGTGAACGGTATTTTATCGTATAACGCCCATAAATTCGAAAATATAGATATGAAACGTCACCAATTGATGACGTATTTATTGAACCACACTGTTTCAAAATATATAGCACGAAAATTCGCCTACGATGTCGTAGATGACAAAAAGTTGATGTATAAATATCGCCGCAATTTAGACAGCCGTGGTCCTGTTCCCGGTCGCGCTGGTTTCTTTTAAAGCTTTGTGTAAAAAGAACCAACAAAGAAGGTTTTAAAAAAAAGTTGTTTAATATACAAAAAACGGTGCATTACAATGGCATGATTACAAAAAAAATGTCTTATTTCCATTGAATCAATAACAGGTGCCATTGAATCAGTAACTCAATTCCGTTGATTTCTTATTTAATTACTTCTTGCCATTGCTTTAAAGGTAAAGTCCGTACCATTATTTTTGGGATAACTTTTTACGATTTTTTTTCGCTGGCCTATGGTCTTTGTTATGGTATCAGCTGATTACTATCAAAAAGTTATCTCAAAAATTGTGGAATGAACTATATACCCATTAAAACAATACCAAATTGCCATTCAGGAATCCAGTAACTCCTTCTGCAGTGTTTTTTTCCGTGTATAACTATAATCCTTTTACTGAATTAACCCTGATTTTAACTTATACCTACGTAAATATTACTTATATGGATTTTAAGTGCAAAATTGGGTTAAACTTGTCCCACATTTTTAGATTGAATTAAGTAACTACTGCAGCTATTATAGATGTGTCTGTTATTAGAAACAATCAAAACGGTTTTATATAAGTATTTCAATTGAGATCACATTAAAGCATATTTAATACGAGCCTAAAAATAATCGGCTTCACCGGTTAGCCCGGCATGATTAATATGGAGTCTGACGGTTTTTATACCTCCTGGACCAAAAGCTGTTCTAAATATGTAAAATTTGTATAAATACATATATATATACTGATATAAAATTCTGCCATTTTAGGTAATAAGAAAACTATAATGGAAAAAATAAAACTACGGTATTGATTTGTTAAATCCACCTGCCCCCGAAATAATTTATAAAGTTTTTTAAAGAGATTTCTCAGCATAAAAAATAAGAGAAAAAATTAAAGAAAATTTTATCCCCCCGAATTTTTATAAAGCAGTGATTATTTTGATACCTGTTATGGTTTAACAGTTGTAAGTGATTAATTTTTCATTCTTAAAACATCGATTTTGATAAAATTAATTTCAGAATTTCACCAAAATCGATTTAGTGGTTTTGAAGCTTTTGCAACGCAATTGCAGTTCAATAAAGTTTGCGTTTTTAGTGTTTTTAACAAATATTGTTTTTTCTTTTTTAGTTTAAAAATTATTATTGATTTTTTAGATAGATCTGGAAAACCGAACCTTTGGTAAATCTTGAAATTCCAGCGGATCTGTTGCAAACCAGCACTCATTTTCTTAATTAAAAAGGTTTTACCCCTCCCAAGAAATCAAATTATGGGCGCCCCTGCCCAGATTGGGGGTGTTGGGATAGTAATAAGTTAGTTAAGAAAAATAATAGAAATTATTTAAAAAGAAACTCGGTTTTTTAATAAAAACAAATTTTTATAGCTTTTCTTTACAACTGCAAAGAATTTTTTGAAAATTTAGAGGACCTGTTTTGATTTGACGCGAAAGCGGGATTCTAATCTAAATAGTAAAATAAGGAAAAAAACTTTTAAGTTAAAAGGTTTGATGGTTGGTTACACAAAATTAAAAATAACTAGGCCACAAATCTGTCTTACTATTTTTTATTTATTATCATATTAAATTAAAAATCAATCGTCGATGTCAAAATACGCATTTTTCAATTAATTCACAGTTTTCCCTCACTCTTCAAACTTAACATGTGTAACTAACTATAACTTTAAAACAAAAACGGTTTAAACAAAAGTTATTTAAACTTCTTTTCTCCTTTTGACCTTAAAATTTAGACCAAAAATTCAAATAAATGATCTAAAAACGAGTGCATGGATACAATAACAACTGCTGTTTTTTTTAATAAACTAGGGATGTTGAAATAAATAATGCGTTTACTGTTAATTTAAGTAGTTAGATTTTAGGACCAAAGAAATTATATACTTATTATAAAACTTAATATATTATGAAAATTAAGAAAATTTTAACACTTACCAAAGAACTTCTTGCAGAATCCATCTTGACATTCTCTAAAGCCACCCGCAAAGCCCCATATTTTGCGATACTTTGACCGCACCTGAGCGCATTTCTCAAAAACGAGAAAGCCATATTTACCACAAACCCTTTCTTATAAACTTTTGCGTTTCAGTTCGTTATCAACACTTGTATTTTTAAAATTCGACTGATAACAGATTTTCGAATTTCTTTCACTAAGTTCAAAGCTCGATTATGATCGTTGTATTCGTTGTAAAGGCAATAACATAGCGGGTCGATACACCAACGAAATACCACTACCACTTTTCAATGTTATACGGCCATCGCACACAACACTAGCGGCTGTATACTAGGTTTTAAAACGTGGTTTTAACCCTAGGACACTAAGCATATGTTTTTGTACAATAATACTAATCTTTTTCAGAACCATTTTGTGTTTAGTTTGGTCTTTGAAGCCTATTAGGTTGATTGACACAAGCGGATATATTGGCATCAAATCAACGCACCCACATAGCATAATCACGTGTTTAACACGAGAAAAACACGCGAGAAAAAAAATTCATTCAAAGTTCATTTTAAAAGCTGCTAAAAACAAAAACGTTTATTTCATATCTGAAAACAAGCTTAATAAGTCATTCATTAAAGTTATATAAATTAACGTTGCTAAAAACGGCGTTGTAATAACGCCATTACCAAATCAAAACAGCAATGTTTTTACGTTATTTTCAAGTCAATTCTAAGTAGATTTTTATCAACGTCAAAATCACACTAGGTTCGCGCCTTTTCTACACGAATTTTAAAACGCGACTTGCATGGCTTTTCTACAAAATATTTTTGAGATTTTACTACGCCACCTATATTCCTGATCCTTTACGATCACGAGGTCACTTTTCTCAGCATTTTCCGGCTGTACCTTAGTAAGCTATCTAGGTATATGTCCTGTTTACATTCCATTTTGGCAACATAAACAACCGCTGCCTTGAGATGCTGTAGGTTTCTAACCCTATCCATCTTCTCTCTGGTTGCCACAGTTTTGTTAATGTTTTGACCAGGCCCACTGATGAGATGGCCACTGTGTTGTCATTTTGGTTTCCGTTTTTGACCACAACTGCTCTTGCTGGTCTATCGGCCACCTCATTACCTTCTATCTCTAACCGTTTTCAAGAAAAAAGACAAAAAGGAAAATTTGTAACTTGTTAAATGACATTAAAATTTAAAATAGTTACTACATTCATTATTTTAATTTTATGCGAGTCTTATGTAATTTCTGAATAGCATTCGAAGATACAAATGTAGAGTGGAAAGGCAAATTGATCTAAGTGCCAAAAATCGTTTTTGTGGGAAACTAAAAAAAACTGTACAATACATGCACGCGGACTGACGGATGACGTGATTTTAAACATGTTTGTTAGGGCATAAGGTGGGGAAATTGCACTTAGTTTTTATAGCCCCGTATTGGCGTTGACACACACATCATTTTGGGTGGAAAATCTAAAATTTGTATATTTTGGCACTTAGATCATTTAGCCCGGCCACTCTACAAATTATCTTTTAAATAAAAAACGGTTAGAGATACAAAAAATTGAAAAAAGGCTAAGCAGGCAATAACTTAGACTGATAGTTTAAAGGTGTGTGCCGAAAAGTCGGAGTCCAAACCAAAAAACAAATGTGTGACTGAAAAATACGTTGGGCGTTGCTTAATTTAGACGAACAAAGGGTTTCTACAAAAGTACGTACAAACAGAACAAAAATAAATAAAACGGTTGGGGTATATGATACCCTACCTTACCAGCAGAGGGTTAAGCCTTCTTGTTCACTTGAAGACACTGTGGTTATAGTTAAATGTTAAATGCTCTCTTAATATATAATTAGATTTTTGATTACCTTTCCTACTCTTATTAAAATATCATATCTATATATTCTGGTCATTAAGTATTATTATAATTACCTGGTGTTTTGGAATAAACCGGGTTGATGTTAATCCATTAGAAACAACCCTATAAAGTTTACTTAGGTCCATCCTTATACTAGGTTAATTTGGAAAAAAAATATTTAGTAGAGTTTTTTAAAATAAATCATGCTACTATCTGAAACTTACCTTAGACTATAAAATAAAGTTGGGAATTTTCAACAAAACATTTTTTATCTAGATAGGCTCCAGATGGTCCCAATTGTTTGAGCTTATAGGTGCCAATAAATTGGCAAAGTATTTTTAACATGATAAAATGATTGATTTACTCTTTATTTTGGTAAAAAATCTGGTCACCCTAAGCACTATTCATTAGCGTGCTTAAACTGAGAATAGGGACTTATTTGCAATAAAGCCAGGCACAAATTGTGCCGGGCACTATTCTGACAGTTTCGCATTGAAAATACTGACAGTTAATCTTTCAAAATTGACATTATCAAAGTCGAATTTATAAATGCAGTCGTTTATTTTCCATTAATAATGGCGGCTCTTATAATACACAAAGGCCTAATTTTGAAAGAAGACAGCTGTTTTTATGATGCGAAACTTAGGGTGACCATATGGGTTACGCGTAAAAGGAGGACATCAGAGACAAAAAAGCCGGATTTTCTATAAAAAAGCCGGACAAAACAGTCATTTTAAAAAACTATCCTTAAAAATTTTGATGACCAAAAAGAAAGTCTCTTGTGACCAAAAGGCTTGAAAAACATAAAAAGTTGCAATCTAGACAAAAATCTAACTATGTAGGTACTAGAAAATCGAATAATTGCGCTAGATCGAAGGTTTAAAAAAAAATCGCATCGCAGGCGAAAATTTAAAAAAAAATAAGCCCCAAAGGCACCAAAAAAAGTCGATGTAGAAGACAGTTTCTAGTAAAAAAAATTGCACCACAGGTGCAGGCTAAATTGGGGAAAAATTTTACACTATTCAGATAAAATCGCTTGAAAATTATTAAAAAATGCGACGATGGCGAAATAAATTACACCGCAGAAAAATTAAGTACTTTCGCAAAAAATGATGACGCAGAAGAAAATTTTTGGTTTAAACCAAAAAAAATGCAGTTAACAACAATTAAAAAAAAATTCTTTTAAAAATAAATGGTGCCAAAAATTTGGGAAGAAATGTTGCCAAAATGCAAAAATATTGGTTAATTTGAAAAGTATAAGCGCCGCGCCGAAAAATTTTAAGTGACTTGAACAGTTTGTTCCTGAGGTTCCTAATAAATTGTGCTCTTTACGTTTGGGGGAGCTAATTTGAAGCTTGGAGCACTAACCCCCCTAGATTCCTCCCTCCTAAGGTCTCTTGGATCGCCAAAAAGCCGGCCGGAGATTTTCATATTGCCCAAAAAGCCGGACATGTCCGGCTTGATCGGGACGTATGGTCACCCTACGAAACTCTCAGAATAGTGCCCGGCACAATTAGTGCCTGGCTTTATTGCAATTTGTAATCTTACGGTCACTGGAGTGTTAATGTTAGATGAAAGCTACTAATATAAAAAATATACATCGCCCGGAATTTGATAGTTTTAGCACAGTTTAAGCATTTTAAACAATTACAAACATCCAATTAGATACCTACCCAGGATTCGAACCCGTGTCAACGGGTGTTAAGCAAATGTTGCTACGACTACGCTACGGACAACGTCTATGCAACAACTTAAGACTTTAGCAGAGTGAATAGTTAGTAGATTTTACAGCTAGTAGTAAACACCCGTTTTTTTAAGCAGCGTGTAGCCGATGTTTTCAAAATAATTCTATTTAATTAGAGAATAACCACGTAATGTTTGAACGACCCGAGAAAATGGTTTGTGAGCAGTCCCTACGATGAGAATTCTTTTGCTCTTGAACACACAGCTTTCAACAAAGTCGGCTTCATAACAAAAACATAACCTATCAAAAAAGTCGTGGTTTTGTATTTCTGAAAAAAATTTAAAAACTATACATAATTTAAAAACTTGTTGCTGTGTTGTATTAAAATGAGCAAGAAAAAGTTTAATTGGCGTGCCCGTCAGGTTGTCAACGCCGAAATCGATGAAGCGAGCACACAGAAGGTATGTGCAAATAAATTTTAAATATGCATCTTTACTGATCCCATAGGGCTAATTCCCCATTTATAAACTCTTCTTGTTTTATTTCGACGTTGACACTTCTAAGCCCCTTTCGGTTTTACTAGTAAGTAGAGATGGGAATATAAAAAATATTATTTTTTCTATGATGGGAATAACTGAGGGGTGAACAGCTCTCACAATCGGTGTACACATTTCTCACAATCTGTTCACAATCTTTACACAATCCCTCCCAATCACCCACAATCTCTCACAATCCTCCACAATCCTTCACAATCCCTCACAATCTTTACACATTCCCTCACAATCTTAGCAAAAGAATGTGGAAAAGATTGTGGATTTTCGCAATCGGCGTACACATTTTGAGGTTCCCTCACAATCTTAGCAAAAGATGGTGGATTTTCGCAATGGGCACACACATTTTTG
This sequence comes from Aspidapion aeneum, assembly GCA_963576565.1. Lineage (NCBI taxonomy): Eukaryota > Metazoa > Arthropoda > Insecta > Coleoptera > Brentidae > Aspidapion > Aspidapion aeneum. The sequence continues at coordinate 45,297,852 of OY755046.1, read as the reverse complement.
GATCAGCTGGTCACTCCTCGGTTATTAAGCAGCAGGTCCGGGAACGGTAAATGAAGAGGGCGGCAAAGGAAACTATAGACATGATGACCTTTTTTGTTTTTTTTTTATTTTTTTTTTTTGGTGGCAAGAATTTTTGATGGGACGGTGCCCACCCCGTCCCTTCAGGCACGCTACGCCGCTGCACAGTCCTCCACCATCTGTCACATTCTCTCACAATCCTTCACAATCTTACCACAATCCTTCACAATCTTTCACAATCCCTCACAATCTTGCCACAATCCCTCACAATCTTAGCAAAAGATTGTGGATTTTCACAATCAGTGTACACATTTTGGGTTAGCTGTTCACCCCTCGGGAATAACTGAGGGGTGACCAACTACCCACAGTAGGTGTACAAAAAGTGTCTACATTACTACAAAGTACACTATAAAAAAAATATATATTTATCAGAAAATGCCTCAAGCAATACATGTACAAATGTTGTATAAGCTGTTACCCCCTTGGTGTGTACTGACTGAATTTCACAATTTAAAAGTCAAGACATTTAGGACTGAGGGGAAATTCGCTGGTAAAATTACTGTACATTTTTCTAAGAATTACATCTGGAAATCACAAGAAAATCACTGGGAAACACCTGAAAATCACTGGTAATCACTAGGAATTATCTGAAAAAAATGGAAATCACTATGTTTTTTGTGGTGACAAATTTCCTCTTGTTTAAGACATATATTTATATGAACTTTTTTTCTCAAAATGGACCCATGAATTACTTTTTTCAATACTGCCCTTGTTAGAGTTAAAATTTCATTTTTGACTTATAATCTGCATACACCAGTAGTCCTAAACCGAGGGATGATCAGCTGAACCAAATCTGTACACCATCCTACATGACTAATATATTTTTGGTCCTGTATTATAGTCCTGTACATGTCCTGAACAAGTCCTGTATAGTCCTGCCTGTGAGGTCCTGTGGCTGAAAAGGCGCCCATAAAAAAATTCGTGACCAAAAAAAAAAAAGATCCTCACATCCTAACTCTTGTTTTTCTTAAAGAGCCGATTTGCCTTTGCCAGCCTTAGTACTTAATCATGCTTAGGGCACCCCTTAGGTGTCAGTACCCTTGGGGTCCTGTATAGTCCTGTGACAGTCCTGTAGAGTCCTGTGGGGTCCTGTAAAAAAATTTCTACACCTACTGTGGGCAGCTGATCACCCCTCATCCTATACCATATCCATCTGATCTCCCAAGTTAGAATGTTCTAACTTTATTCATCAATGCTTGAATCACTAAAATGTATATTCCCAAATTACAACCCAACCAAACATAAAACATCCTATCCTATGAATTAGCATGATAAAACATCCTAAGTCAGAAATTAGGATAAGGAAAGGACTCCTGTTAGTTGTCTTATTTATTCATATTACATACTTAAAACATCCTAACTAATATTTTGTTTCTTATTTTATCATGTGCCACATAGTCAAAATGTCCTAATTTCTTCTTTTATTTTTTTTTTGCTAAATCTAATGATTACAAACCTGTTTCTCTTCTTGCACTAAATAAGGAATTTATAACACAATCTCTTAAAAAAATAATGACAAAAATTCGTCATGTAATGTAGACTGCATAATTGAATTTATCTTGGAATTTATAAAATCTTAATTATCTCAGTTTTCAGAAATTATGAGTTAGGACATTTTAACTAAGGAGGGCCAAATAATAGCATGTTATCACACCCAGTATATTGGGTACGAGGGGTGAACAGCTAACCCAAAATGTGTACACCAATTGTGGAAATCCACAATCTTTGCTAAGATTGTTAGGGATTGTGTATAGATTGTGAGAGATTGTGAAGGACTGTGGTAAGATTGTGATAGATTGTGAGGGATTGTGGTAAGATTGTGATAGATTGGAACAGATTGTGGGAAGATTGTGAGAAATGTGTACACCAATTGTAAGAGCTATTCACCCCTTGGTTGAGTATATATGCAGTAATATGATTAGGAGGTAAGAGAAAGTTACATCTAGTTTAGGTCAGGTCAGCTCAATTGGGCATGTTTGATTACATTTTTAATTTTAAAATCTACAAACTGTGATTGATTCTACCAATTGTCTTCTACAAATGTTTTCTAATTTTTAAGAAATTTTAAATACAGTAGGCGAGGGGTGAACAGCTTGTGGCAAAACCTTTTTCTCAGTGTAGACTTTTTGGGGATATTGATTTATAGAGAGACCTTGGTGCGTGCGCAGCGTGGCTTGACCGTTGTCATTGAAGGAGAAAATTCTGGTTAGGTTCGCGCGGTGCTGGTTTCACTGTTTCACATCCCTTACTGAGTGGTGATAATTTGTGCGAACCCTTTGGTTAATTCTCAAGAGAAGTAAAGATTCTTTTTGGGGCACCGGTCGTGCAGGTAGGCAATATTTTTGTTTTGTAAAATTAATTTTAATTATTTTTATTTTCTTTTGCTGGTTTATAACCCTAAATTTGTTTAATAATTATGTATTTTTCATTGTTGCAGTTATCATTACCAAGTATCATTACAAGCCCTCCAAAACTAAACCTACCGTGTTGTCAATAAAACCCCCTGAGCAACGAGTTTTGTCGCATCTGGCGCCCACCTTGCGGCCACGTTGAAGACGCCATATTTGAAGGCCATGTTACCCAGAACACCAGCACATTTGGGACACACACGTAGGAGCTTAGATCTAAGGCAAGAGGTATTCCGGGATGGACCGCCTACAGAACATGAAGGTAATAGGGAACAATTTTATCCTCCTGGGGACGAGCAAAACATCAGTGTGGGGATGCAAAATTTGAATGTAAATAATGGGGCAAACATTCAGGAATCCCATAATTTACACCCCCGCCAGTCTCCATTGTTTTATGTTGTCGAGCAGCACCAGCAGTCGTCCAGTGAAAGCTCCAGGAACACACAGGGTTACCGAAATTTTCAACCGAACTTGCAACAGAGTTTTCATCAGCCTGCACCGGCTTTTGGGGGGCAACAAAGTAATTTAGAACAAAATTTTCAATTAAACTCTGTGTTGCAAAACCCTCCAGGCGCTAGTGTAGGCAGGAATGTTACTTTTGTCCGTCAAAACACTCAAAATCCTAATTTAGTTTTAAGACCTAGTAGTTCTGGAAATCGAGACTTATGTAACCCTGGTGCCTCAAGCAGAGTCTATTTTTTATCACCTTCAGAAGCCATTAAAATCCTAAAACCTTTTGAGGAGGATGGCTCCCAACACGCAGTCGATTTTTTATTTAATTTAGAAACTATAGTAGATGTCGAAAACCTACCCTTTAATGCAATAATTTTTATATTGAACCATACTTTGGGGGAGACTGTCAAAAATTGGTTTAACGTTTTTGTCAGGGGTATTCAATCATACCAAGAATTTAAAGTAGCCTTTTTAGAAACCTATTGGGGTGAGGACCAGCAGTCCGACGCTAGGGATTTACTTCACCACGGGAAATACATGGGTCAGGGAAAGTTGGCTGACCATTTTAATCGTTATGTAAACCTAGCAAAGTATATAGAACCCCCTTTGTCTGAAAGACAATTGGTATGCAAACTTGCGCGCCATTTTGTCGATTTTAATAATGTTGGGACTTCATTAATAGGGGTAAGCACCCTTAAAGAGGCCTTAAGTAGGCTAAGGGAGGCCGATGTGTTGTTAAGAGAAAAACAAAATTTAAATGTTAGTAAAAACTCAGGATTTTCTAGTAAGGGTGGTCAACCTCGCGATACATATCTCGAGAGGGAGCGTTTTTCGCAGCAGAATAATAGAAGGTTTAACTCAGGCCCTAAAAAACAAGTAGCTCATATGGACCTGGAAGATAATGCTCCGGGAAACGAACTGAACTCTCAAAATTGAGCTCCGATTTGAGGGTACAGTATAAAGGGGCTAACATCTTAATTGCGAACGATCCGAGGGATGATTTGCTTCAAGAGTGCGAATTTGAACACTCTTTAAATGACAGCAGGTCACCTCGAATTCTGATAAATATTTTTAATTTTCCATTTTGCGCCCTCGTGGACAGTGGCAGCGATGTTTCCGCGTTGTCCGAAGTTGTCTGGCAGCAGTTGTCCGCTTTTCATACCGAAGTACCATGGTTTAAATGCACAGGAATCAGGGTGAAAGGTGCTTTTCGCGCGAAGCAGCAAAGCGTTCTGGTGCAAGCCCATATTCCCTTTAAAATTAAAGATAAAATTCTTACGCACGAATTTTTGGTAATAAGTGGCTTATCTTGTCCGGTTATTTTGGGTAGCGATATGCTGCGTTTTTATCGCGTAAAAATTAATTTGGAAAGTAAACAATTAGAGATAAAAACCGGGAGCGAGATCTTATTTGTGCCGGAGTACGTTGAGACCCATTTTTGTCCTGAGCCGTCCCATATTTGTCTATTGTCAAACAGGGGTACATCTAGCCCAAAAGTTTTAGCTTATTTAAATAATGAGTCATATTTAAATGAGAATTGCAGCGACGAGGTGCAAAAAACGTTTTTAAATATAAATAAAAATTCAGGGTCACACCTCATGCCGCGAAGTAGGTTTGATAAGACGTTCATTGATACATTCGAAAATCGTAATTTAACGGAGTTTGAGAAAAAACAATTTAGGGATTTATTTTATAAATATGAAACCATTTTCTCCGATATACCGGGGCTAACCAAAGAGTACGTCCATCCTTTAAAACTAATGGATGACCGCCCGTTTTTTGTAAAGCCATACCCGACCCCTATGGCACATCGGGAAAGTGTCAGTAAAGCGATTGAACAAATGGAGAGATGGGGGGTTATAGAGCGCTCTCCCTCCAAATACGTGTCACCCCTTATGACCGCTGTTAAAAAGGACCAAAGCGTACGCGTGTGCCTTGATAGCAGACGCTTAAACTCGGTTTTGGAGCCGGATTTTGAACAACCCCGCCCTATTTTAGAAATTGTAAAAATGATGCGCGGTAAAAAATTCTTATCTACCTTAGATTTATCTCACGGCTACTGGCAAATTCCCCTTCGTGAAGAAGATTGTCAGTATACCGGATTTATGGTTGGAACCAAAACTTATGTTTTCAAACGCCTACCGTTTGGGATAAAAACGGCCGTCAGCGGGTTCACTAGGGCAATGGACACAATTCTCGGGAAAGAATTTGACAGTTTTCTATTAAAATATGTTGATGATTTTATTTTAATGAGCGATTCGTTTATCGAGCATTTGGAACATCTAGAAAGAGTTTTTGTCCGATTGCGAGATGCTGGGCTAACTCTGAAGCTCTCCAAATGCCGATTTATGAGACAAAGTATGCTGTATTTAGGGTACCAACTGGACTCGGAGACCATTCGCCCTAATTTAGAGAGAGTTCAAGCCCTAAGGGATTATGTGCGCCCTACAAACATTAAACAGATTCAATCATTTCTTGGGTTGTGCCAGTACGACCGTATTTATTCGCCGAAATTTGCCGAACTATCACTTCCTTTAACGAAACTTTTACGTAAGGAAAATAAATGGGACTGGGGCCCTGAACAAGAAAATGCTTTTCAGGGGTTAAAAAGTCTTTTGGAGGATGAAGTTTTGTTGTATCATCCCGACTTTTCCGAATCTTGGCACGTTGCAACGGACGCCTCTGATGTGGGGGTTGGTGCCACGTTGTTCCAGGTTATTAACGGGGAAAGAAAGGTGGTAGCGTACGCCTCGCGACTTCTACTTGACAGAGAGACCCGGTATTGTTCATCTGAGAAGGAGATCACGGCCGTTCTATTCGCTTTTCAGCGCTGGCGTGTGTACCTACTAGGTAAAAAGTTTTATCTTTACACCGATAACAGCGCGATTAAATATTTAAATTCGTGCCGCCTTTTATCAGACCGAATATCAAGATGGGTTCTTACCCTCCAAGAGTACTCTTTTGAAGTTGTTTTCACACCCGGAAAAAACAATGTAATAGCAGATGCGTTGAGCAGGTACTCTTGTACGCGTTTTCCCACCCCCCAAAATAAAACTTTTCACGTTTTTGCCAATTTCAAATTGCCCGCAACCGTTTTAAAAACTATAAAAAATATTATCCCACTTCAGAATGCTGACGAAAAGCTCAAAACCATAAAATCGAGACTGGATTCAAGTGAGAAATTAAAATCACAATTTTTTATACACCAAAACGTCTTGTATAAAATCGCAGCGGAAGATCGGTTTCTATTATGCGTACCGAGGTCCTTGGTGCCTGAGATTATTAGGGCTTACCACCAGGTTTTGGGCCACTTTGGCATCTACAAAACTTGGGTGGCACTTAGGCACGAATTATGGTGGACGAATATGCACCGTTTGGTAAAGAAAGAGCTTAGAACTTGTGAAATTTGCCAGAAGGCAAAAATATCCATCCTTCCAAGTCCTCCACATATGCAAATAATCCCACAAGGCCCGCATGATATCCTAGCTATGGACATTTTGGGTCCTCTGATCCGTAGCCGTTCTAATGTCCAATACTTGTTCGTTATCGTAAATTTATACACGAAATATGTTGCTTTATACGCGTTAACAAAGGCAACGGCGCGCTTAATGATAAACTGGTTCGTAAAGGATTATTTAACTAAATTTCAACAACCTCTGCGTGTTCTTCACGACCGTGGCACGCAATTTACGTCAAATATTTGGCAAAATACACTAAAGGAGCGCGGCATCAAGATTGTTTTTTCTTCTATTCGTCACCCGCAGGGAAATCCCTCGGAACGCACGATGCGTGAATTGGGTCGCCTATTACGCACCTATTGTAGCGAGCGGCATAGCAAGTGGGCATTGGAAGTAAACAATTTTGCAAATTTTTTGAATGCAGTGGTCCACGAGAGTACTGGATTTGCTCCTGAAGAGTTGCAACTGGGAGTTCCGCGCGTGCGCTTATTACCCTCGACTTTACCAAGCCCAGTGAATCGCGAAAAGTCTCTTGAAGAAAAATTAATCTTGGCGGAGGCTACTCTTCAAAACCGTGCAAGGAGAAGGGCTATCGCTAATCCCGGCCGACCATTTAAGGATTTTCCCATTGGCTCATTGGTATTGCTCCGTGCTAATAATGTATCATCTGCCATAGCTGCCGAGACCAAGAAGATGCTTCTTTTGTTTACTGGCCCGTTCCGTATAAAAAAGAAACTCCATGAAGCCACCTATGTACTAGAAAATCCAGATACGGGGGTTGAAAGGGGGACATTCCACGCTTCTCATCTTAAAGTATATAATTCGCCACTTCAGCCTCGATAGGGTCCTTTTTTTTTGAACCCTTACTCGCCTTCGTTGGGGGGCAAGTTGTGGCAAAACCTTTTTCTCAGTGTAGACTTTTTGGGGATATTGATTTATAGAGAGACCTTGGTGCGTGCGCAGCGTGGCTTGACCGTTGTCATTGAAGGAGAAAATTCTGGTTAGGTTCGCGCGGTGCTGGTTTCACTGTTTCACATCCCTTACTGAGTGGTGATAATTTGTGCGAACCCTTTGGTTAATTCTCAAGAGAAGTAAAGATTCTTTTTGGGGCACCGGTCGTGCAGGTAGGCAATATTTTTGTTTTGTAAAATTAATTTTAATTATTTTTATTTTCTTTTGCTGGTTTATAACCCTAAATTTGTTTAATAATTATGTATTTTTCATTGTTGCAGTTATCATTACCAAGTATCATTACAAGCCCTCCAAAACTAAACCTACCGTGTTGTCAATAAAACCCCCTGAGCAACGAGTTTTGTCGCAAGCTAACCCAAAATGTGTACACCGATTGTGAAAATCCACAATCTTTTGCTAAGATTGTGAGGGATTGTGTAAAGATTGTGAGGGATTGTGGTAAGATTGTGAAAGATTGTGAGGGACTGTGGTAAGATTGTGAGGGATTTTGAAAGATCGTGAGGGACTGTGGTAAGATTGTGAAAGATTGTGAAGGACTGTGGTAAGATTGTGATAAATTGTGTAATGATTAAGAGATTCTGGTGAGATTATGAGGGATTGTGATTGATTGTGGCTGTTTGTGAATGATTGAGTAAGGATTATGTATATAAAAACACATTTTTGTTTAGAGCTTTATTTACCTACATAGTTTAATTCCTGTAATACACAAAGGTAAGTACTTCAAACTAATATACCTACCTAAATGATCACTACTACATTTATATGTACCCCCTTACATATTTATTCTGGAGCTTATTCCTGTGATATGATGTACAGGGTGTTTCAAATTGGGCACTTTTAAGTGGGAAATGGTACTTCTAGGGAAGATAGGAGACAACCAACCCTCCTTTGCAAGCCTCAAATTTAGAAACAATTTTTGGTAAAGACTGGATTTTGATATATCAGCCCTCATAGCCCCTTTTCGAAAGGTCTGCATTTTAGAATTTTTTCAATATTTCTTTTTAGTAGATAGTTAAAGTTATGCTACATATTTATACATAATCAGGAGACAGGTACTCAAGCGCCCTTTGTCAAGGTCATATTAACAGAAAATGACAATGGTTTCTTGCAAATATATTCCCACTGCTGTTAAAAAGACAAAAAAATAAAAGTGTAACATTAAAAACACAAAGTGCCATATTTCGTATTCTCTGCTATCAGTAGGTAAATTATTGTTACATATTATAAACATTAGTAGTAGCAGAGAGACCATTTTTGGTCTAGCGACTAGGCACACGGCGCGCGTATGTATAAACATTAACTTAAACTCAAATTTTAAACAAAATTTAGAGGACGCTAACATGCAGTTAAAGCTATGATTCCCTCCGCGGTCGCTTACGCCTAAGTCACGCGTCCATCACTGGTTTGAAAGAGATCCGTATTACTGGTATCTCTTTTCAACATGTGGTAGACGCGGTGTACGCGACCGATAAGGGAATCGGGTGGTAAAACAAAGATCGAAAGACAAAAGATCGAAACACAAAAGACGAAAATACAAAAGATCGAAACACAAAAGATTAAAAATACAGAAGATCGAAAAACAAAAGATCGAAAAGGCAAAAGATCGAAAATACAAAAGATCGAAAAACAAAAGATCGAAAGTACAAAAGATCGAAAGACAAAAGTTTGAAAGGCAAAAGATCTAAAAACAAAATATCAGAAGACAAAAGATCAATAAAAGATCGAAATATACAAAATGACGCGTATCATGTTTGCTTAGGTATATTCACATAAACAGGTTAGGCAAGGTCAGGTAAGGTAAAATTACCTAACCGTTAAATAAACCAATGGCTTGCCATACTTAACACAAATCATTTAGTTTGTTAAAGGGGTCTTTTTTTCAATCATACTTTTTCAAAAAAAAACTTTTCTGATTTCTTTCTCGGGGGCCTACAGGGTGTGTCACCGAACCGAACTAAACCGCACCGAACCGAACCGGTTCGGTTTGGTTTTACATCCTTTAGGATCCCGGGAAACATGCCAAAAAAGTTTTTTTTTTGAAAAAATATGTTAGAAAGAGACCCCATAGTTGAACCGGTTTGGTTTGGTTCGGTTTAGTTGAACACCCTCTAGGATCCCGGAAAAGAAATCAGGAAAGTTTTTTTTTGAAAAAATATGTTAGAAAGAGACCCCATAGTTGAACCGGTTTGGTTTGGTTCGGTTTAGTTGAACACCCTCTAGGATCCCGGAAAAGAAATCAGGAAAGTTTTTTTTGAAAAACTATGTAATAGCGATATTTTGAAACGCGCTATTTTGATCTTTTGTCTTTCGATCTTTTGTACTTTCGATCTTTTGTCTTTCGATCTTTTGTTTTTCGATCTTTTGTTTTTCGATCTTTTGTGGTTTCGATCTTTTGCCTTTTCGACCTTTTGTATTTGGATCTATTGTCTTTTCGATCTTTTGTTTTTTGATCTTTTCTATTCGATCTTTTGTCTTTCGATCTTTGTTCCGGCACTCGAGGGAATCCTAGCTTTAACATAAAAATATGTAGTTACACTATCTAGTGTAAATGGCTTGTTTGTAGGTTTTTTAAAGCTGAATGCAACTATCAAACTAAATTTGATCTCTGACATTTATATTCCAAAATATAACACAAAGTTATAATTTTTAAAGTGTAAACTTCGTTAGGCGCGTCTAGCACTTTTTGTGGGTACTGAATTGAACTGAGCCGTCACGCTCGGCTATGTAACGGTCGCGCGAAGTCGGCTCGAGTCGACTAACTGTGAGAGGAACAGTCAGCAGGGCGATTTGATGATGCAGATGAAGGCCAGTATTATTAATTTCAGCTTGTTGAAGTTTACACTTCTGCCGTGTGGTCTTAAGCACACACAATTTTTTTCTTATGGAATAACCATTTTTTTACTTGATTTTAGGAATGGGCATAAAACTTCCTTTAAAATGATGATGATGATGATATTTGATTACTTTTTTGTATTTTTTTATTATTCATATATTTCCTTAATTTTTTTTATCATTCACATATATTTTTACCCAGTTTTTAATAAAAATTAAAAAAATAAAATAAAATTAAAAAAATAATAAAAATTATCAAAAAGTACTAAGATATAAATAATAATAATATAAAAAATAAAACATCCCGTGTAATTGTTTTAAAGGAAATTTTAACCTGATTTTAAAACTAAAAAAAAGGGTCATTTTATAGGAAAAAAATGTAGGAACTTTGTGTTATATCTTAAAACCTAAAAGTGACATAAAAGTTAGTTTAACAATTGCATTCAACTTTAAAAAACCTACAAACAAGCAATTTACACCAAAAATAAATTTTGAAAATTATTGGGTCAATTAAAAATGCAGACATTAAAAAAAGGCCCCCTAGCGCCACAACAGGTTGATATATAAAAATATGATTTTCACCAAAAATCTTGTCATGACAGTTGAGGCTCGTAAAGGGCCTGTGCTTTAATTACATAATGCTCTAATGTGTTTTTTCTTGAAAATGCGTTACTAGGGGGGGAGGGAGGGGGGCGTCAAAAAACCTGAATTTTCGCGTTACGTAATTTAAGGACGTTCTCAAAGTACAGGTTGATGGGTTGTATTTTACTGAATAGATTTCTTCGTCAATATTGTTAAAATAACATGTTAATCATATCATATCATATCATTAATATCATCACATATCTTAATCCCTTGTTATAGTTATTTACCTAAAAAATGCGGAAAGTGATACTTTACCGCACGCGACGGCAGTTGGCCGAACGACGCGGAGCGGAGTTCGGTCAAGCCGTCAAGGCTGTTAAAGACACTTTCCGCATGTGTTAGGTACAATATTTTACCTATGAGTACCTTTTTTTTCAAAAACTTGAATGTAATTTATAAATAAACATGTCAAATTAGATGTAATTGAAATGTAAACAAATATTGAAGCTGTCTTATTGATGCGTTGCTAAGGTTTCTAAGTGATGCGTGTGCGGTAAAGTAACTCTACCGTACAGTTCGGTTCGGGTGGGTGCCCACTCTTTAAATTTGTCCCTTTTTTACCAAATCATGCATAAGCCTCTGCATAAGTAGGTATTACCCAAGTATAACTTACCTCATAATCAGCTAGAACATCAACATTTTTAAATGCACATCCAATAGGGCTGTCTAACAAAACATATGATCAAATCCAAGATGTCTTCCATAGGACAAACAAACCGATTTCCCATAAGCCGTAATGTTAACAAAAACGTAAATTTTACAAAAACGACAAGAGCTTTAGTCTCAAAAATTAATCAGTTTTAAGAACAGATCCTTTGTGCATATGGGAAAAATGCGTTTTTCTTAAAAATATTAAACTAAAGCGAGAAAATCTGAAATAAAAGGGACCATGTTTTCTTCAAAAAAGTAGGTTATGTTTTTGTTTATTTTTTTTTTAACTTTTTTTCTAGTTTTTTCACTTATTTTGAATTATTACATGGGCGCACCAAGGGCGGGGGGCTAGGGGCCCGGAAATAGGCCTTCTATAGCGTTAAACTGTGAAAAATATTTCACTATGATTTTTAGGTTTAGACAAAGTTTAATTGTTTTAACCCTCTAGTAGTGACATGAAAAAGAGGCACAACTTATAGGTAGGTCAGTCCAACAGATCAATATGCACATATGAGTTCCAACCGAGGTTGGTCAAGCAAACTTCTAATAAGTACTTTACAAAATATGTTTATTTAAAAAAATATAAGTAAACATATAAAAAAAAACTTGCAAAATTAAAATACAGTTTTTCCTTGTCATTGGCCTCACACACCGTACATCACCATATGATTTTCCATGAACTATAATACATAGGGCTTAAGTACGGTCAAACCTAAGGTTCATCAGCTCACAACAGTAAGTACTGTTCAAATTTTACAACAGTACAATATTCGCTGTTGTATTACTACTGTTACTATTACTTTTATTACTGATTTTTTGTAACAATATTTGCTCAATTATGTATCTAAAAGTTTATGCAAATAAATATATACTCTACTCTACAATTGGGCGTAACAGCATATGCCCCATTAGGAGTATTAGAACCCAAGTTTTTTTGAGAGAAATTGAAAAGAATATCTGAGAGAACTTATTTGTTTTTCTTGTGGTCATCAAAGTCAACAAAGATAACTTTTTTTTTCCATCTATTATTAATGATGCCATAAAAAAATTTTTTTGGTAATAAGCTCAGAACAGTACCGTAGAAATTTCACAATAGGACTTGTAGTAGGTCCAGTCAGATACTATACAAATTTTACGGTGTACAAGTTTTAGTAAATAAAATCTATATGTTTGTGGCGGATTCATTTTATAAACACAACTTTTTCTGGGTATTACGCCACTAGTAAGGAAAAATTACTTTAAAAAATTATAAAAAACCACTGCGTTTCTCCTAGAAAAATAAAAATCACTAATTTGTCAGTGGCTTTCTATAAAAATAAATAGTTGCCTAGTAAAACCTAAACCACTTATCTTTTAATTGAATTTGAATATGCTACGTTTCGATTGTCAATCTACAATCGTTTTCAAGCTTTTTATTTATATTTTGTCTCAAAATCTTAAATGTTTCTTGTTCAAATATATTTTTTATTATTATATCGTTGACAAATTGTCAATATTCTGAAGTTTATCAAAAACAATTGACCAATCTAAACAAAACACAAGGTAACATGATACTATTTCAAGACATTATGTCAGTCAATGTTGTTTTCAAATTTAAAAATAAACAGAACAGGGTGACTCATTAAAACTAGAATCAATAAGGTCTCTTTTTTATAACCATTTAGAAATTTTTACAAAATTATGATCATTGTGGGATTATATTACTATTATATCAAAATCTATTTAAAAAACAATAATCAGAATTTCATTACAGTATTAATTAATTTTGAAAAAACCTTTTTGCAAATCTTGTCTGAGAATAGGAAGCCAAGCTTTACTTATATCTATAGAAATACTTGAAAGACAGTTATCTTCATTTAAATAAATACATGCTGATTCTTTTAATTTTCTTTTAATGTCATTAGATTCTTTTTGTAAAATTATTGTTTCTCCCCATTTAATTCTATGATTACTCTCAAAAGAATGCTGACAAACTCTGGATTTCTCGTAATCACCCCTTCTCAAATTATATTTATGATCATTAACTCTTACTTCAAGTGGCCTAGAAGTTTCACCTATATAAATTTTACCACATTCACAAGGTATTTTATAAATTACATTTTTTGAAGAGCAGAATTCAAAAAATGTAATTTATAAAATACCTTGTGAATGTGGTAAAATTTATATAGGTGAAACTTCTAGGCCACTTGAAGTAAGAGTTAATGATCATAAATATAATTTGAGAAGGGGTGATTACGAGAAATCCAGAGTTTGTCAGCATTCTTTTGAGAGTAATCATAGAATTAAATGGGGAGAAACAATAATTTTACAAAAAGAATCTAATGACATTAAAAGAAAATTAAAAGAATCAGCATGTATTTATTTAAATGAAGATAACTGTCTTTCAAGTATTTCTATAGATATAAGTAAAGCTTGGCTTCCTATTCTCAGACAAGATTTGCAAAAAGGTTTTTTCAAAATTAATTAATACTGTAATGAAATTCTGATTATTGTTTTTTAAATAGATTTTGATATAATAGTAATATAATCCCACAATGATCATAATTTTGTAAAAATTTCTAAATGGTTATAAAAAAGAGACCTTATTGATTCTAGTTTTAATGAGTCACCCTGTTCTGTTTATTTTTAAATTTGAAAACAACATTGACTGACATAATGTCTTGAAATAGTATCATGTTACCTTGTGTTTTGTTTAGATTGGTCAATTGTTTTTGATAAACTTCAGAATATTGACAATTTGTCAACGATATAATAATAAAAAATATATTTGAACAAGAAACATTTAAGATTTTGAGACAAAATATAAATAAAAAGCTTGAAAACGATTGTAGATTGACAATCGAAACGTAGCATATTCAAATTCAATTAAAAGATAAGTGGTTTAGGTTTTACTAGGCAACTATTTATTTTTATAGAAAGCCACTGACAAATTAGTGATTTTTATTTTTCTAGGAGAAACGCAGTGGTTTTTTATAATTTTTTAAAGTAATTTTTCCTTACTAGTGGCGTAATACCCAGAAAAAGTTGTGTTTATAATACAAGTTTTAGGTGTCAAAAAGCATGGAATAAAGGAAAATTTGCCCCAAAATAGTTTAAGATAAAAAGAGGTTTGAGTTAGGGAGATTTGCAAATTCACCAGTTTATTCTAAACTGTTTTGAGGTCTGTAAAATAAATATTTATTAAAGAAAAAGAAACTTTGATGATACAGGACTTCACTCGACACTATACCGGATGCTACACTACCAAAAGTTTATTTAAGAGTTCTGTAGGATGGTGTAATCCATTCAGGAGAGAGTTGCTTGCCTAGAATAGTAAAAAAATCATAGTGAAATATTTCTTACAGTTTAACACAATTCTATGTTACACTTCTGCAAAAGGTCCACTTAAGCACAAAAAAAGATCCCAATAAAAAATGTTGCCAAAATGGCGGTTACACATTTATCCAAAACAAACCTGACAAAAAACTTTCGAATATTTCAATTTATCCTCTGTTAAGTCAGGTAATAGAGCACTTATCCACTTTCTTTTCCCTTCTTTGAGCTGATTCCTAGTTCATTTAAATCAAGATGATTTTTTAAGGTCAAAATACTTGGCATTCCATCAAAACTAACATTATCAAGCTCTCCCCAGCTGCCACAATTCATAACAGCACAGAAACTACTGATAATGATTCAAACTGAGTAAAAAACTGGAAAAAAAGTAAAAAAAAACAAAAGTAAATAAAAACATAACCTGACTTTTGAACGAAACATGGTCCCTTTTATTTGAGATTTACTGGCTTCAATTGATTTTTTTAAGAAAAACGCATTTTTCCCATGTGTACAAAGGTTCAATACTTAAAACAGCATTTTTGTTGTAAATTAAATCGTTTCACTTTTTTTAAAAATTACGTTTTTGTTAACATTGCGGCTTATGGGAAAACGCTTTGTTTGTCCTATGGCGACCATCTTGGATCGAAAAACAGCTGATCGTGACAGTTCGTTAGACAAGCTAATATAAACAACAAATTCTATAATTCGTCAAATTCTAAAGATTTTTGAGGTTAGGTCTATGGGTATTCCCCAATTCATTAAATCAATGAGCAGTCTATTACTTAAGGCCGCTTGACATGGTGCATGACAATAAAATTTGCAGGCAAATGTATGAAATTTTGCCCAGGTGCATGCGCAGTACAAATCCAGCTGATTGTTGCAGGCAATCCATTTTTATCGGTCCGGTGCCATTTTTTTGCATGCAAACTGTACTTGCATGCAAACGGGAATTTTTACCTAGATTCTCGGGAATCCATGCATGGTCATGCACAATGTCAAACGAAAAGAAGATTTTTTGCAGGCAACAATTTGACCGACATTTTTTGCTTGCAAATATTTGCAGCGCGTCATGTACCATGTCAAAGCGGCCTTTAAAAGTAGCTATACAGATAGCATTTGAAAGTTGTCTGATAAAATTGGTGTTCTGTGTGATAAAAAGCTTGTGAGGGATTGTGGTAAGATTGTGAAGGATTGTGAGAGATTGTGACAGAGTGTGGGTGATTGGGAGGGATTGTGTAAAGATTGTGAAGGATTGTGAAAAGATTGTGAGAGCTGTTCACCCCTCGACAGTAGGTAAGTTATGCACTCTTTATACACATTTATTTGATTGTAATAATACCATTTTCTAAGTTATAAAATATTGGTCTACTTATGTAAGTTTCATTAATTCAATAATATTGTTTTTATTCTAATGTGCTTTTATACTTGTTATATATTATCTTGTTTTGTTTTTATTTATATTCACCTATTTAAATAGGTACTTTTCAATATTGTATTGGTGAAAATAAGGAGCTTTTTAGATTCAAATTGATTTTGATGCCAAAGGCCACTATGATAAAAGCAATGAACTAGTTTTACCTTCAGCAAAACGGAAAACAAACATAAAAGACCACAAGCCAAAAATAACTAAAATCTTATCTAAAAAGCATAGGAAAAAACTTGAAAAAATTGTTGATAAGAAGAAGAAAAAAGAAAATGTAAGTAGAATATTCATTTAAATAATGGACATACCTATAAGCAAACTGATTCCTACCTAGAGGATGGCTAAACAACATTTTTTTCTTTTGGTCACTTCACCCAATCTCTACAGGTTGGGCTAGAAATTGATGATAAAACCCACCTTTCATTGCAGACACTAAGAACCATTAAGAATAAACAGAAGAACAAGCTTAAAAATACTTAAAATTTGAAAACTGATAAAAATATCTGTTTATGAGCAAACCATAAGCTGCCCAAATATACAGGGTGTTTCAGACCACCCGCACAGGCCGATTATTTTAAAAGGGGTAATTATTTTTAAACATTTTTAAATCACTATCAAGGTAGTGAGATGTGCTCTTTCTAATGATGTAGGTTTTAAGGTCCTAGCCTTACAGGAAGTGTCAACATTCCGCTCGATGTTGATTTTTTTAAATGGAACATGCTATTTCTGATTACGGATTTCAATTCTACACGGAAAAATTAAAACGTTTTATTCGAAAACTTTTTCCCAAAATTGCTTTTTTAAACATCAAAACTGATATTAAATTATTTTGCAGTTATATCCAAGAAAAAAACGGAAAGTAACCAAAATATTTACTTCCCAAACTTGTTGACACTCAATGACACATTTCCATTGAAAATATTGTTTTTGCCTGTCTTGTGTCATTTAATTTAGACTTTGGTTACTTTCCGTTTTTGTCTTGGTTATAACTGCGAAATAATTTAATATCAGTTTTGAGGTTTAAAAAAGGAAAGTTTTCGAATAAAACGTTTTAATTTTTCCGCGTCGAATTGAAATCCGCAATCAGAAATAGCATGTTCCATTTAAAAAAAATCAACGTCGAGCGGAATTTTGACACTTCCTGTGAGGCTAGGCCCTTAAAACCTACATCATCAGAAAGAGCCCATTTCACTACCTTGATAGTGATTTAAAAATGTTTAAAAATAATTATCCCTTTTAAAACAATCGGCCCGTACGGGTGGTCTGAAACACTCTGTAAATATTTTATTCAAAGCTATAGGCCTTGATCTAATTACATTTAATATAAAAATACTCTGCCAATATATGGGCCCCTAAGCTCACACTAGGTACTGTAGTTATAGTGTACGTGTGAGCTAATATAACTAAAAACTGAAATATATTTTATTCAACTCCAGACTAAATTACCTTTTGTTTGATACCACTCAAGCCATGTTTGACCCAAACTCAAATTTTTGAAATCTACCCCCACCCTTAAAAAAAAAACAAAAACTAAAATGTATTTTGTTAAACTCCGGACTCAATTACCTTTCGTTTGATATCACACACGCCATATTTTCACTTAAACTCTAATTTTTAAAATATACCCCCTCCCTTTTTTTAAAATAAATTAAAATGTATTTTGTTTAACTGCAGACTCAATTACCTTTCGTTTGATATCACACACGCCATATTTTCACATAAACTCTAATTTTTGAAATCTACCCCCACCCTTTTAATTGGTTTGTGTTCGGTGGATTTTGTTCATTTTTAAATGGGACCATCTCGACCCAAGACCCAGCCTAGGTACCAAATTTTATTAAAATCGGCCAAGCGGTTTTTGAGTTATGCGCGTTGGTCGTTACAGACAGACATACAGACAGACATACAGACAGACGGCGCAACAAAAAAGTTTCAAAATCATCTGAAACGCAAAGATATATAAAAATTTTTGAAATCGGAGCAACTTTTTTTTATTATTACTCTAAGTGTTTGGGAGTTGGGCCATAAGAAAAAAAAGTTTTTTAGCCCTCCTCTATATAACATACTCAAATTTTGCAAAAAATTGGCCTTACACACGCTATAAGAAGACGGTGTGGTTTTTTAAAATATTTTAAGGTCTTTTTTTTTACTTTCATATTTATTTTAGAGAGCTAATTTACTGGAATCTTTACAAAAAGTGCAAGCTAGTACAGAAATACTTTCACAACTTACATCCATAACCTCAATACAAACTAAAGGTCTTAAAAGGTATTTTCAAGAGGAACAGAATCCTGAAAAGGTTAAAATTAAACTGCCTGAAGTTGCAGTAGTAACAGGTAATTAATTATACAGGGTATTTCAAGTAAAAGTTAACTAACCTTTTAGCCATCCTAAAAATTCTGAAGCATGCACCCCCTTTGACAAGTAAAAAGTAAGTCGAGTGATACCTTGCTTTAAAAGTCTCTTAAATGCCTTTACAACCGTGTAAAAATTTCGAAAATCTATGGCTATTATTTTATAAATCATATTCTTTTGATATGGCCTTTCTAAGATAAATTAAATGGGTTGTGAGTTTATAAAAAAATACAATCTACCAAAAATACAGACAATAAAATATAAGGTAAGCTAAGCTACAATGCCATGGCTAATAATACATAGGTCTTAGTGGTATATCTTTGAGCCAATGTGTTAAGCCTAAATCATATTTTGTTGTAGTCTGCAGAGATTTTCTATGTACTGGATGGAAAAGAGTAAACTTAGTAGGGATTAAAATGGTCCAGTAGAATACAAAAATACAATATTTGATATACTGGCCATGTTAAACAAACATAAATTGGATTTATCTTTTTTTTTTCAGAGCAAAAAAAGCTGAACAGTATATCAGGTGCAAATCGGAGAAAATTACTGCAACAAGATTTTGATGAAAGCCCTATTAAAAAACTAAAAACGGATGATCCCAATGTTGTAGGATTTGACAGCAATAGTGATAGTAATGATGAGGATACTAGTGATGATAATGAGGATAAAAATGAAATTGAACAAGAACTAGAGGCTAATAATACCGAAAATAATGCAAATAAGGAGTCTGATGAAGGTACAATAAGAATTGAAAATAAAAATGAAATTAAATAAGAACCAGAGACTAATAGAGAAATTAATGCAAATAAGGATTCTGGTGAAGGTATAATAATAATTGATTGCAAAACCAAAAAGCATAGAACCTTTGAGTCTTTATGTTATATTTAGATTTAAGCTTTTTAAATATATTTGTAATAATAAATATACTGGATAGCAGTTGTCGACAGACTGACGATGTCATCCCCGCTCCTTCGGTTCCTTGTATGTTGTAGCATCTTAGTAAGCATTGCTGTGCTTGGATGCCACACTTTAAAATCAACTTCTTGTTCTTACTCTGCAAACTAAACCTGTGGTAGTTATGGAAAACCATGTTCTTTAGGTTTTTCAGTCAGGAGGTCTGTAATCTTCTTTTTGCATTTTTTCTGCTTTACAGCAGGGTTCCGTGGATATATATCAAGTGATATATATCACGATATATATATATAGCTTGATATATATCCGATATATTCAATAATTTTACTTATTAAATTAAGAATGTTTCTACCATTCTAAATATCAGAAAATTTGTCAGTACGCCTGTACAAAAGTATAAGCATCTGTAAAGGTGTAGTATCGATCGATTCGGATTCGGATCTGACTGGAAATCCCCTGTTTCACATCTGGTAGATCCCCGACGCGACAATTTCTTTTGTTTTCTATTTGCCCAGGTTAGAGCAGTTACTGTGTTTTCCATCTGTGTGTACTTTTGATTTATTAGGAAGTAGTGATTTTTATTTAATATGCCAAAACCAAAGCATTCAGTTTGATAATGATATATATCAGATATATATCTGATATATATCCGATATATATCATGTGATATGATATTTATATAAATATCATGATATTTTCGAACCCTGCTTTACAGTAAATCGTATTTGTTTGTAAATCTTATAAGTATTTTGGATATAAAAAAAATTTTCAAAACTTCCGATATAATTTTAACTACGCTACTGACTTCCGAAAACTATTGTGTGATATATTTCAGTTATTGTTATGTTACCCTCTTGAATTTTAAAGGCTTTATGTATTTGCAACATATTAGCGAAAAAATAATAAATCCGCCAGTAATAAACCCAAGTTTTTGTAAGTTGTTCAATGGATAATTTTATTTTCTTTAATTTATTACTACTCTTAATGTTTTTTCAGAAACTGCTTTGTTTTAAAGATATTGCACAACCTGTACTCTGAAATTCAAAATATTAGGGCTCTTAAAAACATTAATATGTATATCTCTGTAAAATTTCACTAAAATTAATTAATTACATCCCTTAATGAGGAAAGCAAAGGTTCAAATTCTAAATGTTCCCAAAAAAACTTAAAGACACATCAGACAGATCTTTTGTGGCTTAATAATAAAAAATTTCAACAAAATAGGTTCTAATGTTTCAGCACTTAAAATATTTCAGCTTCAATTTTTTGTGGTTTTAAATCTGCAATAAAATTAAAATTTTAGTCATTGAGATTAAAGAGGAGGAAGAAGACGAAAATGAGATAGTTATTACCGAGAAAAAAGTTGAGGTAATTGAAATTAAAGATACAAAAGAAAAAACTAAGAAAAAAGATTCGGAAAATATACAAAGAAAGCCTGCTATATTCGTCGATGTAATAAGAACTGAAGAAATCCAAGCTGCGAGGTTAGTAATATTTGAACTGAAATTTTGTAAATGTGTGTATGCCACTAGGTTTCATTATTCTTTAGAATTACTCAGTTTGAAAAAGTAGGCTAAACTAATAGTACCTACATCTAATACCATCTCCAAAAACTAATTTGGCTTTAGAGAGAAAAATTTTATAGCCCACTGTAAACTATGGTCAAATTTTTATAACACAATTTATAAAATCATTTCATAGCATTTTGTACACCTCTCTAAAGCCTTTGATATCGTTTTTTGACAATTTATCTTATAGATAGGAAACATTGTATGTAATACTTAATCGGCGGTTAAAAAGGTCCGAATGATGTCCGGAGATATTAATAGCACCAAGGTAGAGTCCCTGTATGTTAACATATTTGAATATATTAATATATCCAAATATGTCAACATACAGGCAAGGTAACCCCTAGGCATGTCGTGAAAGGCGACTAAAGAGTACTCGACTCATGCGTAAATGGGTAGTCTGGTAACGGACGAGCTTTGACCAGTATGTTTACAAAAAATATTAAAACTGGTAACCTTTGGGATCACACCAGATAACATCTCTGGTAATGGGGGTGGGTTAATCTGGTGATTCTCGGAATGAGTTCGGTGACCGGGCCATTCAGGAAATCACCACATGGGACAGGGTATATTGCGTGCCTATTTGGAGCCAGCAGCAAGTAACCCTTTGTAATCTCTCTGTTGATTATATCTATTACCCACCAGTGGTCTAGGGCTACAACCTTGGCATTATGTGGTATATCATGATGACTAAGTTTCTGGCCTAAAATATAATTTGAAGTCTACTGGATTCTGTTAAATAGATAGTATTTAAATTATCTGAGTCGAACTTAGTAGGTACGTGGTGCACAACGGGCCCAGAAAGGCGTGCCTAGGTACCGTACATTCATACATTCCAAGTAGGTTAAAGAAAAATTGTGTTCCTTAGGAGAAACAGTGCTTGAGTTAATTTTGTATTTTAACGATATAATGGTATAGCCGCATGTTTTGCGTGTTTATTATCCGTTTCTGTTTCTGGAAATCATTAAAAATATTTTTAGATTAAAACTGCCGGTTTTGGCAGAAGAACAACAAATTATGGAAGTTATCAATGAAAGCCAAATTGTTATTATAGCGGGTGAAACGGGCAGTGGTAAAACGACTCAGGTACCTCAGTTCTTGTACGAGGCCGGTTATGCGTTGAAAAAACAAATCGCCGTTACTGAACCCAGGAGGGTAGCTGCTATTTCAATGTCAAAAAGGGTGAGTTTAAACTAATGCAAAAAAAAAATACAATAAATTATAAATAAAATAAATTTTTGACCCAGTATCAGAAAAAAATTTTAAAGCAAAGTTTTTCAACTCATTATTTAAGCGTTTTAAATCGCGGTGAATATATGTAAGTAGTCAAATTTATACAATTTTGTAATGACGTATGATGTATCACAAACATATCTTCTCTTTATATTTTACTACTTTTTCAAGTACGAGGTCTGGCTATTAAATAACTAGACTGGTTACGAAAAAGGGTTTTATTTTAAAAATTATTCTGCATTCAAATGCTCTCCTTCAATATACTCCCCTCCCCTCGCCACATACAGTGGCAGTGCTGTCTTCTTTGGTGAGGACCTTTATGAGCTCTGCCGTTTTTTGATTTACTGCTTCCATCGACTCAAATCGGGTCCCTTTCAAAGCAGATTTTATCTTCGGAAACAAAAAATAGTCGCACGGTGCCAAATCTGGTGAGTACGGCGGGTGTTCGAGCACTGGAGTGCACTTACTGGCCAAATATTGCTTCACAGATAGTGCGTTATGGGCAGATGCGTTGTCCTGGTGCAAAATACACGAGTTGTTCTTCCACAACTCGGGCCGTTTTTTACGAACTCGTTCTCGCAGTGTTGCCAAAACTGACAAATAGTAAGTCTGGTTGACAGTCTGACCCTCTGGAACCCATTCAGTCACCTGCACGCACAATTTGGTTGATTTTGGTCACTGTTTCCGGAGTTGAAACAGTCACAGGGTGACCTGGGCGCTGGTCATCTTCAGTGGCCTCTCGGCCCTCACTAAAGCGCTTACACAACACAAAAACACGTGCACGAGATAGAGAATTGTCCTCATGGGCCTCTTGCAGCTATTTATAGCACTCAGTCGGAGTTTTTTAAATTTAACGAGAAATTTGAGATTGATACGTTGCTCCCGTTTCTCGTCATACATGGTTTTCGGCACGAGAAAAAAACACGTTCGTTTCAAACCGCTACTGCACAAATACTATATAATAAACGTGTTTTAAGACGTGCATAGACAAGATATCTAGATACCCAACGCACTATTCGTTTTTAACCCCACCCGTCTAGGGCGCCATCTAGGCGCGCAGTCTCGTTATTTAATAGCCAGACCTCGTTTACTATAGTCCTTGCCATACGCAGTTACACTTTTGTGACTTTGACATGAAGAAAACATATTTCCTAACCAGAAAGAAATTAAAAAGTAATCATGTCATGTTGCTATTAAATTAAAGGTAAAACTGTCATTGTCTGGATATAACATGTTGACAAAAAAACGCACACACAAAAACAACTCAAAGACATGCTATTTTTCAGATTTTTTTTTGTTGCTGTCACAAATTCTAATATTTCAGGTTGCAGAAGAAATGAATCTTAGCACAAAAGAAGTATCTTATCTAATAAGATTTGAAGGAAATGTGACAGACGAGACGAAAATTAAATTTATGACTGATGGTGTATTGCTTAAAGAAATGCAGACTGATTTCTTATTGAAAAATTATTCCGTGATTATCTTGGATGAAGCTCATGAAAGGTACTTATAGCCCAGCTTATAATTAAGGTGATACTTACGTATGATTAAGTTAAGTTTGTTTTCATTATGTTTTCTTAAGTAACATTTCTTTATTTATATCAGAAGCTAAGAGGTTGCCAGCGCCATTCAAGCAAGAGTTTTAATGTTTGATCGCACATTTGGTTACGGCAACCTATTTATTAAACTCATATAAAACTATAAGGAATAAACTTCAACTTCGCCCGCTAGGGTTCCACCACTATAGAACATATATAAAACTATTTGAGGTTGCTTATACGTCACCCTTTAGCGGCTCCACCTATACATAACATATAGAACCACAAATAAAGCGCTACACTTCGCCCTCTAGCGGTTGCACTATATAACCTAAATAAATTTCATCCGGTTTTATAAGCGACTGTGGTACGTGGTCGATCCTACTATAGAACTATATTTCGTTGTATCCTGGCCGTTTATTTAAGTCCTTAGAAACTAATATTTTTCCTATAAAAGCTATTATAATTAAAATTGCAAAAAATTTCTAAAATACTGTTAAAACGTATTTTTTAAGTTTGTTCGAAATAATCATATAAACGCCATTGTTGTTTTGTATAGGTAATTTATCTACGCTACGAAATTGCAATGCAATTTTTATTACCCTTATAAAACATGCAAAGCGCAAAGCGACCTCTAGACAGCTAGTGTTAAACCAATATAAAAAGACGAATGACGCTATTGGAGTTTTATAGAAGTAATGTAGTAATCTGATAAACGTAAACAAAGTATTATAATCTCTCTTTTGTGTTTTAAATATTTAATTTTTGGTTACGAACAAATTAATTTTGAAATATTACAGTTATTTATATTGTCAAAACATGAATAAGGACAAATAATCCTGTAAATCTAGCTCTAGAAGTGTAGTAGGCTTATTAGTAAATAGTTTATTAGTACCTACATTTTAAGCGACTTTCAGAAGCATTATAAAAACTTTTGAAGGCTTGAATTTGAAGCCGCATGCACAAAGTTTAGAATATCTACCTCAGATAATTATACTTGGATAAATTTAAAATTTACATTTTGGAAAGGTTGGTATGTAGTACTCCTAAAGCTTCCCTATAAAACACGTCCGTCTTGACCAAATGGTAATAATATTTTCAATAAGTCTTTAGGAAAAATGGTATTGTAGGGCCATATTTATAAATCAGAAAATTATTCAACCGAAAGTATCCAAAAAGAACAAAAGGAATATGGGATATAATATGGCCCCTTATAAATACATTTTTGGTTTTATAACACTTCTTTAATGCTTCAAATACTACGTTTATGTGGCCAAATATAAGTTAATAATGCGACCTCTAAAGAACCTGTAACAAAAAATATAAAACCTTAAGTTCTAATATTCTTACTTGGGTTATGCAGCAGATCATCAATATTTATTTAAAAACTAATTAACAAATATCCATAACAGGTCTACTTTTAAAAAAACCTTAAAGCATTACTTAAAAGGCTAAAATTTAAACTCAATATATGTAACATCCTATCGTGCTGGTTTAGTTGTTTAGAGTAACTACTTACAGGGATCGCAAATTTGGGTGAATATTAGGTATGCTCTGAATTATGTTTTATTTTTCGTTTTTCACTTCATGTTCAAGTTTTCACAAACGTGGTTAGATAGAATAGCGATGCTAGATCTCGCCACTCGTTACATAAACTCTGTAAAACAAAATATTGTAAATTTATTAAATAAATAAGGCTTTTTGATATTATTATTATAATATGTATTTGAACAAACTAAACTAAATCAATATTCTAATTTTTATTATTTTTCCCTGAGCTAGGTAAGGGGTGTGTGGGTATCGCATATGGTGGTAGAAAACCATTTCATTTAATAATTTCAGGTCAGTCTACACAGATATACTTATCGGTTTCCTCTCAAGAATAGTTCCTCTCCGGCAAAAGAAGGGCGACCCTTTAAAACTGATAATCATGTCAGCCACTTTGCGATTAGAAGATTTTACGTCAAATAATAGATTGTTTAAAGTGACTCCACCTGTCATAAAAGTCGATGCCAGACAGTTTCCTGTCACTGTGCATTTTAATAAGAGGACGAATGATGACTACTTAAAGGAGGTTAGTAAGTAGTTGAGGCTGGTTCGTATACATTTTGACAGTTGTTTTACAACAGAGGTAGTAAACTCTATAGGTAAATTTAGTGGGAATAAGGACACTGTTGTTCTGGTAAATATACGTTTTAATCCATCGGTAACGTTTCGACAATGGTCTGATGAAGACAGAAACCATTGTCGAAACGTTACCGATGGATTAAAACGTATATTTACCAGAACAACAGTGTCCTTATTCCCACTAAATTTACCTATAGTTGCATTGCAAGGACGTGATAAGTTTACTCTCTTTAAAACTTGTTAGAAAATTTTGTTTTATTTTAAATAAAAACAATTAGTACCTGCACATTAACATTACATATTAATAATTATTTGTCAGCATTTGAAGTTCCACAGTAAACTAATGTTAATGATAAAGATCAACTATGTTTTTGACAATATTTTATTGTGTTTCAAAAGTGTGTAAATAAATAAGTTTACTAATTGACGTGCCAATTTAAAAATTAAAAACAAACCAAGAGTATAGGAATATACAACGCGCAGAGCACCAAAAACAGTTCAACTGGCGAGCTCCCTCATTGGTGGCGCTGTTTAAATGTCATAAGGACCAAAAAATAATTTAAATAGTTTCAGCAGCTGATGGGCTGGTCCTTAATGAAAACAAAAATGTTCGGCTCGAAAAAAAAACTAAAAGAATCTTTCAAAAATCTTGGTCTTATAGTATATAGAAATTTGAGGTTCGAGAAACATGTTTCCTTTGTAGTTAAAAAATCGTTAACAAGTTAAAATCGCTTTACACCTACAAAAATGTTTTCGCAATACCAATTAAATTGAGGTTAACTGACTCATTGGTACTCTCAAAATATAAACTATTATATCACAGTTATTTGGCCGGCGTTACTAAATAAAGACAGAATTACTCTCCAAAAACTACAAAACTCTTGTCTTAGGTACTCCTATAATTTAAGAAAATTTGACCATATACCCCTAGCTTAAACGAGTCAAGATGGTTAACGATGACTGAAAGGCACGACTTTTGCATGGCACGTTCAATTTACAGAATTCTGAAATTTAAAGAAAGACATTCAGTTACTCGTTACTGCAAACTCTTTAGAATTCCTAAACATCGCAGTGCAGCATACCAGAGGTCCTTTACTTGCCCAGCCACAAAGTTCTACAATAATATTCCCATGTTCATCAGAGACGCTCAGAGTCTTGCCGTTTTTAGCCGCAAGCTTCGCAAATTTATTTTAAGCCAAATATAAAAGATCTTCAATTGTTTTTCTTCAATTTGAAATCATAAAACTTATTAGACATAACATTTTATGGATTTATATGTGATATATAGATAGAATGAAAATAAAGCATATTGTGCACCCAGAGGACACCCGTGTGATATCTCCATAATACTTAGAAATAAAATTTCGGACTTCCATTGTCTTTATTTATTTTAAAACACGACGTTTCGGTTAGTAAGTATCTCTAACCGTTATCAAGTGTAAACTAAACAATCTAGTCTTTAGGCTACTACTTATACTACTTGGTGTGCAGTCAGGTGTGACGGCCCGCCCCCTTTTTTAATCCTAAGACGCCTGTTTTCCTTAAGGAGTGGTTTCCATATGTTTGGTATATCCGTGCTTGGTTAACTGAAAACTTCTTTATTCTGCATTATAAACGCAGCTTCAATAAACTTTCGTTTTCGCCAATGCGACTCCTTATGAAAAACTTTAGCTTCTGACCACTGAATCCTGTGATCATTTGACCATGCATGATCTGCTAAACCGGATTTTTCAATATCCCCTAATTGGGTACTTTTTAGATGTTCATTTACTCTCACCTGAAGAGGGCGTTTCGTTTCACCTACATATGATTTACCACACTCACACGGGATTTGGTAAATACATTCCTTATTATTTGAGGGATTGGTTTTGTTTTAGTTACAAAACTTCTTATCGTATTTCCCGAAGAAAACTCTGTTTTTATATTATAGTGTTTAGCTATTCGTCTTATGTTTTCTGAAATCCCTTGAACATTTCTGTGGTTAATTCTTCATTATTACTACAAATATTTATGGCTCTTAAATTCAAACCGAACCGAACCGAACTCCTTGTTTTGTAGCAACAGACTGATTAGACTTAAATTTTAGGTACTGTCCCGTGTGTGTAGGTTTCCTATATACAGTGGTTTG
The DNA here is from genome assembly GCA_963576565.1 of Aspidapion aeneum. NCBI lineage: Eukaryota > Metazoa > Arthropoda > Insecta > Coleoptera > Brentidae > Aspidapion > Aspidapion aeneum. The sequence goes on along the minus strand of OY755046.1, from coordinate 45,269,756 downwards.
AATGTTTCTGTCTGATCGTTTGACAAGAACATCCAAAAAAGGTAAGGCCGAATCTTGTTCAATTTCCATGGTGCACTTGATTGTTGGTCGAATACCGTTTAAATGGTGTAGAAAATTCTGTAGTTCGTCTTCATTTTCCGGCCATATAATAATTGTGTCATCCATGTATCGTAGCCATAGTTTTGGTTTGACTCTTGCTGTGTTGATCGCATGGTCCTCGAACCACTCTATGTAGATGTTTGCTACCACTGGCGAAAGAGATGAACCCATTGGTTTGCGCGTAAAACTTATCTTTCACTTGAAAGTAAGAGTTACGGAGACAGAGCTCCAAAAGATCCATCAACCCCTCCACCGATAGCGTTGTTCTCTCGTGAAGTGTATCATCAGTTTGTAATTTGTTTTTGATGATACTGAGTGACTCATTTATTGGCACGTTGGTGTAGAGACTTTCTACATCAAAACTTACAAATCTATCGCCGGGATCTAATTCGATACCTTTTAAAACCTCGACAAAGTTTTTGACAAAAGATTCGGACTTACCCTGTAGTGGTCGAATTATGTCCAACAACAACCTCGACAAAGTGCTGGTTGGTGAGTCCCTGGAGCTGGTGATTGGTCGCAGTGGTATATCCTTCTTATGGATCTTTGGTAATCCATAAAAATGTGGTGCCTTACTGTGGTGTGGAGTCAGGCGGGATCTAACAGCGTCCGGGATATTTTCAGCATACTTCTTCAAAGTCCTGTAGATGCGTCCTTCTATGGTGGTGGTTGGATCTTTGGGTAGTTGCTTGTAGTCTCCTTTCTCCAGAACTTCTTGGATCTTTTTGTCGTAAGTCTCGACATCTATGATCACCGTCGCATTTCCTTTGTCGGCCGGTAGAATCTTGATTGATTTGTCAGCCTGCAGGTTCTTGATTGCCCGTTGTTCTTGACTGGTGATGTTTGTCTTTTGTTGTTTCTCTCTTTCCAACGTTGTTCTTACTTTATGGCGAAACTCATCAGCTTTGCGTTGAGGTAGACTAACGGTTTCTATTACCGCAATAATTTCCAGTGTCGGTGTCTGTGCCGGTGCAATGGCGAACTTAAGTCCCTTACTGAGTACCAATTCTTCGTTGGTGCTCAGAGTCCTTTTGGAGATGTTCACTATAGTGCTTGGTGTCGTTGAGTCTGTTCTATCTTGAGTACGTGTCTGTAGTTTCTTAAGTTTTTCTAGGTGAGTTGATCTTATCTTCTGTCGTTCTCTGTTGCACGTACTGTCAATTTTACTCAGTATCGGTTCGTAGTCTTCCTCCCATGTGTGTCGTCTAATTTCATCAAAAAGGGGGCGGGCCGTGACACCTGACTGCACAACAAGTAGTATAAGTAGTAGCCTAAAGACTAGATTGTTTAGTTTACACTTGATAATGGTTAGAGATACTAACCAAAACGTCGTGTTTTAAAATAAATAGACAATGGAAGTCCGAAATTTTATTTCTACACAATCATTGTCTACGAGTTTCAAACAAAGAGTTCCATAATACTTATTTTTCAGGAGAGCGGTTTAAAGATAATGTAGTTTTTATTTTTCAATTCATTCTGCGTGGAAATGCCGAGTTCAGTAACGCGACAACATGCCAATCTCTCGGCCAATAGGTATATAGTCTAAATTATACGCATTTGTAATGACGTCACCAGGTGAGAAAAAACGTATGGCGTAGATATTTTTTCTATTTACTCTCGTTGTTTTCAAATTGACCTGCGATACCATTTTGAACTTGTTCCCTTTCCAGGCCAATATATTTAAAATTATCAGCTGCGATTGTTCATTGTACCTATTATATTTGTTTTTCGGCATTTTACAACTTTTTTAAATAATTTCCGCCAAGTTGACAAACTCATGTTTTTGATTAACAGTGACGGATACTTCACATAACCAATTACCTACTTATTTAAAAAATGAATTATTCATACACTACTTTTTTAAAAAGTTTATTGTCGCCGCTGTTTATAATATACTAAACAAAGATAAACAAAAATGACGTCATTACAAATGCGTATAATTTGGACTATACTTTTTTTTATCATGATAGAAGACAATATTTAAAATCAATTTCTGTCAATAACTCAATTTTGTCAAATTTTAAGATGGCATCTTCTTTGGCATGAACGCTATGTAGACTGACAAGGGCAGTCCTTCAATTGTTTTAGGCTATTTTGTAACAAAATTTTGAAAAATAAGTCGAAATTTACAATATAAAAATAATAGTAACTTTTTAGGCATTAAATAAAACCATTAAAATTCACACCAAACTTCCAGAAGGGGGTATCCTAATATTCGTAACCGGTCAACAAGAAGTTAATTATTTAGTCAAAAAATTGAGGAAAGCGTTCCCCATGAGACACAAACAGAAACTACTTGAGAAAGAATACAAGATGAACAAGGAAGAGGAGGATAGCGGAAATGTTAGTGATGAAAGCAACTTTGATGAAGGTAATTCGTGCTTTAAAATTTTTCTATTAACTATTTTCTCATAAAATTTCGTTCGTAATTCGTGCTTTAAAATTTTTCTATTAACTATTTTCTCATAAAATTTGTTAGTTCCTTTTTGTCATGGTTAAAAAAAGATTTAAAAAGTTTTATCATATGAAATTTTAGGCAAAGATGGATGTGACAGTGGAAAATATTATTTCCAAAATACCACAATTGAACAGAGGATAGTCTAGATAAAAAATTAATTTTGGTAAATCACATGAAAAGGACTTTTTTCTACTCTTCAATTCAATTTCTTAACTGCTTATTGATCTCTTGCAACCAAATGTAATAATAAACTTTAAAACAGTTTAATAATATTTTTTTCAGTTTCGAAAAAGCGAAAAAAGAAGACAAAAATAAAAATAATCCCAGAAATAAACTTGGATGATTACAGTCTCCCAAATGACACTGAAGCGCTTTCCGATCAAGATGACAATTTGACAGATGATGAAGATGAAAATGATGAAGATTTGAGTGACGTCACAGTGTTTCATAACGCCCAACCACTTTGGACGTTGCCACTGTTTTCAATGTTGCCATCGCACAAACAAGCTATGGTAAGAACAAATTTTTTTATATACCGTCATCAAAAGTACCTTTTTCGCATTGTGGCAATTTGTCTATGTCCTATTGATAAACGACTATTTTTGTACTTTTAAAATAAAAAGTCTGACAGAATTTTTAATAGCGGTGAAAAAAATTCCTTTGTTTCTTAAATCGTTATTTTTAATAGGTTTTTAAACCACCTCCAACCGGGTGCCGTCTTTGCATCGTGAGCACCAATGTTGCCGAAACGTCTCTTACCATCCCAAACGTTAAATATGTCGTGGATTGTGGGAAGTCAAAAGTTAAACTTTACGACAAAGTCACAGGATTGACCACCCACGTAGTACATTGGACTAGTAAAGCGTCAGCCAATCAGAGGGCGGGGAGAGCTGGTAGAACGGGACCCGGGCATTGTTATCGGTATGTTTAAAATCAACAGGTTCTATTTATACAGTGGCACCTCCTGGCCAAGTATACTAGGGACTTACTTTTGAAAGGCACCAAAGAAAGCGCTTTAGGTTATCCAATAGATGATATTTCTTAAATCCTACTCTTCCATGACCACACGTTATCAGTTTTATTTCTGTAAAATAATAAGTAAAACAGAACAATGCATCTAGTATATCATACACACATATCCACTTGTTTTTATTATACACTTGCCTTAAGAACACCTTGTATATATTAACTTTTGCCTGCCTGTGTAAGCTTTAAATCGGGAGTAGGTCTTTTCATAGATTTAGTTTAGGTCTTTTTAGCAAACTGAAGCCTTGTAAACAGTAAAATTGTTTTTTTAAATAATGATTTTGTACACTATTGTTCGTAATATTTTACAAATTGCATAATATAAACAAGGGTGGGCATGAAGGAACAGAAAGAAAAGGCCGCGACGGACCTTACACAAAGGCTAAAAGTTTATTCGCTCTTTTTACATGAATTTTCAAGTTGAGTTTGGTTTAATATTTCTCTAAGATATGGAATGCGTTCTTTATTGTTCTTATTAGTCGCTCTCATGTACTCCCCATATAATTTTTATTGAACTATTCTTAATATTCTGTTGGTCTCATTGTTCAACTACTTTTCTTAGGTTTTCGCAGGCTCCTAGTAGATTTATGCATCTATTGATCTGAATGCAACCACTATGATTACAAAGCAAAACAGAACACGTTCTTAAAAAGGCATTTGTTGTGGCATCAAAGTGCAGGCAAAATTAATTGTTCAACAAAAGTCACATTTGACAATGCATTTGCTGTCCCATAAAGGAGCAGATGAAATCGATTGGTTTGATTGCAACCACTGCGATTACAAGACCAAACGGAAGTCCGATTTGGAAATGCATGCATTTGTTGCGTCATAAGGAGGCTATTTGAAGAGCCATTTGCTGTAGCACGCAGCGCAGACAATTGGTTTAATGGCGTCACTCATCCTCTGCCAAGGGTGGATTTTTTCTGAACCATGAAAAACATAATTTTGGGTTTGGTACAATACAAACGTAATTGATTTTAAGGCAACCAGTGTGATTACAAGACAATAGGGAAAGCTTGCTTGGCGACACAAGCATAAAGGTGCACCACTGAGAGTTTTAAGACCAAACGGAAGTTTTGTTTGACAATGCATTTGCTCCGCCATAAAAAAGATAATGCAATCTATTGACAATACAGAAGACTTAATTAAAAAGGCATTTGCTGCGGCATCACAGTGCAGGCAAAATCAATTGGTTTAAAGGCAACTACTGTAATAACAAGACCAAACAAAAGTTACATTTGATAATGCATTTCCTGTGCCATAAAGGAGATGATGAAGTCGATTGGTTTGATTGCAACCACTGTGATTACAAGGCCAATCGGAAGTCCGTTTGGAAATGCATGCATGCTGGTTTGAATGCAACCTGTGTTATTTCAAGACCAAACACAAGTTCAATTTAAAGGGGCATTTGCTGCATTGGTTTAATGGCATCAGTCGTCCTCTGCCATAAGTGGATTTTTGCTGAACCATGAAAATCATAAGTTTGGATTTGGCACTATACAAAGTCAATTGATTTAAATGCATCGAGTGTGATTACAAAACAATACCGAATACTTGGAGACACATTTACTTAAGCATCAAAGTACAGCCGATGTACTGTTTGAAAGTACTGTTTGAAAATGCATTTGTCGCGTCATAAAGGAGTAGATATAATAGATTGGCTTAAATGCAACCACTGTGATTTCAAATTAAATTCCAATTGGAAAGTTCTGCTTTAAAAAGACATTTGCTAGGGCATGAGTAGATGCAATCGATTGGTTTAAATGCCACCAGTGTCATTACAAAGCAATACAGAAGATTCCGTTAAATAAACATTTGCTGCAACACCATAGTGCAGACGAAATGGACTGGTTTAAAGAAAACCAATGTAATTACAAGAAAAAACAGTTTGTTTAAAATGCTACCAGTGCGATTAGAAATTAATACGGAAGGCTCATTTGGTGACATAATTGCTTGAGCACAAGCCTTGAGCATCAAACGACTAGGATTACAATATTAAAGATAGTTAGACAATGTTTTTTTATTATTGTTATTGTATAGTTTTTCCTACAGTCATGGTTGTGCATAAAACATTGTATGCAACTCGATCATAAATTGCGTTTACCGCTCTCGGCGTCCTCTTTAAAAAAAACGTTGGCTGCGTTATAAAGGAGCAGATGCAATCGATTGCGACCACTGTGATTACAAAACAATACAGAAAACTTACTTGAAAAGACACTTGCTGCAGCATCAAACTGCAGGCGAAATCAATTTGTTTAACGGCAAGCACTGTGATTACAAGGCCAAACGAAAGTCCCGTGTAAAAATGAATTTGCTCCACGATCGATTGATCTTAATGTAAACAAACATTGTGATTACAAGGCCAAACAGATGTCGTGTTTGAAAATGCATTTGCTCCGCCATAAAGGAGATTCTCTGATGGCACCCACTCTGATTACCAAACAATACAGAAGGCTTACTTGAAATGGCATTCGCTGCTGCATCAAAGTGCAGGCAAAATCAATTAGTTTTAATGCAAGCACTGTGATTAGAAGGCCAAAAGGAAGTTCTGTTTGAAAATGTATTTGCTCGATTGATCTGAATGCAACCACTATGATTTCAAAATAATACAGAAAACCTACTTGAAATGGCATTCGGCGCGGCATCAAAGTGCAGAAGCAATCAATTGGTTTTAATGCAACTACTGTAATAACAAGACTAAACTCACATTTGACAGTGCATTCGCTGTACTATAAAGGAGCAGATGAAATCGATTGATTTGGTTGCAACCACTGTGATTACAAGACCAGAAAAAAGTCCGATTTGGAAATGCATTCATTTGCTGTGCCATAAGGAGAGAAAGAAAGGAATTGGTTTAAATGCAACTACTGTAATAACAAGACCAAACTCACATTTGACAGTGCATTCGCTGTACTATAAAGGAGCAGATGAAATCGATTGATTTGGTTGCAACCACTGTGATTACAAGACCAGAAAAAAGTCCGGTTTGGAAATGCATTTATTTGCTCTGCCATAAGGAGACACATGACATCGATTGGTTTGAATGAATGATGAATATCAGTCCAGCCCAGAGTGGATTTTTGATGATTGATGAAAAACATAATTCTGTGTTTGGTACAATAGAAAGGTAATAATTGATTTAAATGCAACCGATGTGATTACAAGACAATTCGGAAGGCTTACTTGGCGACACATTTGCTGCGGCATGCAAACGCAAACAATTAGTTATAGTATCAGTCATCCTCCGCCAACGGTAGATTTTCGATGAATGATTAAAATCATAATTCTGAGTTTGGTACAAGGCCAGACGGAAGTCCGATTTAGAAATGCATTCATTTGCCGCGCCATAAGGACGCAGATGACATCGATTAGTTTGAATGCAACTAGTGTTACTTTAAGACCAAACAAAAGCCCAATTTGAAGGGACGTTGGCTGCGGCATGCAGACGCAAACAATTGGTTTATTGGTCTTTTCAAGACCAATAGGAAGTCCTGTTTGTCCGAATGCAACCAATGTGATTACAAAAGAATATAGAAAACTTACTTAAACATGCCTTTGCTGCGGCATCAAAGTGCAGGTGAAATCAATTCGTTTAAATTTAACTACTGTAATAACAAGATCAAACAAGTCACATTTGATAGTGTATTTGCTGTGCTCTAAAGGAGCAGATGAAATAGATTGATTTGATTGCAACTACTGTGATTAAAAGGCCAAACGAAAGTCTGACTTGAAAATGCATTCACTTGCTGCGCTATAAGGAGGCAGATGACATCGATTGGTTTAAATGCAACTAGTGTTACTTCAGTACCAAACAGAAGCCCAGTTTGAATGGACATTTGCTTCGGCATGCAAACGCAATGAATTGGTTTAATGGGATCAGTCATCCTCTGCCAATGGTGGATTTTTGATGAATCATGAAAAACATAATTTTGGGTTTGGTACAAGATATTACGGAAATCTTACTTGGCGACACATTTGATTAAGCATTAAAGTGCAGACGAAATCATTTGGTTTTAATTCAACCACTGTCTTTTCAAGACCAATTGAAAGTCCTGTTTGAAAATGTATTTGTTCTGTCATAAAGAAGATAATGCAATTTATTGGTTTGAATGCAACCAATGTGATTACAAAAGAGTACAGAGGCCGTATTCTTGACGGTCCGTGAGTCGAGTGCAGGGTGAGTGCAGCTAGCCTCTCTCACAATCACCTGGGTTAAAGTAAGTGAGAAGCTACTCACTCACGGGCACGGGATTCAAGAATACAGCACCAGAAGACTTATTTGAAAGGGCATTTGATGCGGCATCAAAGTGCAGGCGAAATCAATTGGCTTAAATGCACCTACCATAAACTAATATAAAAGACGCCTGATACAAAAATGGCCCCTGTTACCGAAATCTCATACCAGATGGCTATACGCGACGGTGTAAATATTAATTGCTAATTGTCTCGCCTGAATGAGTCGGCGGTGTTGCCATACCAAAGACAATTATACCTATCTACTTTACAATTCTCCTACTTTCCCCAGATTGATTTTTCAATAGGTGGACAGTTAGTGAGTTCGCGTAGAAAACCCGGGGCGCTTGGCAATTCTTCCGCTCTTTTGAATGTGGTGCATTAAAGAGAGAGAGCCTCTCGGGAGCCCCGGTGTGTTTGGTCGAACTCGATCATTATGAATAAGGTATTTAGAATTTGGTTGGTATACCGCGTAATTTAATCAAATATTATTCCTTTTCTAGCTACTGCCTATTTAATATGCTTAGGCGTTTACGTTTTCGACTTATACATATATAAATGTATATATACAGTATGTCCTCCTAAGTTGGAATCATATGGAAAACTTTTTTATTAATAATTTTAGAAAAAAAAGTTATTTTTCATAAAAAGTTCTGCATTATCTAAACCCTATAATACAGTCATCAAATATCAAATTTTTTTAATGGTATACGAGGTTTGTCAAAAAATATGAGTTTTGCTCAAGATTAAAGTACCTTTAAATTTGACAATATCGAAAAATGTTACTAAAAAAAGTTGATCAGAATTAAAAATTACGTTTAAAACTTCAGATTATTTTATTTTTTACTACTCTTTCTATTTTGAATGAATGATTTTGTGATTAGTTTTAGTTTTTCGATGTTTTCTAATAATTTTGAAATTAAAACGCGTAATAAGTGCATATTCATTTATTTTGCAAATTTAAAGGTACTTTACTCTTGAGTAAAACTCATATTTTTTGACAAACCTCGTATACCACTGAAAAAATTTAATATTTGATGACTGTATTCTAGATTTTAGATAATGCAGGATTTTTTTTGAAGAATAACTTTTTTTCCTAAAATTAATAATAAAAAAGTTTTTCATATGATTCCAACTTGAGGGGACATACTGTATATATTTCGCTTCCTTTGCGTTTTAATACATCCTGTATGTATATCAATATCGATCTTTTTGGGGGGTTTAGGTATTTCTAGGGGATATAGAAAAAAGTAAAAACCTCATTTTAATAGCCCTTTATAAGCTAAGTAGTCTACATTTTAAGAGGGGGTCTATAACTTTTTTATTTAAAAAAAACAATTGATTCTAAATTGCTTTTTTATTTAAAAAAATATAAATAATCCAACTGTCAAATTAAATTTTATCTGTCACCTTTGGCTTTTAGTTTTTGAGATTGTATCCATATAGTTAGAATTTTTTCCATGGAATTTGCATGATTAATTTAATTAATAAAAAATATTTAAACCCAAAAACAAATAAATATAAAAATGTAAAAAACTACAAATAAATCAAGGGGTCAGTCCATAAAGAAACACATTTTATCTAATCTCCATCGACGTAGCTAGCCCAAGAATTCAGAATATAAAAAAAAATCATTGTAATATAATATATCCACAATGAACTAATTTTTTGGGGCAAGGTGGAGATATTTAACCCTACTAACTACTTCCCCCTTATTTAGGCCCTTAAGCTAGCCTTCTGTATTTTTTATTAGTAGAGAGTAGGCTTTCCCCCCTCTACTATAAAAATATCTATGAAAAAATAGATCTACGCCACGGCCCCCCTGAAAACTGAGGCTAGCTACGATGCTGATAGAGGCCTGATCTTGCGAGAGGCAATTCAGTCCAGCCACACATACTTAATAAATAATAGCAATTATTAATATGTGTTAAGGTCCCACAAACAAAATTTTATGCAGGTTATGTAAATTTTTTACATAACTAGAGATTACTTGCGCGCCGCAGGCAAAACAATTTGCATTTTTGATCCATGAATTCAGGCTAAGGACCTCATTTTAAACGAATACTACTAAAATAGGTATAATTTCAGTAATAATAAAAAAAGTTTTTTGCGCTGGGGGCAAAAAAAACTAGGGGCATTTTTGTGGAAAAATTCTCACTTTTTACGAATCTTGGGAGGGGATAATTACCCCCATTATCCCCTTTCCTTGCATACGCGAATGGGCAGATGAAATTCAATTTATAAGTTGGATTGGCGGATTCAAAATCGAAGATTTTCTTCTTTACATTTTATAAATTTTAAAAATAAGTATAATTTTAGTTTTTAACAATCAATATTTAGTACTTTTTACCTTTTTTTCTATTACAAAGCTTGGTTTTATCGACCGAAATTAAGCGGTCCGTTCAATGTCGTTATAACCGATATTTACTGTAGTAGCACTACATATTAAAGAGTTTTTAAAATTTGTTAAAGAAAAAAAGAGATTTTTGGTAATAATTTTGAGTATTTCTATTTATTTTTAAATAATTTTGCCATTTAATTATAACCCCTATTGTCATGCATAATTTCAAAAAATATCGATTTTGTTGTAATTTTTCAGGAAGTTATAATAAATTAATTTTTCAGGAAGTTATAATAAAATATAAAATGTGTGTGTGTGTGTGTGTGTGTGTGTGTGTGTGTGTGTGTGTGTGTGTGTGTGTGTGTGTGTGTGTGTAATATGGCCTTGATCGAGCCAACCGGCCAGCATTTCTCATTGTTTATTACAAGGGAGTAAAAAATATAAAATAAAAGCTGTTTGTTTGGCACCCTTTTTCTAAAAAACAAAGAGGTTTGATGCAAAATATAATAAGAAAAAAATCCTTAGTTTGATCTTTTCTAGCGCCTATTAGTTTGCTATTATTACACCCTGATATAAGGGCATCGAAGAAATAACTGTTATTTCTTCGATAATAAGGGCAAAAGAAAAAAAATATGCCATCTATGTATATTTTATATTTATTGTGTCATACCGGGTGGGCAAAAAACCGGACAAAATGTTTATCGTTATAGCTTTCCAACTATAGATTTTACCAAAGCAAGCAGTAGTTTGCAGGGAATTGATCGGACAATTGTGTAAACGTATATTTTTGTCCACCATCTTAAAATCCCAGATGGCAGACAGAATCAAACTTGACCTTGAAAGAGGCTCGTTTATTCTTCTGTTACGGAAATTTTAGATATATATTTTTGTTTGTCGAAAAGCTCTATCTTTGCTACGCACAACGAGATATGAATCGTTTAAATCGGTTTAGGCCCCTAAAAATTAATTTTTGCTTTAACTATGTTCTTTTACATACAGGTTAACGATTGATTGCTTTTAAAAGATCACAAACAAAATTTGCCGTCATTGTAAAATCCAAAATGGCGGACATAAAAACTTTACTTTTTAAAAAGGTTCGTTTATTTTTATATTCCGAAAATGTTTTGAATTTTTTTAGAAGTATAGAAAAATTTTACAGAATATGCGATTGCCTTGCCATTTCTATGTGCATTTATTTCCTCATAAATTCATTACTAGTAAACCGACAATTAAATAAAAAGCATCATGGCAAAGATCAAGTTCATTAAAGATCCGTATTTAAATTTTCAGCCATCTCTAAATATAATATGGCTTACCAATTCGAATTTGACCCTCCATAAAGGGTAGTTTTTTCTTATGTTGAGAGAAATTTTTCGACTTTTTTTTTAATTTATTTAAAAGATCCTAGGTCTACCACGCACAAGTTAATCATAAAAAAATAAATCTTCGCAACATACAAAGAAGCGATCCTTCATAGAAGGACAAATTTGACTTTTGTTCAATTTTAATAGTTTTGATCAAAGAGCAATCGGGTATCACCATAATTCTTTTTTTTTTTTCATTGAAATCGATTCAGTGAGTTTATAACGAAATTATTGCAGACAGAAATTGAAATAACAGTTGCTATAACAATTCTAATTTAAAGAACCACTGAACCGATTCTAGAGATTTTATAGAATCCATTCAGTATTAATGGAAGAATGGATACAGAATTAAGGAATAATATTTCGGGAACCACTAAACCGTTTTAAAATTAATGTTTCGAGATCCACTAAACGGATTTTAATGATTCGTAACTAGTTGCATGAGGGTGGCGAAAACAGAGCGTTTTTAAGAGTTCCAAAAATCCGAAATACAAGAATTAAAAAGCCTCTTTGAAACGGGCAAGATTGATTCTCTCAGCCATCTTAGAATTTATAATATCAAATCTTTCTGCTTGAAAGCCTAATCAATTGGTTAGTATAGTTATAACAAAAACATTTTGACCGGGTTTTTTTGGTCCACCCGGCAGATATGAGTACCGGGTTAAATTACAGTTTTTTTCTTGATTAGTTATACAGACACACCCTATAATACTCCAAAAACTTTTTCAAGACTAATTTTTAACTAGTTTTGGGTTAAATCGGGCAGGGTACACAAAACAGCGGCGCGCGGGCCTTTTGAAAAATTTGGATACGCAGTAAAAAATCACTAAAAGATGTTAAGTAGAACCGTTGTTTGATGGAGATCCATCAAACAACGGTAGAACCAACAACTTCGTAACTTTCATTTCCGATAAATTTAGAAAATACTTTTTAAGGCTGATATAATAGGGTGGAGTTTACTTATTGTGTGCTAATTGGCTAGTCTAGGAAGGTATCTTATCCGTCATGGATCCATTTATTATTACTTAATAAATAAAATAAATTTATACTAAAAACACCTTGGATATTTATTAAAAATTCTATTATTTGATTCACCTCGTGGTTTTTTAGGACCGACGGGATTTTAAAAAGTTTGCATTTAATAAGGTAAATTACACCAAAATAAAAAAATTTGTAAATAAAAAAGTTGTAGGCCACCTTCATAAAGTCAGACTTTTCATAATCCCCTCATGTCTTCATATTTACATAAGTTTTTATAAATTTCGACTACATCGAATTTGGCACACCCGGTAGTCCCTTTGCTACTCTGACACTGTTAATTTCTAGACAGAAAGAACACACAAAAAGAAAGGCGGGCGAACGGTTATTTGAGCAAAGAGAACTAAAACTAAACTAAACTAAAAAAAAGCGCAAAGGTATCAAATTAAACTTTTGTTTGTGAATTATTTTTATAAGAGGTATTTCATATGCAATATATTTTTCCTACGACCACATATGAAAATCATGGGTTTCACACCATTTTCATCCTCAGAAAACGTTAGGTTTCACCCATGGGCAGAAATTTTTTGAAAAATACTTTTTGCACATGTGTTGCAAAGTATCTTTCCACACATGTGCGGAAAAGCAGTTTCATTTGATTTGTGCAAAATTGAAGAACCGTTTTTACAAAAATGAGTATAGCTCATCAGTGTTCGTAGGAAAGATAGCGTACACAACTCGATAGAAAGTAACTTTCTTACACTCGCCTGTTGTTTCACTCGGCTGGCGCCTCATTCTCAACATTCACGCTCGTGTGAAATTTGTCACTCTCTTCTCTTGTTCATATGTAATAGACTATTTCGTTTTTAACCTTACCATATGAATAATAAGGTTACTCGTTCCAGACCTTACTAACTAGAAACCACAAAAAGGGTCCACTTATTACAAAAAAAGAATGAAACTGCGCCTCCTTTCAAGGGTCAGTCCCAATCCTTTTTCGTTGTTTAGGGATAAAAACATAAAAGATAAAAGTGTCACTGTTTATCCCTGGGATGAACAGGGATAGATCAGGGATAAAAAATTAAAATCGGGGATGAAAAGTGACAGGTGAGGAATTACAAACCTGGTTTTTAGCGCATTTGATATTTTAGACAAGTCATTCTTATTTGATTAAACAATCGTTTATTAACACTATTTTTATACACCCCACGCTTTTACCTTAGTCTGTTAAAAGTCACGTTAGTGTACTTAAAATTTTTTAGTTTTTTATACAGCTGATGATTTCAGTTGAACCGTTTAACTTAAAAGTGTTTTACGTATTTTTGAATTTAATATTTGGCTAAATAAAAAGTTTAAAAAATTCAGACAAATAAATGTAAAAATAACTAAATGCAAAATTTTTAAGTAGTTATACTACTACAATGAAAAAAAAAACAAATAATATATAAAACTAAAAAAAAGTTATGAAATATTCTTGAAGATCAGTTTCTAGTTAGTTAGGTATCTATTTATTTATTTAATTTAATTTTGGATAATTTTGAAGTAACCAAGTGCTTATTTGTTTTTTAAAAGATTTTTTTGACCTTTTGTTCAGTTCAGATGGTAGCAGGTTAAAGAGTTCTTTTCCAATGTATGTTTTTCTGTACATTTCTCGAGTTTTTTTGAACATTTTCCGTGTTTTTCTGACCATTTCCCCAGTTTTCCAGGATTTCCGAAAATTTTCCCAGGTTTTCCGAGCATTTCGCGAGGTTTTTCAAACATTTCTAAAGTTTTTTGAAAATTGTCCGAGGTTTTCTAAACATTTTCCGAAAATTTCCCGAGTTTTTTCTAATATTTCTCGAGTTTTTTGAAAATTTTCCAAGCTTTTCCAAACATTTTCCGAGTTTTTCCTGACATTTCCGAAAATTTCTTGAGTTTTCCCAGAAAAATTCTGAGTTGTCCGAAAAATTTTAAAGTGTAAGGACTGTACATTTGCCTCTGGCCTTAACTCTTGGAAGTCAGAAAATATATCTACTTTTTCTTACCTACATATCTATGCCTACACTGGGCAAGACGCGTCCACCCCTACAGAAAGTTGCATGTATACTGAAAGGAGTGACTGAAAGATTTTTCCAAATGATTTTGAATTAAATAAAATATCGGCAACACTGCACTATGGCAAAAACGCTTCCTCTCTCTTTTTTCCTATGTAAATTATTGCATAAGAAAAAAAAGACAGAGCGAGCATTGGAGTTCATGTGGTTACCTGCTATTACCAAACGAATAGCGACATCAGCGCCCTCACCGGTCGTCACCGGCTGATTTCAAAGGTCCTCAGTGCGTGAATTAAAGAGTATGCTATTGGCCTAATGAAAGCTGAGCGTCTATTATATTATTAGTTTATGCACCTACTATAATAACAAGATCACACATTTACTGTTCTATAAAGGAGCATATGAAACAGATTGGTTTTATTGCAACTACTGTAATTACGAGGCCAAACGGAAGTCCGACTTGGAAATGCATTTGCTGCGGCATCAAAGTGCTGGCGATATCAATGAGTTTAAATGCAACCACTGTATTAACAAGACCAAACGGAAGTCACATTTGATAGTATATTTGCTGTGCTATAAAGGAGCAGATGAAATAGATTGGTTTGATTGCAACTACTCTGATTACAAGGCCAAACGGAAGTTCGAATTGAAAATGCATTCATTTGCTGCGCCATAAAGAGGCAGACGACATCAATTGGTTTGAATGCAACTAGTGTTACTTCAAGACTAAACAAAAGCCCAAAGTGAGGGGACATTTGCTGCGGCATGCAAACGAAAACAATTATTGGTTTAATGGCATCAGTCATCCTCTGCCAATGGTGGATTTTTGATGAATCAAAAAAAACAATTTTGGGTTTGGTACAATAGAAAGATAATAATTAATTTAAGTGCAACCAATGTGATTACAATACATTACGGAAGGCTTACTTGGCGACACATTTGATTAAGCATTAAAGGGCAGACGAAATCAATTGATTTTAATACAACCACTGTCTCCAAGACCAATAGGAAATCCTGTTTGAAAATGTATTTGCCCTGTCATAAAGAAGATAATGCAATTTATTGGTCTGAATGCAACCAATGTGATTACAAAAGAGTACAGAAGACTTACTTGAAAGGGCATTTGCTGCGGCATCAAAGTGCAGGCGAAATCAATTGGCTTAAATGCACCTAGTAATAACAAGCTCACAGGGAAGTCACATTTGATAGTGCATTTACTGTGCTCTAAAGGAGCAGATGAAATAGATTCGTTTTATTGCAACTACTGTGATTAAATGGCGCAGCAAATGAATGCAACTAGTGTTACTTCAAGACCAAACAAAAGCCCAAATTGAGGGGACATTTGCTGCGGCATGCAAACGAAAACAATTATGGGTTTAATGGCATCAGTCATCCTCTGCCAATGGTGGATTTTTGATGAATCAAAAAAAACATAATTTTGGGTTTGGTACAATAGAAAAATAATAATTAATTTAAGTGCAACCAATGTGATTACAATACATTACGGAAGGCTTACTTGGTGACACATTTGATTAAGCATTAAAGGGCAGACGAAATCAATTGATTATAATGCAACCACTGTCTTTTCAAGACCAATAGGAAGTCCTATTTGAAAATGCATTTGCTCCGCCATAATGAAGATGATGCAATCTGTTTGTCTGAATGCAACCAATGTGATTACAAAAGAATACAGAAGACTTACTTGAAAACGCATTTGCTGCGGCATCAAGGTGTAGGCGAAATCAATTGGTTTAAATGCAACTACTGTAATAACAAGACCAAACGGAAGTCACATTTGATAGTGCATTTGCTGTGCTATAAAGGAGCAGACGAAATAGATTGGTTTTACTGCAACTACTGTGATTACAAGGCCAAATGCATTTGCTGCATTAGGAGGAAGATGACGTCGATTGGTTTTAATGCAACCAGTGTTATTTTAAGACCAAACACAAGTCCAATTTGAAATGACATTTGCTGCAGCATGCAAGGGCAGACATTTGGTTTAATGACATAAGGCATCTGCCAAGGGTGGATTTTTGATGAATTATAAAAAACATCATTTTCGGTTTGGTACAATAGAAAGGATTGATTTAAGTGCAACCAATGTGATTACAAAACATTACGGAAGGCTTACTTGGCGACACATTTGTTAAGCATCAAAGAGCAGAAGTTGTTGTTGTTTGAAATTGCATTTTCAAGTTTTAATGCAACCACAACGCCAAAGAAAAGTCCGATGAATTGCATGCATGCATTTACTTAGCCAAAAGCGGACAGATGAAATTAATATATCCTATAGATCCAGCTAGTGCAACCAAACGCAAGGCCAATGTGACGGGGCATTTAACGCGACAAGCAAGCCTAGACAATTGCTTTAAAGGCATCACTCATCCTCTGCCAAGGGTGGATTTTGGGTTTGATTCAAAAGAAAGGTAATTGATTTAAATGCGACCAGTGTGATTACAATACAATACGGAAGGCTGACTTGGAGACATAAATATCGCTTAGCATCAAATAAAATCGTTTGGTTTAGATGCAACCAATGTGATTTTAAGTCCAAACACCAGCCCAATTCAGGTGCATTAATTTATTTTTCCTTTTTTTTTGTTCTGCGAATAGTGGATTTTTGCTATATTTTTGTAGCATAATAATTCAGAGCAGTTAAGCGATTCACTAAGTGTTGTAAGAGCCTTGAAGAGAAAAATAAATTAAGTCTTTATACTGGAAGAAGCACTGCTTGAAAATAGTTTTGGAAAGTCATATAATAAGTTATATAGTTGATTTTTATAAAGCAATTTCATAAATTTGAGACATACCTATAGTTGATGTTGTATTAAAGTGACACCGCGTCATCAAAACCTTGATGGGCGGGAAAGGAGTAGAGGGGTACATACAGTGACATGCACTTCATTTAATTTTTTTATTGATATTGATTCCCAAAATAAGGCACTGCACTAATTAGTCATTAGCTTACTATTTAACTTGCTTTTTATTGATGTCTTCTTCTAAACAATTTCATTAAAAAGGAACATATATACTCTTATCTGGTTGTTACGAACATATTATTAACTTAGCCGGGCTTTGACGTTTTCTATTCGTTGTTGTTTTGACTGTTTATGTCAAACAAATTATGACGGAGCATTTTACAAAACAAATTACCGTTTTTGCAACTAAATCAATATTTGCTCATATTTTAATATAATTTTGGATCCTTTTTTATGTTTCGGATCTTTATTTATCAGGTAAGTACCTATTTGATTTCTCCGTTAAAAGGTCTTAGTGTTTTATCCTTCGGACATTAAACCCCGAGCGGCACACTGCATGTACAACGTGAAACACTAATTTTTTAAGGCTTCTTTACTTAGATTTTGCCGCAAAATTTGGTTTACCATAGCTATGACGCGGTGCCACTTTAATACAATATCAACACAAATAGTTAATGCTTAAGTTAATTTTTGCGGTAAAATAGACAAGAGAAAAATAGAGTTGATAGCAGAGTTAAAAGAGAAAAAGTACTGAAAAACTCTAACAGAGACCAAGATTGTTACAAAAGAATAACCTGCTTTCATTCCGGAGTCTTTAGAAAACAAAATAATTCTTAGCTCATAGCCTTACTAATAGTGTTTTAGTAAATATAGCAAAAATTATATTAAAGCACTTAATCTGAAAAAAGAAAACTTAAAAAACAAAAATGACAAGAAATAAATTATTTTTGTCTAAGGTTTTGTATATAATTTATGTATGAAAATAAATCGTTTTTACTATACCTAGAAAATAAAAAATAACACATAAACACAGTTATTGAACAAAAAAGTTGAAGATAGATTAGGTTTGATTATGGTATTATTTAATTTTCAAATATTTAATTTTAAAATATCATAAAATGTCGTAAAATTCGTAACATACATGACGTTGTAGAAGGCCTGTGTCAAAATTAGAAGCACCTTGATGATAGCCAACCTTCCTAGCAGTCCTTCAAAGTCCTGTAAAAATGTTTAAGCAAAAACATTTGTTTTAGGCTGTACTCCAGCGCAGTCTACAATGACGTTTTCCCGGAATTCTCAACTCCTGAAATTCAGCAAAAACCAGTCGATGATCTTTATCTGTTAATGAAATCAATGCACATTGATAAAATAGTCAATTTTCCTTTTCCCACTGCGCCTGATCTAATGCAGTTGAGAACAGCCGAAAGGCGGTTAGAAATTTTAGGTAGGTACTTCAGTATTTTCAAAAACAATGAACCAATTAATCAGCAGGTAGAGGTATAAGGTAACTGATAATGAGTAGCGCAGGATCCTTCATCAGTTACCTTAGGTAGAGGGTTTCTCAAATTCAATATTCTTGGAAGATTCCAGGTACTTCTAGAATTTATAAACAATTTATAAATTATTAAATGATGACCTATAATATAATAGCTATTATTAATACATTCTAAAATCAAATTTAGATTTTTTTTAGTTATACTATACAATTCTATCTTTCTTAGGTGCAC
Organism: Aspidapion aeneum; assembly: GCA_963576565.1. Lineage (NCBI taxonomy): Eukaryota > Metazoa > Arthropoda > Insecta > Coleoptera > Brentidae > Aspidapion > Aspidapion aeneum. The sequence continues at coordinate 45,250,735 of OY755046.1, read as the reverse complement.
TTAAGGACGGTAAAGTGACAGCTTTAGGACAGGCGATATCAAAATTCCCAGTTTTACCTAGATATGGAAAAATGTTAGCTTTGAGTCATCAACAAAACTTGTTGCCTTATACCATATGCCTCGTGGCCGCTTTATCAGTCCAGGAAGTATTACTGGAGGTAAGATATGTCACAATATTCCTTTTAATTTTTCTCCGGGCTTGAGAGATTTACTGAGACTGATTATATCTGTCTTCGTAGTGACGTCAAATTTCGCCGCAAACCTGAGGCTACCCTGACTGATATTGCAATTCGGCAGTTGGTCTGTTTTTAGTAAATTTCCACATTTCATATTTCCTTTCAGACACCACCCCATTAACCCAAGTAACATTATTACCACTCAAGGCTTTATTAATTTGGTTCCAAGGTTATTTAGAGGGTGCTGTTATGGCTTTTAGGATCAATTTGGCTACAAAAAGGTAATTTATATTGCCAATTACCTAAAGAGGTGTTATACAACCAAAAAGTGTTCTTCTGTTCCTTTTAGATACTTTTGGTTTTATTGATTTCTGATTTATAAAGATGGTCTTATAAAACCCTTTTACCTAAAGTTTTTAAAAAGAAATAAATAAAAACTTTGGTCTTTTAGTTTTTTTCATTACTTTAGGTCATAACAAAAGTGTTTTATAATAGAGCTAAAAGGTTACCTTATATCCTATTGTTTTTGTAGTTACCAGTAGTTTAATAGTAAATATGATTATATAGGCGGCCATATAGAACCTAGTTTCCTTAAGGTTTTTAAGAGTGGTAAATATAAACTTTAAACTTTTGGTTTTTGCCATTACTTTTAGGCATTTTAAACAGGTTTTATTGGAAGGCTTAAAGGTAAACTTAATTCTTTTGTATTTTTGGTTACCCATAGCTGCATATTAAATATTATTTAAATAGGCGGTCATATAAAACTTTGTTTCCTTAAGGGTTCTAACAGAGGTAAATAAATACTTTCGTATTTTAGTTTTTACTAGTACTAGTACAGATTGGTACCTACCTATTGCAAGATTGATTATTTATTATCCTCCTGGGTAGGGCACCCAAGCCTAGATAAGGCCTGTTTAAACGGCCAATATAAGAGGTTTCCCTCCAACCTGCAGGCACACCTGATTGTGTGCACTGGCCCTCCTGATTGTGTGCAAATTGCACGATAAAAAACATTTAAATTTAACACAACCCAAGTAACATTATTACCACTCAAGGTTTTAGTAATTTGGTTCCTAGGTTATTTAGAGGGTGCTGTTATGGGTTTTAGGATCAATTTGGCTACATAAAGGGAATTTATATTACCAATTACCTAAAAGGGTGTTATACAACCAAAAAGTGATTTATAAAGGGAGTATATATTCCTTCTGTTCCTTTTAGATACTTTTGGTTTTATTGATTTCTGATTTATAAAGATGGTCTTATAAAACCATTTTACCTAAAGTTTTTAAAAAGAAATAAATATAAACTTTGGTCATTTAGTTTTTTTCATTACTTTAGGTCATCACAAAAGTGTTATATAATAAAACTAAAAGGTTATCTTATATCCTTTTGTTTTTATAGTTACCAGTAGTTTAAAAGTAAATATGATTAGATAGGCGGCCATATAGAACCTAGTTTCCTTAAGGTTTTTAAGAGTGGTTAATATAAACTTTAGACTTTTGGTTTTTGCCATTACTTTTAGGCATTTTAAAAAGGTTTTATAGGAAAGCTTAAAGGTAAACTTAATTCTTTTGTATTTATAGTTACCCATAGCTGTATATTAAATATTATTTAAATAGGCGGCCATATAAAACCTTGTTTCCTTAAGGGTTCTAACAGAAGTAAGTAAATACTTTCCTGTTTTATTTTTTTAGGTATTTCTTGTAAAAATAATAGATATACCTAGGTACAGATTGGTACATACCTACCTATTGCAAGATTGATGATTTAAAGCCCAATAATTAATAATTGTTGACAATAATTAATAATTGTTGAGTTTCCGTCCTCCTGGGTAGGACACCCAGGCCTAGATAAGGCCTGTTTAGACGACCTATATAAGAGGTTGCCCTCCACCCTGCAGGCACAACGAATATTATTGCACTGGCCCTCTCGATTGTGTCGAAATTGCACGATAAAAAACATTTAAAAGTGTTGAATTATACGCTTTTAAACACTTTAAAAACAAATACAAAAAATTTAAGTGAGGTTATGTTGACTATGTTTACATCGTTTTTTTTTTGTTGGTTTCATAAGGGCACTCAAAAATCCTTTTTGCAATACAGTAACAAATAAAACCAAGTGACCACTATAAAACCATAATGGCGTATATAAATTTATTTAAAAAATATTGTAAAGAGAAAATATTTATCTAGTCGTTTTAGCAGTGTTTTTTAACAATAATTTTTTTATTTAATTTTGATTTATGTAAACCAAACAGACTTTTTAATTGGTGAATAGTGTAAATGATTTTTTTTTAATTTTAAATATTTATTTTGTTCTTAAAAAGCATTCTTGAGCCGGCGCGCTTGTTTTGAGAGCTTTTCAGATACCATTTTATCAGAAAAATAAATCTGGCAGGCAATTTGATCATCAACAAAACGACAAACTCGGTATATTTTTATGTGATTAAATAATTTTGGGACTCTGATATTTTTGGCAATTTTGTGACCTAAATTATTTTATATAGCCATTGTGAATCTAAAATATCGCCATAGGAAAACTTATTTACTCTAAAGGTATTATGGTATTCAACAGAATCGCCAGGATACCAAATTACCAAATCTAGTTTTATAATAGGATAGAGGACGTTTCTGAGTTGCTGTTAGAACCTGGCATAATAGCTTTAGACTCTAAAAGTTTCTATACTGGTGGAACCGCTAGAGGGCGAAGCTGGAGTTTATTTCTTATGGTTTTATAGTGAGTTTAATACAAAGGTTGCCACCACCAATTGGGGAGTCCCATTTAGGAGGTCTAAGGGGTATATAAGGGTAATGGGAACGTGCTAGCGACCAAACATTGAAACTAATGGTTTTAAGGAAAGGCGCTGGCAACCTTTTAGATTCTGCTATAAATAAAGAAATGTTACTTGGGAACAGTTTAAAAAACAAATACAAAACATTTAAGTGAGGTTATGTTTACTATGTTTACCTTCTCTTTTTTATTGGTTTCATAAGCGCACTCAAAAATCCTTGTTGCGACAGAGTAACAAATAAAACCAAGTGACCACTATAAAACGATAATGGCGTATATAGAATTATTTTAAAAATATTGTAAACAGAAAATATTTATCTAGTCGTTTTAGCAGTGTTTTTTAACAATAATTTTACTTTAATTTTGATTTATGTAAACCAAACAGACTTTTTTAATGGTGAATAGTGTAAATTATTTTTTTTTATTTTAAATATTTGTTATTTAGTTATCAAAAAACTATTAAAAAGCATTTGTGAGCTGGCGCGCTTGTTTTGAGAGCTTTTCAGATACGATTTTATCAGAAAAATAAGTCTGGCAGGCAATTTGATGATCCACAAAACGACAAACTCCTCATATATAGGTATATTTTTATGTGATACAATAATTTTGGGACTCTGACATTTTTGGCAATTTTATGACCTAAATTTATTTATATAGCCATTGTGAATCTAAAATATCGCTTTTTTATAGGAAAAATTCTTTACTCTAAAGGTATTATGGTATTCAACAGAATTGCTAGGATACCAAATTACCAAATCTAGGTTTATAACAGGATAGAGGACGTTTCTGAGTTGCTTTTAGAACCTGGCATAATAGCTTTAGGCTCTAAAAGGTTCTATACTGGTGGAACCGCTAGAGGGCGAAGCTAGCGTTTATTTCTTATGGTTTTATAATGAGTTTAATACATAGGTTGCCACCACCAATTGGGGAGTCCCATTTAGGAGGTCTAAGGGGTATATAAGCGTAATAGGAACGTGCTAGCGACCAAACATTGAAACTAATGGTTTTAAGGAAAGGCGCTGGCAACCTTTTAGCTTCTGCTATAAATAAAGAAATGTTACTTGGGAATCGTCCCTTAACACTTGTTACGCTCGTACCGAGAAGGTCCAACAAGACCGAAACTAGTATACGAGCTACTAATATCCCCGTTTTGAGGAATTGCCCGCAAGCTTTGTTGTTTTTTTTTATAATTTTTTTCAAACATTGAATTTTTGCCGCAACTTCGACAGTAAACCTGGTGGAAATCGTATTCCAGAAATCGATTACCATTATTTTTGACAAAGTTTTATTATTTCAGAGCGCTAAAAACAATTCAACCCGTGAGCTACGCCATAGATGGCGCTGCTTATACTTCATGAATAGGGTCACTGCATCATGAAGACGTAGTGTCTTCTTACCAGGCTTCCAGGATGCAGTGAACTCATTCATGAATTGTTAGTAGTTCATTTGAATCTAATATGACGAAACGCTTGGAGCAGTCATTTTCTATCCATGGTTTTAATACGCTTTAGTAGTACACTCGCCCACTTTTTTAATATCATATTAGTATTTCCACATTTGTGAAATACTAAGAAACGGTGCATTGTTTAGCAACCCCGCATGGTGTAAGTAGGTATAATGATTTAGTTAAGGATTTCCTCTTAGCAGTTTTTAAATCCTGTTGAAATTCTGGGCTTTCCAGACGAATTTAAGCAATTTTAAGGTGACATTAAAAAAGTGGACGACCGTTGATCTATATAACTATGTGATTCAGGGGCTTAAGATTTTATAAACCAGTCATTTTAAGGTGCCGATTGTCCCAACCACCCCAGAAGAACTGAAGTCATGCAGAATTAAATGGGCCGCTCTCAGGAAGCAATGGGCGGGCGAGGGCAACTCGCTGTTATTGGGCGACAATGCTGTTTTACTAAAGGCTGTTGGGGCTGCCGAATATGCCCATTCACAGGGAAAACTGCAGGAGTTTTGTGAAAAGAATGGGTTGCGACACAAAGCCGTTGTAGAGATTAGGTAAGAGAAAAATTCAAGATTTGAACAGTATTTTTGCTATTTTGTGTACAGCAATTTTTATAGGTTTTCCATACACAAAATTATATTAGCCCCTGCTCTTAGCACTACTGATACTAAACTCAAACTAGCCAAGAATATTAAATCTAACTTAGCATACAAGGTTTTAAAAGACGGCGGGGAGGGTCAAAACTGAGAGTGAATAATCAGAGGAAAACCTATCTGGTTAATACTATTAAAAAGTGCTGTATAATTGCAATCTCTTTTATTGATCTTCCTAACCAAGAAAATCGTATTTTCAAGTTAGTATTAACTTTAATGTACTCTAATTCTCAATTTAGAAAACTAAGACATCAACTAACATCCGAAATCAACCGAAATATACCAGAGGCCGAAATAGTGGTGGATCCTAAATTGGAGCCTCCAAATGACATTCAGGTAAATCGATTTTCTTTAACAATGCATTTTATTTTACGTGCGTGTGTTTTTGTTTTCTTCTATGGGTACTGCGATTAGTTTACTACCTTGTGAGTCTCATCTAGTTTGGTTTGGTGTTTTACCTGCAACTATAGACCACTGGAAACATTTACACACCTGCTTTTTTTGGGAAGTGTATATTTGGTCAGGCCTTTTACAAATCACTTATGTATTACTGGTGATGTACAGTCGTACTCAATATTATTTTTTCCCAAAGACATTTATAAAAAGTTTTCTTTCTTATCACCGGTGATATTTTAAGGGTTTTGATTACAGGGTAATAACTATTTGTTTGTATGTGTGTTAGTATTACTTCCACACCTGGTAGGCCCAATATGAAACAAAAATAACCACTTGCCGATTGGAAGCTGACGTAGTGCGCCATCTAGTGGTAACAATTCAAAGTTTGTATTAATTCCATATGTAATTAATTTTGTCTGTTCCCAAACGTAAAAAAAAAACATATATTTTATATGATGTCTTATAAAGGTCGTAAGTTGTCAGACAAAAATACAAAAGTACCCTGCCCAGAATGTTAACGCTTGTGAGTAAACGTGTTGAAAAACACGCACAGGCAATTTAAAATAATTTTTATTTGGCAGTGATCCACAATTTTTTAAATATTTTTTAGTCAAAGCTACTAAGGCAAATTCTTTTATCGGGAATGGGTGACCAAGTTGCCAAAAAAGTTACTTTGGAAGAAGTAAATGACAGAGAAGACAAAGCCAAATTCAAATACGCATATTGGGCGAACGAGATGGAAGAACCGGTATTTCTTCATCAAGGCTCTGTCTTAAGGAAAACGCTTCCGGAATTTGTCGTGAGTAAAAGCCCCTGTATGAAAACACAAAATAGTAATATTAGCAGAACATTTATAAACATAAAAAAAATATATTTTTGGTAATAATTTTCAGTTTTTTAATTTTTATTAAATAATTTTAATACTTTCTTTTATTGCAATGCATAATACTACAAAATTTTGATTGTCTGTTGGAACAGAACAAAAATTTGAATATTTGATTGTTTGAAGGAAGTTATAACAAAAAGTCGATTTTTTTAACGCTCTTTATCTAAAACACAATAATTTGACCTATTCTATCACCCCTTAAAGTTTGGTGCATCATTTAAATTACACCATGTATACTTATTTTTTTAGGTTTATCAAGAAATATACGAAACCAACAAGATTTACATGAGAGGAGTCACTGCTATCGATTCGAAATGGTTATCGACCTATGTGCCGGCTATGTGTAATTTAAGTGAACCCCTTGCTGATCCCCCACCATTTTTCAATCAGAATACGGGTAGGCTACCTTTACTTATGATAATAATATAAATACAGGGTTCCCAAGGCTAGATCTTTCATGGCAAAAGCCGTATGTGCCAGACAGAATATTTGTGACAGACGGAATGTTTGTGACAGACAGAATATTTATGCTCGTCAAAGAAAATGAGATATATTGCGCAAAGCTACAAGTTCTTTCCTCCTAATTATATTTAAAAAAATGCCCTTACTTGACTGCACAGCCCGACTCGATCGATTTGGTATTTTTATATTATTTTCTTGCAAGAGTTTTATTAGTTACGTACTGTGAGTTTCGTAGTTTGGTGCGTACTAATATGGTAAAACTATATGAATAAGCCTTTTGAACAGTAGTGGCAACTTCGCCCTATGCCCGTCTCTTTTTTTCCTATTTTATTTTATGTGTGTCTATACTAGAACACACGGCTTGCTCCAATGGAAGACCCAATCTTAATAACCCTGTATAACAAATAAAACATGAACTAAATTGGATTTGGATTAACATTCAAAAAGGAAGAAATTATTGGTATCATTTATAAATTGTTCTTCCATTCAAAATTATATCCAACATTACGGGTTAATTTTTAGTGTCAAAAAAAGCAATTCAATCATTTTAACCGTCAATATCCGTATATAATATATTTTCAAAAAGTTATTTTATTGAAATTTTGACTGCATCAAAAACTCTTTGAGAAAATTGATAATAAAATTAAGTTTTGTATGTTATCGTTAAAAATATTTTAGGAAAAGTTTACTGCATGATTACGGGGACTTTTGGACCTCAGGCGTGGTCCTTGCCGAACACTCAAATGGCATATCCAGAAAACGTAGATTGTTTTAAATGGTTTGCTCGTTTTCTACTGGAAGGAAAGGTAATTATTTAGGTTGGATCGAAGGTTCGAAAAGACAAAAGAACGAAATACAAAAGATTAAAATTCCATAAAATCAAAACAACAAAATATTTAAAAAACTAAAGATCGTATAAAAAATATAAAAAAAAAAACAACCAATGATTCAAAAAATCATATTAAAAGTATAAAATAAAAATATTATATTGTCCATTCGAATTGATTAACATTCACACCATTTTTACTAGAGGCCCTTAATAGATTTTGACCGTTGTTTTAAACACATCAGTCCAATTTATCGCAGGCATTTTATTTTGACTAGCGTCAGTGTGAAGGAAAAAAGGTAAATTTGGATCTAGTCCAAGTAGTTGTAAAGATTCTTTTAAGATGGATTGAGTTGATTCCTTCTTCTGCTTTACTCTTTCGGTTAAAGTTGTGAGATAACAGAGGAGAAATTTGGCAAAACCAATTAGCTGTACCAACAAACGATTAAAGATCGGAAGAGTTCTTTTGTCGAAGTTCGTATCATATAACTTTGTGTTCAAGATAGTCTAGGTGGTCCATTCCAAAATACCATTTTTGTTAAAGAAGATCGTAATTGATGCATTCTAACTTATTAAAACACGAAATAACTGTGTCGTAGATTGCTCTGATGATCTTTCTAGCTGTAGTTTTGCCAGTATTCACTTTTCAAATTCAAATTTATTAAAGCTTTGGCATCTCCCAGAATTCTTATGAAATGTTTGGGGGTCAGGTAATACTTTAGTTGCCTATAATCCACACAAAGTCGAGTTTTCTCCTCTTTTTCCCTCAACAATTACAATCGACGAGTATTACTAATAGCTTGGTTGACTGCTGCGAATGACAGCAAAAGCTCTCTGCATTAAGCTTGTTTTCCTTTACTGAAACATGTAGTTGTTCTAACATTTAAGATTGTTGTGCCAGTATTTCTGATATCAGTCTCGAAACAAATATACAAACCAAACCATGTGACATTATTTTCTTAGATTCAGTCGTTGTCCAAGATGATCGGTTTAGGAAGTGTTTGTGTAGATGTTTCTCCTTGAACGGACATTATCGCGGTTGTTAAGGTTCTGTTCTATTACTACTGGCAGCATGAATGATATTATCAACAGCTTCATCTTTTTTTCATGCAAATAAATCACAGATTAGTTGTTGAAGATTTGGTTCCAATTGAAAGACCAAATTCTATTTTAATGTTAGGAAAACTATTTTGCTCGTAGAGAAGGATTGCATATCGATAAGACTTATTATTTTTATAATTTATATTTCAACAAGCGTGTCTTTTACACAGAGCATCTACTTTCTTGAGGTAGTTTCTTAAAGTCCAGAAATATCGAGAGATCTTTTGCCAAACTAAAGCTTGGTAGCGTGATTGTTTATTTTGATGTCGTTCCGAATTTTACTGATAAAAACATATAATTGATATAAAGCCTATTCATTTGACGAGCTCCACGCGGTTTCTGCTACAGGTTTTAATCTTAGTGTATTATTTTGTTGTTGTTGAGTTTGAATTCACTCGAGCGCCATGTCGTCGAGATGACGCATTTTGAAGGAATCCTCGTAGCGGTGAAAGAGACTAAAAATTACGTGCACGTCTCACTATAGACAATAACGGGCTAATGTTAGCATTGGAGTTAGTTTTGATTTATAATTGTTTCAATAACTGACAAAGTTTACTGGCACAATTTTTCAGTCTCTACTTAGCCACAACTTCCATTGCCTCTATAAGAAGATTCTTATAAACATAATATGAGGCGAAAGCGAAGGTTGACAATAAAATTACGATAAACATAAGGTGGCACATGCTTCCATAAATCCCATACCTCCCAAATTTTCAATTAAAATGTTATTTAATTATAAAAATATTTATTTTAGGTCTTTAAAAAATTACAAAAATACACATCATCATTACTGAGCCAACCGAGTGTCATGGTGAAAACTTGGGCAAGGTTACAACCTAGAACTGAAGCCTTACTTAAAGCGCTTGTTAGCAAGAAATGTTGCAGTAAAGACAGGCTGATTGGCGTATGGAAAAACGAGCCAAAATGTAAGTTTATTTCAATAGTTTCAGCATTTACAAAAAAGCCTCTAGACTTGAAAGTCCTAAGTTACATTTGTAATAAACAGGGTTGGTTCGCGCGTTCGAGGCTGAAAAATTCGGCAGATACTTGGTCTGCGGCCTCATTTCCCTCGTGCCCAGAATGCCCTGGTATTCATACTAATGACACCTTGTTAGCACTACCAAGTGCATTTAGCGAATCCCTGTAGCACCTCATGGTGGTAAGATTTTTGTTGTCCTGTTTGTCCATTCGTAGTCAGTAATCCACCAGGCCCAATGGCTACGACTTCGGCCTGGAATATAGTAGCCAATTGACCAAGATTATGTGACTTTTTATTGAATACTAACAACTCCAGATCCAACGCCTGCTGGCCTTTTGTATCCGTCGGTATACCAGAAGCAATCGTTATTTAAAAAATTAGTCCTGTTCTTTACCCAGTCCTTCCTCTCCGGGAGGATAATGTTGAATACCTTTCTGCTGTATACTGTGTTGGGCATGACGTCGGATATCGTTTCTAGAGTTGCGTGCAACTCTTGTTTCGTGCCATCCTGGTGGTTGGCCCTTATTCTCTATGTTGCTCTTCGCGCCTCCGCCTCTGTGAAAATGTGAAGCGGAGGTAAATTTAGTAAGCATTAAAGCGGAATGTCTGGAATGTCTCTAATGATTGCTCCTACATCATCCGCATATCCCAATACCTCTATATCTAGCAATTCCAAGGTGGCAAGAAGATCATCGACCAGCAGAGACCACATGAGGGGAGACAGAACTTCTCCTTGTGAATAACCTCTAGCAGCTTTGAAACTTACCATCTCGTCGTTAACAGTGGTTTTAATCACGTGATTTTCGAGTGTGGACCTCATGAATCCCGTGATGAGGGAATTGGCTAGTGCATTGTTAAATGCTCTTTCTATATCAAGAAAAATGCCTGTCCAACAAGCTTGTTTAAAGCTAGTTCTGTTGACTTTTCTGCTTGGTACGCATATTGGTTTGCATCTGGGCCGAAGAGATTTTGGAGTATTATCTGCATGATATGTAATGATATGATGGTATGTAAACTACCTTAACTTCAGTTCAGCCGGTTGAAATATAATTCCATACTAGGCTGGCCCTGAACAGTTCCAGTAGCACTGGAAGAATAACATCTAGGCCCGGTGACTGTATAGTACCAACCCTTTTTTAGTTTGGTTCGTTGTGAATCTCTGACTTTTCACGCGTGTTAAGCAGATGAAAAATCGTTTTTAATGTTTCGAGGGAATGTAGTTTTAAATGCATTTTGTGAAATATTATGACGAAAAAAATTTCATTAGAATTGAAAAAAGAAGTTGCAGATTATGAAACTGTTGCGATTCTAACCTTAGTTATTTTTTCAGATCTTTTGACGGAATATCTGAAATGGATACCAGAATCAGCTCACAGCGAAATAGGAGTATTTTGGCCACCGCTTGACTGAGGTACTCGTAAGTGTCTAATTTACTTGCAATATTTAAGGATGTTAATTTATATTTAAAGAAGTAAAAAAAGTTCAATATATTAAATCGTTGAAAATTTAAATAGACTGAGCTAATTAGTACTTTCTATAAACGTTGCGAAATCTAATTGGGTTTCCGTTTTATTTTTACACTCGAGGGAAAGCATCTCACGGTGCGGGGTTTGGCGAACCTGGCTAGATAGCGAAGGCGAAGGAATTTGTTCCCTTACATTTGGGTAGATTGGTAAAACATATACACTAGAGGCCCTGGGTATATTTCCCCAGAGGTAAACAACTCGTATTGTACTCTCTTTCTAGGATAATCCAGTTTTCTAGAAATAGATATACATATAATTAATTTTATAATTTTTGATACAATATAACTATATTTGGTTTAATTTTTTCTATCCTTAAAATTGTAGACCAACCCCCCTGTTGAAGCACTTGGTATATTAGTAATTACATATACAGGGTGTCCCAAACAAAAGCAACTCCTTCGGGATTTCAAAAAAGGTTTTTAAAATAATAGAAGACCTTGAAAAAAATTTTTAATGTCATTGGCCGTAGTGAGCTAATACAAATCTGACATTTTATTAAATTTGTTTACAATATGGCAAAGATATTTTAATTTTTCAAAAACAAAAACAATTTTTAGTTTTAGTTTAGTTTAATTTTTAATTGCGATACCTATACTTTTATGTAGAGTGATAGATAGAACCATAAGACATGACATAAACAGCACACTGTTTCAAATAAATGTGGCAAAAATGTCTAATGCAATTTTCTGTCTACGTCCCTGGGTAAGACATACAATTTTGGTTAAAGAAGAAAAAACTACTCCGAGCACAGTCAGCTGATGCTGCCTACTTAACAAAAAAAACATTGCCAAAATTATCATTTTTTGTATTATAACATTGCAAAAAAATATTTAATGCATATTTTGAAATGCCTTTCATTGGCGGAAATAAATGGAATTAAAATTTAATTTTATGCAGATTTTTTGGTGACAATTTGTTTGCAGTGTAGGGGAAGCTGGGGTAGGTTCCACCAAAGGAAGCATTCAAGCACTACCTTTTTTTCGCTTAGTCTTAGTCTAATTTTGTTCTCTACCTTCAAAAGTCATTATGCACATTGTTTTAGTTAAATAATACTGGTCGAAGTGTTGTTTTAGTAGAAAAACGGTTTTTCTACAAGCGTGCGAAAAGTGTCACTTACTGGTCGAAGTGTTGTTTTAGTAGAAAAACGGTTTTTCTACAAGCGCGTGAAAAGTGTCACTTTTCCACAACCATTTTAGTTTTGAATTTGCCACTTTTCCGAACGCTTCGAAAAACCTAAGAATCGGTATCTTAATATTTATTTATTTCGGTGTCCTTAACAACAGAACTTTCAAACAGTTGTCATTATCAAAATTTTAATACTTTACTGGCAACGATCTGGCCAAGCTTTGGCAAAAAAAGTGTCCGGTCATAAAATTTGTGATGTGTTGTGGATGTTTAGGGATACAAAATCTATGAATTTAATAACTTTCTTTTTATAATTTTTGGTCTTTTATGTTTTTCGCACACTCGAGAACAAGTAGTTTTCCTAACTCTTGCGAAAAGTTTCTTTTCCGCGCTTTTAGCAAATATACTAATTTATATAAACTAAGGTGCGTTTTGAAACTGCAATATTTTGTGTGTATTTAAGGTAATTTTAATAGTAACATATTTTTGTTTAGAATGATAAAACTGTACGATTTCCGTTTAATTGTGGTTGTATCATAATATACATTTTTGGTTTCCGACATATCGAAAAAGATTTTTCCACAATTTAGAGGGAAGATTCAACCCGGTCAAATCCTCCCCATTTTCGGAAACTTTTTTTGGTCATGTGACCTTTGAAATCACAAAAATTCACGTTGTGTGTTGGGTAAAAAACCCGGCCGCGGAACTTAAATGCAAAAAAACCATTTTTTTTTAGAAATCCCCAAAGGGTGCTTTTCGGGATATTTTCGTTTTGGGGAAGACCAAAGACCGCTCTTTCAGGACTCCAAAAAGAACCGTTCTAGTGATTCTATAGGTTTCACGTTAACCATATTGAAAGTTATATCACAAAGTATACTTTGTGGTTACATGCAGTTTTCACACGTACAATATTGACTATTTTTAAGTACCAAAGTGTTTTCAAATGTTACATTATCCGTTTTATTTTCACTTCAAATAATAAAAATTGCATGAGTTAAAACCTTTTCCGATATTTGGCAAACCAAAAATATTAGGTTATATTATGGTAGAACTAAAATTACCTTAAATTCACACAAATTATTGCATATTATTATAAAAAAACATTTATTGTAAAAAAATTCAAGTACGCGAAAATGGTGTAAAAAGAATTGAGATAAAAGTAAAGCCAAGTTCTCCAATACAAATTTTTAAATGAAAGGTTCTCGAGGTTTTTTGAAATTTCTTAACTACTTTACTACTTTATTGAAGCCTATGAACCCTGGAGGGGTTGTTTTTTTCTATTGTTTTGGTGTTTTTAGGTTTTGAAGTTTTTTTTTAAATTTTCTCTATGTCTGATCAGTCACTTTTTGTCCCAATTTTTACAGTGATACATTTATCCCTAAAAATTGGGGTAAAACTGAACTTTGTATACCAAAAGTGCGAAAAGTTAGTTGTATGGTCGAATTTACTCCATTGCATGGTTGAAACTATCCCCGTATTGCAGAGCATAAAAAAGTGTAAGAAAATTAGTAACATAACCAAGTTTTTTATACAGTTGTAACTGAATATTGCGCATAAGGCTTTGCTCTAAAATTTCTATTAAAAAAATCACTGAATTCTACCTTCGAATGTTCCCCACTTTTTCCTACCTATATCATTAAATATTTTGTAACGTATTAGATATTAGCGTCACAATTGCATTCATAAATATTAACATATTTGGCCTGTTATTGTTAAAAGCCTACAAATTCGAATATTTTTTAAAATAAAAATGCATTGCGTCATTTCCTTCTAAATTAGTATAAAATATAATATAATGTCAAGACTAACCCAAGAAATATTTATATGACTTTCAACTGAATGTGTGGCGTCGGTCGCCCCTATATCAAAACTGGAGTTATTTGTTGTTTGAACTCGGTTTATTTAACGACCGATCTACGTCGCAACGTATTATTCCATTAGTTTCCCAACGTCATTTGAACGGTCTTTTGTTTGACGTATATGACCTCTGACCTACTAAACGACTAACGCACTTACGGAAATTTAAGAGAATTGCTGGCCAAAAGTCTTCGTAACTTCGCCGACAACGATAACTTTAAGAATATTTGACAGTTTGAAATAGCCTTTTTAGTACCGGTTTTAGTCGTTGAATTCCTTAGCGATGACATGGTCTGCTACACAGACAACTCAAGGCTAACAGACCGGAATTGGACCGGTGCAGGAGTGTACGTGAAAAGCAAGGGTATGGGAAAAAGCTACTCGCTGGGAGCCAATGCAACGGTCTTCCAGGCGAAGGCTTACGCTATACTGGTGGTAACATGGGAGGAAGAAATTAGGAACGAAACAGGAGAGCGCCTTCGCATCTGTTCAGACAGTCAAGCTGCGCTGAAAGCACTGTACAGACCAACCATGTCCACGGGTTTGGTGTAGGAGTGCGCCGATACACTTCAGGAGTTGGCTGGAGTAAAAGAGGTGGAGCTCGTATGGGTCCCAGGTCACATGGGAGTCCCAGGAAACGATAAAGCGGACGAACTCGCCAGGATTGAATCCCGGAAGAAATGCGTCGGGTCAGAGCCTTTTCTAGGGCTCACAAGAGGGCAAATGAAGTCGGCCCTAACAGAGTATGCCCATAAAGAGATACAAAAGCAATTGACCAACACAGGAAACGCCGCACAGTGGGGCCGGGATACATAAAAGTTACCAACAATTCTGTATGCATATAATGTTTATTGAAATTGTCTATAAACGCATATTTATTCTTAAAATTAATAATTTAATGAAAAATTATTGTCGCCCGAGCAGTTAGCCGAGGTGTGCGGTACGCTAACGCAGTACTTACATATAGCAACAAAATTTAATATTAAAACTTAAAGTAATTTACAAAAACAACAATCCTTATGTTCCCTGATTGTAATTTCATTATCTAGGTAAAATAACCTTTAATTTGATAGCCCACAACCCATGTTAATAAAATGAATAAATTTAAAAATGATCTATTTAAAAAAATAAAATTTAAAGGACTAAAAAAAACAACCAAACAAAACTAAACTACGCTATAATTATCACAATCTGAAGTAGCGGGGAGACGATAGAGATGGATTTTGGCAAAAAAAAATTTGGGGGTCTTTTGATTGCGGATTCCCGACCACCAATTTTAATGGAACCAGCCAGGTAACCAACCTGTCTTTTTCTCCGATGAGATTGTACTGATTCCTTGATAAGCCAACTTCTACAAGAATCGAGAGCGCCTCATTTTGAGACAATTGATTGTTAGTCGTTTCTTTTACTACTTTTGTTAAAAAGTTTATGTTTTCAGAAGCTCAATCGGGATTTAAAGATAATTCTTTTAATAGTTTGGAAGCTTAAATATGTAATATAAACTCCATTTGGGCAGCATATAATATTTCCTCGATTGTGTTTTTTTTACTGCATTCTGTAAACTCTGTTAGCAGACGACATACTTTGTAATAGACAAATTTTGGAAGTTAAATTACTTTCCAACCAATTTCTGTTTCTCCAAATAAAAGTTGACTCATTTCTAGCAGCTTTTTTCCACTTTTCTTTAAACTATAACATACATTTTGACACTTGGTCTGAATTTAAAGACGAACATTCTTTTACTTTTATCGAAATATCATGACGGCTGATTTCAAAATAATCCACATATTAGTTTTTTTGAAGTGTAAACTTCTTTAGTCGCGTTTAGCAGTTTTTGTGGCCCGGCCATGTAACGCTCATTCGGGTGAAGTCGGCTCGAGTCGACTAACTCTGAGAGGAACATTCAGCGAGCGATATAATGATGCAGATGAAGGCTAGTATTATTAATTTCGCCTTGTTGAAGTTTACACTTCTGCCGTGTGGTCTTCAGCACACAAACATTTTCGACCCTAATATTTCTAAATTCTGTCTTTATTAAAATATAACAAACTTATTTTCTCCTGTCATTTTTAGCGCACAATATACCAAATTATAATTAATTATTATCTATAGTGATCCTACTGAAAGCTACAAGAACAAAAATTATATATCTTTGCTTTTGTGAAAAATAATTTGAAGCATTTTTGGATTTTGCCTTTTTCTGTATGTATGCCTATATGTTTATATAACTGTAACCAAAGCTTATAACTCAAAAAATATGTATTCAATTTTTTTAGGAAAATAAATAGTTGCCGAGAAAATAAGTACTTATTTTGTTTTCCAATTCTGATTTTAATCTTTTAAGCTTAAATGCCCAAGAATTGGCAGAATATAATTCTAAAATGTGTTTAGTCCCTTTTTTAACTAGGCAAAGTTGTTAATAAACCAAAACAGAGTGATATTTTTTTATTAAATTTAAATTATAGTGTGTGGGACATTTATACGGAAATGTGGCTTGTTAAAATGTCACACAATATGCAAATGCTTAAAACTCTGGAAATTGTTTTCTTGAGTTAAACCGCAAAATACCGCAAAAAATGCTTATACTACATTAAAGATGAGGTTTTGTGGAAAAGGAAGTAATAAAAGTATGTGATGGATTCGAATGGATCCTTAACTTTTGAGCCAACTGAAACTACAGTTTTAAAACAAAACTCAATTTCTGTTACGTTTTGATTAGAATTTAATTATCTAAATAACATTAAAAAATAAACTAAATAAATTTATACTAAACAAATCTATACTTATCGTAGTTAGAGTGCTAGCTATTTACTTTTTAGTTCTAAGAAATCTGTCACAGAGAAAATGACCTTTGAAAGTACCAAATATTTTACTTTAAAGATTGCATATGTAACACAATTAAAATGACGTTACCTTTAAAAAGAGATGCAAGGAGGATAATTTTCAAGCGTTTTTTTCACTTAACTTTCATATCCTGAGTTTCATATTTTTGGTAACTTTTATGGGTCCCGGCCCCTCTGTGCGCCGAACAGGCGAATAAATATGTGATAGGATACAGCAAGTCACTTAGGGACTGGCTGCTCCGTAGAACACGAACACTGCGTCCTACAAGAACACCTGGCGAAGATGAGAGTGAAGGAGGACGCGACGTGCGAGCGTTGTTAGGCCGAGAACGAAACCTCGGCGCATTTTTTCCCATCATGTGAAGCATATAAAGAGGCAAGAAGAAAGGTATTTAAAGAGGAAGCCTTTGAGACGGAGGATCTTCTGAATCTGAGGAGGCCCGATATTGTGGCCTTTGTATAGAAGACAGGCAGATTCCTTAGCGAAGGAAGGACGTAGTAGGGGGATGCCTGGGGGTTGGCGAAAAGGGCGCTTTATGTGCCTACTAACACTACTACTACGCCGACGCGACGGTGCGGTTATTTGTCGTTTGATGTGCAAGACTATTAAAATCGGGATATTGAATAGGGGAAGAAGGGGAAATATTTTTTTTTGTCTAAAGAAAAACTTCATTTGCGTGTTTTTATAATTTGTTTGTGGTTTTTCTTGTGTTAAACAAGTATAGTCCAAATTATACGCATTTGTAATGACGTCATTTTTGTTTGATCTTTGTTTAGTATATTATAAACATCGGTGACAATAAACTTTTCAAAAAAGGTATTGTCTATGATTAATTCATTTTTTAAATAGGTAGGTAATTGGTTATGTGAATTATCCGTCACTATCAATCAAAAACATGAGTTTGTCAACTTGTCGAAAATTATTTTAAAAGTTGTAAAATGCCGAGAAACAAATATAATAGGTATAATGAACAATCGCAGCTGATAATTTTAAATATATTGGCTTTTTTTCAACTGGAAAGGGAACAAGTCCGAAATGGAATCGCACTTCAATTTGAGAATGTGATACAGCGAGCCGCAGATGCAACAAAATTGAGCCCAACAACGATAGTAAATATAAAAAATATCTACCCCATACGTTTTTTTCTCACCTGGTGACGTCATTACAAATGCGTATAATTTAGACTATAAACTAGAATGGACATATTTTGTATTACCCCTTGGTTTTGACTATCGTGGGGTAATAGGAAACATCGTAATGGGGCAATAAGAAATATATTCTTTTTTGTTGCATATTGATATGAGTAGTAGTGTTTCCTTCAAATTTGACTAAAGTGACTTATTATGTAAAGTTGTAGAAATGGCAAGTTGCAGAAATATTAAATGGAATCTAACGCAAATAGTCCATAGTACACCGGTCTATGTTTGAAGTGTATGATGACTATTAGGCTGAATGCTCTTACATAGCTTAATTCCGAGGGGTGGCTCGGTATTTCCTTTTGGTGTACAGGTTAGAGGAAATACCAGGAAATACTTGGGAAGTACTGTAAAATATACCAGGAAACACTGGGAAGTGCTTGGGAAATACTAGGAAATACCAGTCAAATTTAAGAAAATACCGTATTTCCTTTTAGTGTACAAACATCGGCAATCAAGCCACCCCTCGCTTTATTCGCTCGAGACGGCGAACTTTTTCCTCTGCGAAAATTTTTGAAAGTCATTCCTAACAATATATTTGACCTTTTGAAAAAGTCTGATAAGATTTTTTTCTTTAAACTACCCCTTTTTGGATATATTTTAGGTCTTTTTTAAATAGCAATGAGATATATCTAAAATATATTTAACTTTTTCGGGATTTGATTCTAGATGACTCTATGTGAAATCTGTAAATTATTTGTAAAATCTTTGTGAAATCTTTGTAAATTCTGTCAAATTTTGTTAAATTATAAAATATTTGTGAAATCTGTGATATCGTTGTAAAATCTGTGAAATCTGTAAAATTTTTGTGAAATCTATAAAATCTTTGTGAATATGTGAAATCTGTAAAATCTTCACGAAATCTGTAATATCTTTCTGAAATCTGTAAAGTCTTCATGAAATCTGTAAAATATTTGTGAAATCTGTAAATCCTTGTGAAATCCGTAAAATCTTTGTGAATTCTGTGAAATCTTTGAGGAATATGTGACATTTTTGAGAAATCGGTGAAATATTCGTGAAATCTCTGTGAAATTTGTGAAAGCATTAAGATTTGTGAAATCTGTTGTACAAATTTCTGTTAGATAGTTCCGAATTTGTTACATATCCGTTCATCAATAAGAAAGTCTATCATTTTGGACCGCCATGTCGATTTTTTAAAATTTTGAGTCAAAAATTGTATTAAGTGACCTTAAGCGCCGCAAAGTTTTAAATTTGAGGCATATCGCTTCAAGTATAGAAAAATCAGTCATCTTGAATCCGCTATTTTGATTTAATACATACCAATTCATAAATAAAAAAGTGCACCATTTTGGATCCACAATTTTATTTTATTTTCTAATAAAAAAAAATGAATTGTATATCAACCACCAAATAACCTAATTGGAATTGTCTCCCACCCAATAAGCATTGGATTAGGTAAAGGAAGATCATATTTTAAAACAGTTCCTTTCCTGAAACACGCTACTAAGATTAATACTTAAACAACGAGTAAAAAATATAAGTTAATGGGTAATTGTTTTCGTTTTCCTATACAAGACGCAAGGTTTCATAGAGACCTATTAAACACCCCTTATCGCATAAAATCGCAAAAAAGAAAAAGTATTTCTGAAATAACCCTAAAATACTTTATTAAAAACCAGTGCTTTCTTTTGGGTACTTTGTGTTACTCATAAAGATTTTCTCTAGCAAACTGATGAATGCAATTTTTTGTAGCTTACCATAACGAGCAATAAACAAAATAAAACTATTAAATAAAATTTACTCTTAAAATCAGATAAGATTCTAGTCAAATATCCATATTCTGTTTTACAAGTGTCAACATTTTTATTTGCCGCCTACTGTAATATCTATATTCATTTTTACGCCCGTTTTTTGTCTTAAACGAGTAATTGAGAAAAGGAGTGCCAGAAATATAGAGACTCACGTTACCTTTGTGAACCTACAAAAAGCATATGATACCGTTCCAGTAGAAAAATTATGGACAGTGTTAGAATAAACTAATATCAATCATACATATATAAAAGCGATAAAAGAACTTTACAAACGGTCAAAAGAATTCCAGGTAACGAAAGGCTTAAGACAGGGATGTTGTATCTCTCCAACTCTTTTTAAAATATATATCGCAGTAGCTCTAAAAAACTATAAACGTAAAGTACACGGCATAGGAATACAACTTAACGACCGATTTACCATATACACACTACAGTTTGCTGACGACCAAGTAATTGTAGCTAATGATAAAGAAGACATGGAGTATATGATGAGAAAGTTAACGGAAGAATACCAAAAGTGGGGGTTAACAGTGAACGTGGACAAGACACATTACTTAGTATTGGAAACGAATCAAGTGAGTTAGAACTAGACAATGGACAAGCAATATCTCCATGCAATGAGTATGTATACTTGGGTGTCACATTTGATAAGACAGGAACAGACTGTAAAGAACTAGAAAAAAAAATAGTAAAAGCAAAAAAGGTAATTGGTTGTCTTAACAGTATTTTATGGAGCAGAGAGATAAAAAAGAATGTAAAATTTAACATATATGAAACAATGGTGAAAAGCACGCTGCTGTATGGAATAGAGACTTGTCGCGTAACAGAAAAACACAAAGCAAAAATGGAAAGTGTGGAAATGGATGCAATAAGAAGATCAATGAGAATATCTAGAACAGATCATATAAGAAATGAGATCATAAAAGAAAGAATGGGAATCGAGGGATAACGGATGACATCACTAAAAGACAACTGATATGGTACGGCCATGTACAACGGATGAACGACGAAAGATTACCAAAGCAGGTCCTAGAATGGCAACCAATAGGGCGCAGAAAAAGAGGGCGTCCCAAACTGGAATGGTAACAGTCAATCCAAAGATCAATGAGTCAAAAAAACCTAACGGAAGATAATTGTCAGGATCGAAGGAGGTGGAGAATAGGCGTCGGACAACGTAGAAAAACGTTCTAAACCGACATAGTAGTAGTATTTTTCGGCCAATAGTTATTTCAATTCTCTTGATTTTTTAGTTTTATGTCACTTCTAATTTTATAGGAAAAAACAGATGCCAATAAAAATTTGTTTTTATTTTTTTAAGGTCCACATGGTGTTTTTTAAAATATTTTTATAAAATTCATCATATTTTTTACTTTTGCTGACGCAACTTAGTTTCGGCAAACAACCTTCTGTGAGGCAGTTTGCATGAGAACCGTGCGCGATAGAAGTCTTGTCGCAGAACATGTGACGACTTAGAGATGATTTAATGCTTACTGTTGGCCAAAGCCAAGTTTTACCTGGGACACCCTATATACCAAATTAATTCCAACAATTTGTTAAACATAAAACACAGTTGTTATGCTTTAAATGGTAGACCAGGACCGATTGACCTTAACCTAATTTAAAGCATAACAGAGGCATTATAATTTTATTGAATCACATTAAAATTTGAAAAATTATTCCTTACCCTAACATTGTTATCTTTTCTTGAAATACGAGGTGTGACAATAAAATGACATGTTCTAATATTTTAAAACGGGTTCCTTTTAACGATTTCTTTACGTTTGGAAACAGGTAGAAGTCGCAAGAAGCCAAGTCTGGTGAAAATGGTGAGTGGTTAACGATTGGGATCTTCTTATTAGCTAAAAACTGCTTAATGGATAGGGCATTGTGGGCCAGTGCATTGCCCTGGTAGAGCAGCCACGCGTTGTTCTTTCACAAATCTGGAACTTTTTTCCTTGGACGTTCCCTTAACTACATCAATACTTTCAAATATAAATGTTGGTTAACTGTTTGACCCTCACGCGTCCATTCAATAAGAATAACATCCCTAATATCGAAAAGAAAAATAATGAGCATCGCTGTTTTGGATGTGTTGGAGCGCCCTTCTCGTTCGTCATCTTTAACTTCTTCACGACACTCGAAAAAGCTTTTATGCCACATAAAAATCATTGCACGCGACATACACTGCTCCCTGTAGACATCCTTTAGAATTCGGAAGCATTCGATAGCCGTTTTTTGAGTTGGACTTTAAATTAAAACGTTGCTCGATTTTTTCGTTTGTCGTAATTCCGCCAAATGAGCCATGCATGATCCGGTGCAAACCTCTGGGTCAGCCAAACTAGCAGAGGAAAGACGACAAGATTACGCGCGGTAGTAGAACGCACATCCAGGTGAATAACCCCAACCGCCCGAGGCGTGGAGATTTAAAACCTGTTAGTACGGGGGCCAGTCTTTAAATTTAATTGTCACCTCGTAAATTCTTATACGAGACTGCTAGAGTCACGTTACCCAAATCTGGAGGCACGGCATCGGCAGTACCTCACCAAATTCGCGCTGTACCACTTTTTCTTGAAACATATTAGCCCATATTTGACCTGAAACTCAAACTTTGCACAGTCCTAGATTTTGATAGATCTAACAATCCCTCCAAGTTTCATGGACTTCCATAAAGCAGTGAAGGAATTTTGAAAAACCTCGAATTTGCCACTCACTGACTCACTCATGTATAGATCATCAAAATTCTACTGTACTTTCAGATACGCTACAAAGCTGAAATTTGGCATAAAATGATAAAATAAAAATAAAATCCGAAAAATATAAAATTCTGATTAAATTTTTATTTTATCAGTCCATGTTAGATTTGGAAGTTTGAAGGCAATTATCTCAAACACTAATAGATAGATTTTTGAAATTTTTACACGGTTGTAAAGACATTCAAGAGGCCTTCAAAACAAGGTATCACTAGACCCACTTTCCCTATTCAAAATATAGGGGTAAAGTATACCTCTCGAAGATGATGAGTACTACAAAAATTTCTAGATAGCCAAAAGGTGTCCCCCTCGCAAACAAAATCGACGTGTCCCAGCGTTTCTCCAAATTCACACAAAAAATACCAAAAAACACGTCTGTTACCTTTTAGGTGGAACACCCTGTATATTGATAACATTTGGCCTAAAAAATGGGCCTTTTTTTTAATAACAAAGCAGACATTTTTATCATAAGCTTTTCTTGATTTTCCTAGAAACTAAGTTTTCTGGAGAAAAACGCAAAATCCAATGTTATTAGCGGATATTGTTTCTTTTAAACAATGTATAATTTGTTAAGGTCAGTGTTACAATAAAATTTCCAATGGCGTCCTCAACAAGGGGTAATTTTTGTCACAATAACAAAAATTTTTATAAATTAGAAAGAATGAAAAAATAGGTGAAACCTATTTTTTATTCAACGAGTGAAACGAGAGCGAACCAAGGAAACTAAGTCCATGGCAGGACAAAAATGTCCGCCGGTGTATAAGGAAGAAAGACATTTCGTCACAAGTCAACCAGGCCATGCTATCACCGTCTCCACGGCGTGCGTCGGTTTGGAACCGAAAACAATGAGTTATATGTTATATATATATATATATATATATATATATATATATATATATATATAATAATGTTTCGGAAAAAGGCATTTCCATCCTCAGCGTGGCTTGCCTGACTACAGTAATCAAACTGACTACAAGATACAAGGTAAATCAAAAATTACCTTATACCTTGTATCTTGTAGTCAATTTGATTACTGGAGTCAGGGAAGCCACGCTGATGATGGAAATGCCTTTTTCCGAAACATCGGTTTCCGTGGTTGATTTTGCCCCTTCGAAGTTGCCTTTTATAATTTGTTAGACATTTTTAACATTAATTTTATTTAATTTTCTTAAAAAATAAGAACTGCAGTAAAAAACGTTATATACTAAGCCATAAACCCAGTGGCGGTTATTCAATAAGGGCTGCAGTAATGTGTATTTTTTACTACAGAATATTTTAGTCCTTTTTTTCTCACTAATTAGGAGCTACATGCCTACACCATTTGTATAATTAGTACAAGAAACAAGGCTCTTTTCTCTGGTGCAAGCCTGCGTTTTTAATATCGTTGTTTGCTATTCGGTCTCTTCTCGTGGTGTGCTGGACGTTCTGCGCGGTGTAGAGGCGCGGTGGATTTTGTCGGGTCTGTTAATCAAACTACCCCGAATAAAGGATGGATGAATACAGATTGTACCACATAATTAAAAAAATAGAACTGTTCAACTGACGTCGCAGCTATGCAAAATTTTAAAAAATCGGGGTAGTCCCCCGTTTATATTAAAAACAGATGAGAACTGCAAATTTGTACCTAGTTGAGTATTTACACAATTTACGGTATACTTTAAATGAGTAAATATTTATTTTATTTTTTGCCAAAGCAAAGGCATTTTTAATTTTGTAATATTTATGTGATAAAAAGTGATTGAATGTTTTGCCAATAAAAAAAAGAGAGACGCATTGCACTTGTATATAAAAATAAAAAGAAGTGACTGTTACCAAAGACCAATTACCTTTGTACTATATGTACAAAGTGAATAAACCTCAATAATTAAAAGTGTACTAATAAACAAATTGTTCGAACGCTTTAAAAATAAAACTTAAAATCTGTGTTTTACGTTCGATTAATGTGACTTTACAAAATCTAAAAAATGGGTATTTTTTTTAAAAAAATTTTTAAATTTGTCTCTGCAGAACCGCCACTTGTAAACCTCACGCGCTGCCACTGAAACCATAACATTTCTGTTCAAACGATGGATATCTTGGTCACGGTACCTTTAACAAACTAAAAGCGCCCGCAAACTGAGACTTATGTTTTCAGATTACAATATATCTTAAGTTTAAAAAAATTTTTTAAATTTTTTTTAAATATAACTTAGTTTCCTACAAAAAGTTTGACTATAATTTTTTTTTAAAGCTTAGTTTTAATAATTAATAAAGATTAATATCAAAAATACCCTTAAAGTTCCTCCTTGAAGTATCAACTTTACCATTAAAACCACAAAAAACCCGAAAAATTATCTCTTGGTTCTCTTCATAGTAACAGAGTAAGAGAAGCACACGCGACTACGCGTAGACTACGGCTCATAAAGCACCAAAAGCCTCGCATACATAGAAGGATATTATAGTAAAACGAGAAAATATAATAATAATTATAATTATTTCTAATAATAAACTATGGGGGCTCATTTTAAATAAAAAATCCATCTAATTGAATTCTGTCACTTAAGGTTTGAGATATTAGTGATATTACCTATAGTTAGTATTTTTCTTCTGGAATAAACGTTAATTTCAATATTCCAATGTAGCGCTGCTGCTTTCTTTTATTTTGTTGCACTTATTGTATGCAAATTAATTGTTTTTTAAAACGTTGCAATTTTTATAAAAGGAAATTGATTGTAACTTCTCTCGACTAATGCTCCGACATTTACTAAGGCAATCTTTAATTTTTTGGCAAATGTTAAAAAATACTTTAATATTAATTTAGTCCAAAGTAAATTCGGTTTTTATTTCCGGAGATTTTTAGTCTTAGTTTTTAGTTTTTTTAATTTTGGTGTTTTGATTAAAACTTACCTTTATTTTGAAAACTTAGAAAAAGAGTTTGTAACAGAAAAAAAAACCTTTTTAATATAGCAACTTTTGTTGTTTATAATAGCTTTTGAGCTTGGAGTATTTTAGACAAAAATGGCTCCAAATAATAAGAATGTTACAATTGAAGATAGTAATAAAAAAGAAGACAATTCAATTAAGATCGGCAAGTATTTGGCCAATCCCGGGGAAGGAGACGAAGTTGTTATTACAGGTAAGACTTGTAAAATTTTAACTGAACTACTAATGACTACAGAACAAGAACAAATTAGACCTACTTATTATTTTTTGCTTTATACCCTGTTTCCACCATTGCATGCCCACCCCGATTCAAAAAACGCATCACGTGATGGACCATGGATTTGCACCGGTTTTAGCAGCGTCACCTGATGCGTTTTTTGAATCGGGGTGGACATACATTGGTGGAAACAGGGTATAGTGTAAGTCAGTTTTGGTTGTTTGGTTTAATCATATATTGTAATTTTTTCTTTATGTGTGAAAAACCCGGCGTGTTACGTTAGAGTTTTATTTTCTGGAAAAAATAGAAACATACATTTTTTGAAAATTTTTGTCAATCAATTTTTGTGGATCAATAAAGTATTTTAAAACAAATCGTTAAAGTTGATCTATAAACGTAAGGTAATGTGTAATTTACCGCACTCATTTTCTTGCACGTTGCCATTAGAAACAATATCATTTTTTGCGTTTCTTGATAATTAAATTAGTCAGTCAGATGTGACAGATTTTTCTATAAATGTTGTAACAGGCAGCCAGTGTGACAGTGGTACTGTCATCTCAAGTGGCCAAGGCTAAATGTTGTGAGCTACCAACTTAGGCTACAACTTATATAAATTATAAAAAGATTAAATATTATTACTTATTTGTTCTCGAAAGGGAATTTGACGATTCCTGGAGGAAAAGTATGCTATAAACGTTTTTCTCAAATGTAAAAATAATGTAGGAAAATCATACATACACTTTTCAATTTTCTTCTTGTAGCTTCACACTTTCACTTCTTATATTTACTAGTTGAATATCAAATTTTTTTGTACTATTAAACTTTTGTATTCAAATATTTACACTTATTATATTGAATAAAAATGCCGATTTTAGGGCAACGAATGGTTTGTATTTTGATGTTAAAAAAACCATTATTTCAAAACACTGGAAACAGTAATAATTAAAAGCTTTAAAATTAATTAACTCCAAAAGAAAAGACTAAAATAATTATGAATATTAAAGTTAACAGTTTTATACAAAGGTAAAATAATTGATAAATTTCCCCAGTTGAAATAAAACCCCCCTTAAGAAGTGTGAACGAAAGCGTAACGAACCAAGCGAAGCCGAACTAAAGAGTGATCTCCCTCCCAAGTTTCGAAAGTTTCAGTACCCTGCTCTCTAGGGGTTCTTAGCTTGCTGCTAGCTGATTGGTCTAAAATCTAAGCTTTCTTTAACGGTTTTCTTTTCCAAGACATTCTTGGCCTGCCGTTGTCGTGGTTTGAAACTTAAGCTCTCTCGCATTGGCGAGAAAGACAAAGATACAAAATACCTCCGCAATTCAAAGATGCGTGGACTCATATATAAATATGAATTATTTTGATGTTAGTGGCTCAAAGGACATATTAGCCGAACACAACTTTTATTAAAATACAGCGAACCTGAAAATATGCCAAAAAACAAGTCGCCGGAGTTGCCATAAATTTTACTTAATCTTAACCTAGTCTTGATATAATTAATGCTTGTTGATGTCAAAAACAATATTTAATTGAAAATATTTAAAAACTTATAAATGGCAAAAATACCATTTATATTCAAATCCCGTTTTGTTACAATGTATAACCTCGTCTCACCAGCTCGGTTTGTAAATGTAACTCTCGTATTTCGTCTCACGAGCTCGTAAATTCAACTCTCGTGTCGTAATAACCTAGTAACCACACTTATTATACAATATTCTATTTCCGACTTGCGTGCGGTAAAGTGCACTTTACCTCACTCATTTGAGTGACGTAGGCAGTAGTTTTATTACCGCACTAAGTGCTGTAAAAATTTAAAAAATTTACAGCTTTTTTTTAGCACTGAGTGCGATAAATATTTTTTATACAAGCTTGTGAAATGTGTGATTTATCACACTATTCTTAGTGTAGAAAATTTTACTGTGCCGCTCTAGTATGGAAAGAAATTTCTGCACAGAAACGTCAAACTTTTAACAAACTTGAAAATATTACCTTTTCTAGCCATTGCTGCTCGGGCTAGGAAGGTAATAACCAACACAGCCATTTTTAAATTTAACTACTAGTCTGAATTATTACTTAAGACACATAAGTATCATATTTGGATCAAAAATTCATAGAAGCCTGCTGATGTGCTACTTTCAACTAGACCAAGCCATTATTATTTTATTGATTAAGCAGGAAAGTTTCCGTACTCCGATGACCCAATTTCTAGACAATATTTTTCAGTCACTATAACACTACAGTGCAGCAAATGACACTCAATAAATAATAAACTACACACTTATTTTCCAATTATAGTCCTAAAATCTGAATTATTATTTATAGGAGTATGCCTGCTGAGGTGCTAAAACTTTCACATAGGCTTAACCATTGCATTTCTATTCCAGGTATAGCCGGGAAATTTCCGGACTCCGATGATGTTCATCATTTTCGAGACAATCTTTTTAACAAAGTTGATTTAGTTTCTGGTGACAGCAGAAGATGGGAACCAGGACATCCCGAAATTCCTCAGAGGACTGGCAAAATCAATAACATCAAAAAATTTGATGCAGGGTTTTTTGGTAAAGTATATTATTGATAACGCGAAGTCTCGACCACTTGTTTATATTCAATCTATCAAATAGTTTATATTCAATCTATCAAATAGAATTACTTCTTTTTTTTTTCATGACATTATCTAAAAAGCAATTTGGGTCATGCTAAAAATTTTTAGATACTGAACCAATACCAAATACTTTCTTTTCTCACATCTTCACATAAAACTGCCGCATTCATTTTCGTTACTACTGGACTGATTTTAAAGATTTAGGAAGCTAAAGCCTTAAGCTACAGGACGCCATTACTAGAATTGACATTTTGCTAAAATTAAAGATGGCAGACGTTTTGTAAAAATGCCAATTTTTGACCCCCTTGAAAATACTCCAATATATGGGCCCCTAAGCTGACACTAGGTACTATAGTTATAGTGTACGTATGAGCTAATATAACTAAAAACTAAAATATATTTTATTCAACTCCGGACTAAATTACCTTTTGTTTGATACCACACAAGCCATGTTTTGACTTAAACTCAAATTTTTGAAATCTACCCCCACCGTTAAAAGAAACAAAAACCAAAATGTATTTTGTTAAACTCCGGACTCAATTACCTTTCGTTTGATATCACAAACGCCATATTTTCACTTAAACTCTAATTTTTGAAATATACCCCCACCCTTTGTTTTTTAATAAATTAAAATGTATTTTGTTGAACTCCAGACTCAATTACCTTTCGTTTGATGTCACACACGCCATATTTTCCCATAAACTCTAATTTTTGAAATCTACCCCCACCCTTTTATTTGGTTTGTGCTCGGTAGGTTTTGTTCATTTTTAAATGGGACCATCTCGGCCCAAAACCCAGCCTAGGTACCAAATTTCATTAAAATCAGCCAAGCGGTTTTTGAGTTATGCGCGTTGGTCGTTACAGACAGACATACAGACAGACAGACAGACAGACATACAGATAGACAGACAGACAGACGGCGCAACAAAAAAGTTTCAAAATCATCTGAAACGCAAAGATATATAAAAAATTTTGAAATCGGAGCAACTTTTTTTTTCTCGAAAAAATTAGGATCACCATAGCTCACACTACTATAGTATAGTATATGTGTGAGCTAAAAATTGCGCGCACCTCTATCATTATCATTGTTGATCAGTTAAAAATCTTCATCTTTGCCGTGAATAAAAAGGTATTACTTATTAAAATCAGTCCTGAATTAAAAAAGATAGAGTGAAATGAACAAGGTTACTTTTAACAACAAAATCGACAATATTCACCAATCATAATAAAGTGTTTTGGTCAGTAAAATCATGGTTATCGTTATAAAGAGTCGGCGCAGTAGCGACCTGTCCTGTCACAGTGATTCAAAACATGAAAAACTAACGCATTCCATTCTCTTTGCCATTAAAACCATGAAACGATATTTAAATATAAAACATCCGTTGCAAATAAAATAGTATTCTTATAATTATATTTTTATTTTATTAATTTGACGGTATTGATAATGCACATTGGTTTTGAGCATACAGGGTGGTTGAAATAGCTTGTTCATTTTTTAAACCTTAAACCTAAACTATGGAAAGATTTAGAAGCTATCATGATTCCAAAACCAGCAATCCCATCAACCAATGACGTGTCAGCTTATAGGCCAATATATTTGCTAACAATTATATCCAAGATCTATGAAAAAACATTGCTTAAAACAAAGAAATACCAGAAATTATTCTCATTAATTTGTGTTTCTAGACAAGCATTCGACGATAGAACAATTACACAAAGACGGAATAAAAAACGAACAAGAAGAGAGAAAGGTCTGCCTTTCTAGATATAGCATAAGCATTTGACAAAGTGTGGCATAAAAACCTTGTTTTAGAAATAAAATTTCGGACTTTGATTGTCTTTATTTATTTTAAACACGTCGTTTCGGTTAGTAAGTATCTAACCGTTTTCAAGTGTAACTAAACAATCTGGTCTCTAGGCTACTACTTATACTGCTTGGTGTGCAGTCAGGTGTGACGGCCCGCCCCCTTTTTAATCCTAAGACGCCTGTTTTCCTTGAGGTTTGGTATGTCCATACTTGGTTGACTGAAAACTTCTTTATTCTGAATTATAGACGCAGCATCAATGAACTTTCGTTTTCGCCAATGCGACTCCTTATGGAAAACTTTAGCTTCAGAACACTGAATCCTGTGATCATTTGACCATGCATGATCCGCTAAACCGGATTTTTTAACATCCCCTAATTGGGTACTTTTTAGATGTTCATTTACTTTTACCTGAAGAGGGCGTTTCGTTACACCTACATATGATTTACCACACTCACGGGATTTGGTAAATACATTCCTTTTTATTTGAAGAATTTTCTGGTTTTGTTTTAGTTACAAAACTCCTTATCGTATTTCCCGATGATGAAAATAATGTTTTTATATTATAGTGCTTGGGTATTCCCCTTATGTTTTCTGAAATCCCTTAAACATATCGAATTAATATATTAAAAATCAAACAAGTTCAGTCGTTCTCCACTAGTTTAATTTTTTACAACTACATGTTTCGAGAGCATAAGCTCTCATCTTCAGGTTGTACACTGAAATAAAATAGGTGAAATAAATGCCTGGTTCCTACAATTATTTATAATATAAGAACAACCCAAACTTAAGACCTAAAAGAATGAACCCTACCTTGATGGAGTTATTCCATCGCCATTGCCTACATTTTGTAGGCTCAAAAAGTTTTACAGCAGCATGTGCAATGAAGCAGTACAATGTATTATAGCAGCATGTGCAAAGGCTTTATATTACTTTGAAAATTTGGTTTGTTTTTAATTTTAGAGATCGTTGAGTTTATTAATTTTTCGGAATAAACATTCTGTTGTAAGTCCTTTTTAATGTTGTTAATTTCTATGGTTAATTCTTTATTATTACTAGGAATATTTACGGCTCTTAAATACAAACTTCATAAAACTCCTTGTTTTGTAGCAACAGAATGATTAGACTTAAAATTTAGGTACTGTCCCGTGTGTGTAGGGTTCCTATATACAGTGGTTTTAATGTTTGTGTCTAATCGTTTGACAAGAACATCCAAAAAAGGTAAGGCCGAATCCTTTTCGATTTCCATGGTGCATTTGATCGTTGGTCCAATACCGTTTAGCAAGTGTAGAATATTCTGTAGTTCGTCATTTTCCGGCCATATAATAAATGTGTCATCCATGTGAGTGAGTTTTGGTTCGACTCTTGCTGTGTTGATCGCATGGTCCTCGAACCACTCCATGTAGATATTTGCTACAACTGGCGAAAGAGACGAACCCATTGGACGTCCATCATTTTGCGCGTGAAACTTATCTTTCACTTGAAAGAAAGAGTTACGGAGACAGAGCTCCAACAGATCCATCAGTCCCTCCATCGATAGCGTTGTTCTCTTGTGAAGTGTATCATCAGTTTCTAATTTGTTTTTGATGATACTGAGTGACTCATTTATTGGCACGTTGGTGTAACAGACTTTCTACTTCAAAACTTACAAATCTATCGTAGGGATCTAATTCGATCCCTTTAAAAACTCAACAAAATGTTCCGAGTTTTTGACAAAAGATTCGGACTTACCCTGTAGTGGTTGACTGTCCGGGATAAATTCAGCATACTTCTTCAAAGCCCTGTAGAGGCGTCCTTCTATGATGGTGGTTGGATCTTTGGGTAGTTGCTTGTAGTCTCCTTTCTCCAGAACTTGTGAATGTGATATCGATGACTGAAAATAGTGAAGCCGTTTGCTGGTAAACTAAATAAAATTAATAAAACAAAACCAAAACAAAATCTGGGGGCACGCCAGTGCCCCGCCAAGTTCACGCAAACTGCTGAACCATCATTTCTTGAAACATTTTAGCCCATATTTGACCTATCTAAAAGTCTACTTCGGAATGAGCTATGAAACTCAAACTTTGCACAGTCATAGATCCTCAAAGAGTTAACAACTTCTCTAAGTTTCATGGACTTCAATAGTAAAGTAGTTATGAAATTTTAAGAAACCTCGAAATTACCAATCACTCAGTCACTCACTCATACAGTATACAGTCAACTCCGGATATAGTGAACTCGAAGATTGCACGGAAACTCGTTCGCTGTATCCGAGGTTTACTATAAGAGGACATATAGACTATTGTATACCTAATTAAAAAAAAATTGTGTATTTTGAACGGGGTTTGCTATAAGCGAGTGTTCATTATAAACGGGTTCGCTATATGCGAACTTCACTGTAGATCATTAAAATTCTACTGTACTTCCAGACATGCTAGAAAGCTGATATTTAGCAAACTGATAGAAATTATGACCAAACCCTGGGAAAATCTCCAAAATTCTAATTTAGTTCTCTCCCGTATACATAAAGTCATGTAAAACATTGAAGAGCTGATCTTTGGAAAACTATGATAAAACTATAGAAAAAAATTTAAAAATACCAAAATTTTAACTAGGTTCCCTCTCCTATAAATGTGAAGTTATGTAAAAGTAACATTGCCTACTTCCAGAAACGCTAGAGAGCTCAGCTTTGGAAGGCTGATAGGAACTATGATAAAACCATGGGAAAAAGTTTTGAACAATATTCCGCATATTTTACTACTTTAAAACTTAAATATTATCCAAATCCTTTAAAACAGGAGTAAAATCATAACAAAAACATTTCATGTAAAAAGAAGCTAAGCACGCGAAAAGGTTATTCCATAAAAATAATTGAGATAAAACTAAAGCTAAGTTCTTGAAAACAAATTTTAAAATGAAAGGTTCTTACTAGTTTGGAAATGGTTTTCTAAACTTGGCTATTACGACTGCAAATTACTCTTATGCACAGTGCTAAATTGAACATAAAGAAGTTTGGCTGTAATACAAAGTTTAAAAATGCATTTCCAAACTAGTAAGAACTTTTCATTTTGAAATTTGTATTGGAAAAATTGGCTTTACTTTTATTTCAATTTTTTTTACGGAATAACATTTTTGCGGACTTGGCTTCTTTTTACATAAAATGTTTTTGTTATGATTATTTTTTACAGTTGAATTAAAGCGGAGAGAACTTTTGATGAACATGAAGTTTAAGTAGATAATAAATAATGTAAAACACTTGTACGCTAAGTAGTCTTACTGACTAGATTGTAATACGATAAACAGTGTTTGACAAATAAAAAAAACCTATACAAACCAATTAGAAATGGTTGCCCTTGAAGAGGAAGAAAATAAAACTTTTCACCAAAGATTATATAAATAATGCCACGAAAAATACGCCAATCGAGTTTAATTTTGCAACGTGTCAAAAATTTTCAGCGTGATCCAAATAGAAGTAATGTACCTTAATTTTTGCAGAATAAAATGTTTTGTTTTTAACTTAATTAGTGTCCTTAAATTTTTTTAGTTGATAGTTGTGATTTTAATAAATTTTAATAATTTTTTTTCTATATCAAGTTTTTTATAAAAATTTTTATTCTAAATAAATTACTACATGTTCTTTTATCTATTCTTTCACTGATTAGGATTTACACAATAAACCGAAACGATTGCAATGTAATCATTTAAACAGTTACATGAATTTATTTGTCCTACCTCAACAACAACCAACTATCAACTAAAAATGTTTTGTCATCAGTTCGCATAAAAAAAGTTAATAACATTGTTTATTATAGGTGTTCATCATAGACAAGCCAGTTGTATGGATGCGATGGCTAGACAGCTTCTTGAAAGAGTTACAGAAGCCATCTTGGATGCTGGCATGCACCCGTTTGATTTCGCTGGAACCAAAACAGGCCTATTTGTCGGTGTTTGCTTCAGTGAGAACGAAAAACATTGGTTTTTCGACAAGCTACTTCCACAAGGTTTTTCTATTACTGGGTAAGACTTATATCGAATTCTTTTGTGGAAAAAAGCAGCCCTGGTGTACCATTAGTGCATTTTTTATATTTTTTTGGGAAATCTAGTGCCACTTTTTGTATTATTTTGAGTAACTAAAAAACTTTTCAAGCTCGTGTTGCGCTAGTGCACCTTCGTATTCTTTTAAAACAGCACTAGCGCAATTATTTGACAGCACCAAAACAGTGTCACTGGCCACGAGCACTACTTTTCTCAGAAGAATTACCTATTAGTAAATAGAGATCAGCAAGGATTGTTCAAATATTGGACACAGATTTCTATGTATGAGGGGTCAAATGTTTTGTTGAATAGAGAGATATATTTTTGTCAGCATAGACATACAAATGCATTGGAGGAGGGAAAATAAGGGCTGTTATATCAAAACAGCTCTGTGCACATATGATGGAGAATAAAAGAAAACAGAAGATAAATATGTTTTATGCTCAGTTTTGACCATTGACCTGTACGACTAGCCTAGGAATAGCCTTATATTTCATTGGTAAATCCAGATTTGTTTTGAAAATATCTAAAATAAAAATTGTGAGTTGGAATGAGACACAAACACATTTTGTTTTGGTTTTATTCTGTTTTGACAACGTTGCGTTGATACTTTCCTGTACATACATTAAGTTTTTTACACAAAGTAGACTACCGAACCAATATATCGCTTGAGAAATAAGGTTTTATAGTATTTTCTTCTAAAAATAAAATAAAAATATGTCATTAACTTCAAAAATATCATGGAAAACACAACAATAAAACTACTAAAAATGTTGCAGTGCAAACCTATAACCCCCAGTTTAGTTTACCGGGTAGGTCTGATCCGCCGTATCTATTTTGCGCTCAAGAGGGCAAGGTTAGAGAGAGATGCAAGCGGTACGCGGTATTTAGTCTATGGGGAGGTTTTCGTTGCACCTCTTTCGCTCTCAAAGCGTTGATGCACGCTGTTGCGACGTTTTAAGAAATAAATATAGTTTGCTTAATACTATTTGTTATATCGTTCCTTTTCGTGCCTACTATGGATCCTGTTTTCATCTCCATTGCTGGTTTAATGGACATACGTCACATAATACGGAAGACTAGATCTTGTCTTAGTTTCTTCTTGCTCATTTCCGGTCTAGCATACGCGTTAATATTTCTAAAACTTATATGATTTGAAGTTCTTGGTTTTATTTAAAAGATATCAGATACTTATTTATTTATTTATTTATTTAAATCATGGGTTAACAACAGATAATTACATCCACAAAAGCAACCCCCGACATAGTAAAAACAGTAGAAAAAATATTTTTTTAAAAATGCTAAACACTAATTACAAGCAAGAAAAAAGTCCTAAAGACTAGCTACAAGCCAAAAGAGAAAAAATAAACAATTGTGTGTGAGAATGTCACAATGTTATTATTTAAAAATGTTGTTTTGATCCTAGCTTTAAAATTAGGGAGTGATGTCGAAGTATTCAATCGTATTACAATATTGACATTCTACAAGTAGCATTTTGTCCAGATTTAGTTCTACGAAAAGGTATTTCGAACAGCTCACGGTTTCTAATATTCATGTTGTTTTGTGGTTTAAACTGTATTTTCTGGTAAACCTCTGGAAACGATGCCAGACCCTTCATTATTTTAAAAATCATCAAAAGATTGAACATTCTTCTAC
The DNA here is from genome assembly GCA_963576565.1 of Aspidapion aeneum. Taxonomy (NCBI): domain Eukaryota; kingdom Metazoa; phylum Arthropoda; class Insecta; order Coleoptera; family Brentidae; genus Aspidapion; species Aspidapion aeneum. The sequence continues at coordinate 45,214,729 of OY755046.1, read as the reverse complement.
GGTCCTTGATAATGAACCTGGAGTCTCTATTAATTATAGGTGTTCTAGTTTTGTAGCCAACATATCTTAGAAAATTGTGTTGGACAGATTCTATCCGAGCATCCAATTGTATTTGTTTAAAACATTATCAATGTTCGAGTTAAATTGCAGTTTGGAATGTAAAATCACCCCCAAGTCTTGCACTTCAGAGACGGACTTCAAGCTATGATTCCTTATAAAATACACATGCTTTATTGGATTTTTGTTTCTGGTGTAAGATATTGTAGCGCACTTCCCCAAATTAAGAGACAAACCTTTTCTCTGACAATAGGCTTCCAGCTGATCCAAATCCTATTGAACCCTTAAACAGAATTTTTTTGTACCCCTTTTTCAGCGTACACCAAAAATTCGCAATGCTTAAAACAGTCTTTGATATCATTCATATCATCATATGATGAAAAAAAGTGCTCCAAGATGACTACCCTGAGATACTCCTGAGGGAACAATAAAAGGATGTAATCTCAAACCATTGACAGCTTCCCTCGTATTGTATAAACAATTTTTTTTTAGATGCATGCGTAGTATGATCGCCAATCGTCTCAGCTATTTCCTTAAACTCGAAGGACCATCACTCGTCATCGACACGGCCTGCAGTAGCTCCCTCTATGGATTCGAGCACGCGTACAAAGCAATAAGAATGGGCCAATGCGAACAAGCCATCGTTTGTGGATCGAATCTTTGTTTGCATCCATTTGTTTCTTTACAATTTGCCAGGTAAAACAATGTTTTTGAGAAATTGATTCTTATAGGAAATCTATTAATTTTTTTAAGCTGTAAGAAAAATTATATTACACTAATAGAAGCTGTTCAAGAACTCTATAAATAGAACACAAGCAAAATAAAGAAAGGGCAGACATTATCAAATGCTTTGTCACCAAGATTGTTTAAGATCTATTTACAACAAACCCTGAAAGCATGGAAACGAAACTGCGAACAGATGGGAATATCACTGAACGATTATGTACTGTATACTTTCTGCTTCGCTGATGATCAAATAGTCCTGGCTCAAGATTACGATGATTTAGAATATGACCCATAAATTAATTGAAGAATGCGATAAGTGAAGGCTGAAGATTAATCTTCAGAAAACGGAATATATGTTCATTGGTGGGGAGCAAGAGGACCTTATCTTGGAACAACAACATTGGATAAAACAATGCAAAAGTACAAATATCTGGGAATGCACATTACTAATACCGGTAGTTTATATGAAGATATCAAACACAGAAATAACCAAGGAAGATAAGCAATTAGACAACTTAACAGTATTCTCTGGGATAAGGCTGTATCAAAACAAAACAAACATAGAATTTACAATAGCATAGTGAAGTGAAAAGTGCCATCAGTTATGGTAGTGAAGTAAGGCCACTGACGGAAAAAGCTTGCAAATCTCTTGAAGCCGCTGAAATGGATTATTGGAGACGCGCTGCCGGAAAATCGAAACTGAAAAGTCAGAAATTATGGATTTTAAACCTAAAATAACGGAAGACAATTTAAACCATTTAAACCAAATTAACCAAGTTAGATGGTATGGACACGTACAAAGATTGGCGGGAAGCAGCATCCCAAAGAAAATACTAAATTGGACACCACAGGGAAGAAGAAAGAGAGGAAGACCCAGACTGAGTTGAAGAGAAATCAGACCAAACGAAATCAATAGAGACTGGAAATTAGAGGACGGCGGAGAACGTTATAGAGTGATTTAATATATAAAAGAAAAATTAAACATTTTTTTGCAGTTATGCCCATTTGTAGTTATAAGAATTCAACATTTTTTTAAATAAAACTTTTAGGCTAGGAGTACTCAGCATGGATGGCGTTTGTAAAGTATTTGACAACACTGGTAGTGGTTACGTGAGATCAGAGGCAATATCAGCTATTATTCTTCAAAAGGCTAAAAATGCTAATAGGCAAGTATTTAACAGAATGAGTTTACAAGAATCTAAACAATCTGTCTATTTATATCGCGATAGCTGTACATTCTCTGGGAAAATATGTTTGATTTTTTCTTCTCTTTGACCATTTCATGTATTTTCTCCGTTCACCACATCTTCCTGGTATTTCTATTATCTTGTTATCCAACAGCTTCGTTGCTTGCTTCCTTCAAGCTTTTTATTATGTTTGTATATATCTCTTCAAATGAATGTTCTGTGTTTATTAATTTTTTTATCTAATCGGTTCTGATACAAACTTTGAGTACTTTCGATTTCTAGACTTCTTGATTGTTCTTCTTCAAGTTGTCTTTTTGATTGTCTTCGATGCATTCTAGGTTTTCATTTTCACCAATACTTTCGTCCTTGTTTGTTTTCATACCACTTTAATTGCAAGTGTTGTCCACCTATAGCATGATCAATGATTGATTTAAGGTTTCTTGTTGGCTGAATCCAGGTATATCGATGAATATCGATATTTATTTTTAGGTTGTGGGTTTCACACAATTACATCAGTCTCAAGCCACTATCATTTGTTACTTCCTCTCCAAATGATCACTTTGTTCTAGGTTTGCTACCAGTTGGGCTATTAAAATCGCCAAGCATAATTATTTCTCTGGTATTACCGATTTTGATTCAGTCTCATCAAGTTGGTCAAAGAACATTTGTTTTGTAGCAACTCTTTCGTCATGTAATGGTGCATAGGCTGCTATTATGCTTATATTATGTCCAAGCATCTTCATGTTTACTCGAAGGATTTTTTCACTAATGCAATCGCAGTCCGTACAGACCAGACAGTACCCCTGCATAAAGTCATACCACACAAAAAACTATAGAATTTTTTGCGCGCGGCGCTTAAATAGGTGTCCTATTTATTTATTTTAATTCAACAAAACTACGCCTTTCAATATCCATAATTCACATTATTTCCTGCTTCAAATTTAATATGAGTTTGAGGCCAAGGCCGGTAATCTTATTTGGCGTCTGGATCGATTTTTAGGCTTAGTCCGGCCCTCCCAAAAAATCTTAACTTAAAAGATATTTTCAAAAAACTATTTTTTTTAGAGAGTATTTTTGTGTCGTTGCAAAGTCTTTTAGTTTGCTATATTTTTGTAGAATATACGCTAAAGTTCTTCATGCAAAAACGAATTGTGATGGATACAAAGATTCTGGAATCACTTATCCTTCCGGGGAGATGCAAATCAGGTTACTCAGAGAGTTCTACGAGGAATGCGAACGCGTTAAGCCTAGTGATCTAAGTTTCCTTGAAGCCCATGGCACAGGTAAGAAAGTTCGATATCAATTAAAGTTTAAATGTAGTAAATTAGTAAAAAAAAACAAAAAATTAAGTGGAACGGCGCTGCTCCTCATTTACAAAAATGGCGAGCGAGAACTTTGCCTTTCATCGCTTTTAGGTTAGATCTCATGTAAGTACTGTAAACCGACCTATCTTTGACACATTTAGAGCGTTTTTTTAGTAAAACATAAATATAAACTGATCTTGAACTTCAGACCGCTTTTATTTGCACTAAAAAATGTATTGGGGTTTATATAAATAAGCAAAAGCAGTTTTTGCAACAATTTATAACTTTTTCTGATAAGTAGAAAAAAATAATAAATGGCTGTAAAATGCTAAGTAATTGACACCCAAATTTTAATTATTGACACCCAAATTCCAATAATTGACATCCATTTTTTGCCACCCAAATTCCAACTATTAACACCCAGTTATTGACACTTTAAGAGATGCAAATTAATTAACTAAAAAATAACCCTATATAATACTTCCCGTGTTTGACATAAAGTGTCAATGAGTGAACCGCCTATGTCCAGTAATTGACACCTCATGTCGAACAATGGAATGAGTTATCACAAAGAAAAACAAGAAGGTGTGCCAACCGTGCCAGATTATGTGGGATTTTAGTATTCAAATTAGAATTACAATATGTCAAATATCAAGAACTAGAAAAAGTAATTTTATCAGAGCCAGTGACAGGTGAGCTGAAAGCTTTGAAATGATGCAAGGGAATGGTTTAGGTTATTTACAAGGTTCTCTAATATATACCTTAATGTGCAGTACAAAAATCATACCCCTATTTAAAATACCAAGAATACAATAAAAAAAAATTATACTACTTATATTTGCTGGTTCTAATTAAAACATGTCAAAACCTGCCATGTCGTTTAGTAATGAGTGCATAGATTTGCAGCGGTTTTTAGGCAGCGTTGCCAAATACATTTTTTAACATGTTTACCTGGGAATTTCAAAACAAGATTTTATAAATTCCTTAAAAAGTTAGACACTACGTCAAGCTGTCAAAGACTGTGTCAAAGACTGGTCGATTTACCTTACTAGGTGTCCAATGGATCTTGGACGAGCGTGAGGATAAGCTTTAGAGCTTCTTACGGAAAAATAAGAGAGAAACAAAACCTTTTTTAAGCGCTTAGTTACGAAAAGGAATAGAAAAAGCACTAGAAGAGGGAAAAGTCTGTTCTGTAGTCTTTTTAGATGTAGCACAAGCATTTGACAAAGTGTGGCATAAAGGGCTTAATTTTAAACTAAAACGGTTTCTGCCAAAACAATATTCGGAAAACAATATTCGGATATTTTCTTTATTGAAAAGAAATTCAAGCTGGCGTGCCTCAGGTTTGCGTACTAGGCCCTTATTTATACTTATTATTCACTCGCGATATCCCAAAGCCAGAAAATTGTGACTTCACAACATTTGGCGATGATACCGTCTTTGATTGACGGTAGAAAAATCTATTGAAAAATGCATAGACAAACTTTAAGATGCAGTCACCGAAGTTCACAGTTGGACCACAAAATTAAATAAAACCAAATCAATTTATGTTGATTTTACAAAAAAATACAAACTATGATACACTTGATGCCAAATTGCGCTGAAAAGCACATGTAAAGGAAAAAAGAGGAACTGCAGATAAGGTATAAAAAAATTAACTGACTAATTGACTAATAAGTTACTGCTTTATAGACAAATACTAAAACCAGTATGGACATATGGTTGTCAACTATGACGTACTAAAGAGAGTAATATACTAGTTTTATAGAGATTTCAAAATAAAGTATTAAGAAACATTGTGAACGCAACTTGGTATGTTCGAAATACTGACCTTCATCGGGACCTAAAAATCGAAACTGTAGCAGAGACTTTAAAAAAGTACGCAAAAAGCCATGAAGATAGACTCCATCCACATGTGCATGTGGAGGCAATTTGGCTTTTAGACAATACTATGCTAGTTCGAAGACTAAAAAGAGTGAAGCCGTTTGAGCTAGTGAACTAAATGAATTATATAAAACAAAATAATGCTATAAACACAAGACAATTGTGTTACAGACGGAACAAATCGGGGAGAACTGTTAAGTGAACCCTAAGTTTAAATCTAGCTTTTCCAGTAAAGTAGGTTAAAACAAAATTGCTAATTAGTCTTATTGACTAGATTGTAATACAATAAACACAGCGTGTTTGACAAATAAAAAAAAAGTTACGATAACTTATACGTTAACGTAACGTAGTGTTTACAAACTGATTTAAAATTTTATTTTCCACAAAATAATGCTACCTCTAACGCAAACCGAGTAGGCGTTATGGATGGCTGTGCGTGCCCTCTGGCGTCAAAATTTTCACCTTGATCTCTTTAAGATATGGAATAAAAATTCTAAAATGCATAATTTTTAAAAAAAGAAATTTATTATTGTATGCAAATTTGCAAAAGTTTTTATGCATTTTTTCAGAACAATACACCTCCGTCAGAGAGTAGTGTCATGGGACTTTTTATGTTTTGTGTTTAAATTAATTTGTTTAAAAAGTGTAATATGCACAAATTTTATATATGAAAAACACATTTCAAGGGCAAATTTAACATTAAGTCAACCTTACCCACGATAAATTAAATATCCAAGTCACTTTACAAAATTATAAGAAAGAAAATTATAAGAAAGCATACTTAGGAATAATATAGATGAAATAAATGATACGCTGACGAGAGCTATGACCAAAGTAGGAAAAGATATCGCAAAAACCTGGAGAAAGAAGGAAAAAGAACATCGATAGGATACACAGAAATAAATAAAACTATAAGAAAAATGATAAAAGAAAGAGCCTAGAAATAAAAGTTGAGCGACTTATAGAAAATAACAGAAATATGAAATGTCTAAGGCCGACTCTAGGTAGATATGAAATAATTAAAATAAAGGATATGAACGGCATAGAAACTAACGTTAAAGAGGGAATTATAAATATCACACAACTATTCTAACTACTACAGAATTAGACGAAATAAAAAGGGAACCATCACGAAAAACCATGAAGAAACTCCAACCAAAAATAAAGAACATAAACTCAGAGCTAAAACCTGAAATAAGCAAAGCGGAAATAAAGCGAGCATTAAAGAAAATGAAAACAAATCACCTGGAAAAGACGGAGTAACGGCAGAAATGCTCACGTACGGTGGTAAAACTGTAGTCTCTATATTCTCCTGAATAAAATACTAAAAGAAAAATAATCCCAAACAACTGGAAAGAATCCATAACCATTATTCTACACAAGAAAGGCGATAGAGCGGCCCTAAGCAACTATCGACCTATAACACTCCCCAATATAATTTATAAGCTTTTCACGAAAATAATATTAATATCCTAATTTTTCTAAAGTATTTATTGTTTTTATATTTCAGGTACCAAAGTAGGCGACCCGGAAGAGCTACAAGCCATAGAGGAAATATTTTTAAAAGATAGAAAAGTACCTCTACTTTTGGGTTCTCTTAAATCTAATATCGGTCATAGCGAACCCGCTAGCGGCTTGTGTTCGATAACAAAGGTAAAAATCTTTTATCTTCCAAGGTATTTATTGTTTTAGAAATAATTTAGGTCTGACCTGGTGATGGATGAAAAATTCCAAAACAGGTGATCAAAATTATATTGGCAACTGTGATAAAAGATATAAGGAATAATTTTTGTTCTATATTTAGCTTCCTTTTTTATATGTGGTGGCTTTCAAACCTTTATTAGACCTTTTTGCATGTTTTAGGTCATCATTGCTTTTGAAACGGGCTATATCCCTCCCAACTTAAACTACTCAACTCCAAGAGCAGGTATAAAACCCTTAGAAGATGGCAGACTTAAAGTGGTTGTGGAAAAGACTAAGTTTCAAGATGACAGAGGACTTATTGGTATGTATTAACACATTGCGTGCCACGTCACCGACATATCGGTGACAGTAAAATTTCATAAAAACCGCATCCCTTATATAAAGGTGACATAACAAAAAACAGGTCTGTTTAAAAAAAATAAACAAAAAAACATCCTTTTGTGATTATAGTCCACTATTCCCCTAAAATAAACCATAAACTAAAAAATAAAAATAAAAAAATCCTCCAATATAAATATAACAATTTGATTGTAGCACGCAATGTGTTAAATCGTATTACGTATTCAGAGTTGAATGAAATTATAGAAAAGTAACAATAGTAAATATTAGATATTTAAATCTAAAAAGCAAAATGATTAAAAAATGCACTATTATAGTCTAAAATTTGAATAGCATTTTATTGCTAAAAGTGAAAAAAATCAATAAATAATATTTTTTATGCAATAAATCTTTTAATGACTTAATCATGAGCTCAGAGAAATGAAGCATAATAGTCTAGTTCGTGCACCTGTTTAAATCTTGCTCATACTGGAACTAAGTAGCGAATGTTAGGCATATCTTGTACCTTGCCACGCCGTAATATGTTTTAAATCTAATTTTAACTTTTTACTAATAGCTGAAGAAGTTCCTTTATATTTTACAGCATAGCTTGAGATACCAATCAAATTGACAAAAAGATAGGCTTGTGGGCATTTAAAAAAGTTAATTTCTTCTTTTAGCCATCAATAGTTTTGGTTTTGGCGGAGGAAATGCTCACGTTCTTCTTAAGCATCATCCGAAAGAAAAAGGGAATAATGGCAAAGTCAAGGATAACTTACCAAGGTGAGCATTTTTAACAAACAAATTTATTATTTTTAATTTCCTGAACAACCCTTATATTAATTTTAAGTATTGGGTATGAAAAATCTGAATTGATTTAGATATTTTATTACTAACCTCACTTTGAAATTCTGCTACATTAAACTAGCATTTTTAAATTTGTCGAAAGTGTGAAGTGGCTTAATAAACGTTGTAACTTAAGGTGCTCAAACAAAAAAGTCACACGAACTAAGATCAAGTGAACGGGCATAGGATATCTCCCAACAGGAAACTAAACCTCGAAGTAAATAATAATGCTCAAAAAGTTGTCAACGAAGACTGTAACTAAATTGCAAGACCAAAGGTTTATACTCCAAGCCGTGTCACTTTAGGTACTGGAAATTTTTTCATTTTTATCTGCTACGCGCGGTATATTTTTTTTGTTTACGCTGGTTTGTTGTCATATTTTTACGTCACTGGTGGTTCAGCTGATTTTTGTAAACAAAACTTAGGTAGGATATCCCTTTATTTAATGAACAATAAATATTTTTCCAACTGTTTTTTGTGTATACTCGTTATTTTTGGTAACCCGCTTCATTTTTCTTTATGTAAAACTTAAAATACAAGTCAAACCGAGCGTGATCGTTTAATATCAAAGGTAAACTGAGGACTTGGGAAGTAAATAACAGGTTAACGGATTACTTTCGATGCTGAAAAGAACACATTATTTTCTTCGTATTTTAATGTTTGTGTAAGTACTAATAAAGCGGGTTAAGAAAAATTAACCATTTTACAAGTAGAAAATTTCCTTGCATAAGGCCGTTCTTAAAAACAATTGAAAATTGGCTGCAAAAATTTAAAATATTCATAAACGCGATATCTCACTTAACTTTGGTTTATCAAAATCAGCTGGGCAACCAACTGATGGAAAAATTTATGTTGTAAGACCGTTAACAGTTTTTAACAGTTAGATTTAGGGCCCATCGCACCGACTTTTAAAATTCCATTTCTTAACTATGGATTGCTTTTTTTATGCATACTTTATTTTTAAATTTGATGCACCGAGCAAAAATCCCCCTTTCCTTTGTCAAGATGCGGCCTCCTTGACCCAGGCAATGCCTGCTGTTTCAACCAACCAAATTTTTAAACTATGAAAAAGCAACAACAACACCAAGTACTTCCAAAAATGGTTTTGTCAAAAGCCATCAATGTTTCTGTGTCAAGCCACCTATTTATTTAAAATTTTTGGAAGAATATATTTGAAAGACGATAAAATCGAGATGGGTGATACCCGATTTTGTGGAATTTGGATGTGGGTGGGTGTTCACTTTAATCGCAACACACTGTTCATTTGTACGTATTATCAGTTGCTATGGCTATGCCAGACGGATAACATTATGTGACCCGCATCTTATCTTTAAGCAGCTCTTAAGGAACAGTAAAGTCATGAAAAAAGGTGACTCAATTTTAACAACACTAAGGAAGGAATAAGTCTGCCTTTAATTTCGGTGCAACAAAAGTTTACAAAATAAGGTATTCTTTAGGCTAAGAAACGGAAAAAAAAGTCGATACGAGGGGCCTCTTAATCCAAAGTTCATTTAACAAACTGGAAAAAATACAAATAAATAAAAACAGCCATTGACCAGCAGTTGACAATTCTAAAGAGAACGAAATGTCAAACTGACTGACTTCGTTTGATTCTTGTCTGACGGAATTTATATTTTATTTTGTTTAGGCTGGTTTGTGCCAGCGGAAGAAACACGGACGCCGTAAAATGCCTGCTTGACGATGTTCTTGAAAACGAGTGCGACGTAGAACATATTAGACTGTTGCATAATATATTTAGGTAAATATTAATAGTAGTTACATAACAGGCATGTGCTCTCTTTTTAGCATAACAGTTTAAAGGCCTATGGTATCCCGTGGAATAGTTGTGGCATATTAAACTAGCTCAATTGGTAATAGATCACACAATTTTAAGTCATCGGGTGTTTGCGTCCAATTTGAGCAGGAGGGCCGGTGTGGCGTCATAAATCCAAGATAGCGGTTTTTTTCATGTTTTTTTTTTTTAAATTTAATTCGTTTTTATTTGCAAGAGAACAACAGTTAAGATAGTAAAGAAATTAGCTTTATATCTCAAATACTGACACAGATATAATTTTTTTTAAATACTAAAAAATATTTTTTTTTTACCTAAAAAAAATCAGGAAGGAAGTTTTAGACTACCCCAAATCGATTGGTTCTGGATTACTCAATTTTAAGTCGCCGGGTGTTTGCCTCAAATTTGAGTAAGAGCGCCTGTGTGACGTCATTAATCCAAGATTGCGATTTTTGACATGTTTTTTCACAAACTTTTGCTTTTAACTAATGCCACATCAACTTTACAAAAAAATTGTATGAATTATGATTTTTTGCAATAGAATAGCAATTCAATGTTCGTTTTTAAAATTTAAAGCCAAGTTCTTTACCACAATAATTGGTCTTCTCTTGCAATCAAACAACATATTTATAGTTTTTCTGTAAAACTAATTTAGCGAAAGTTAAAAAACATATGAAAAAAGCCGCCATCTCGAATTTATAACGTCACACAGGCCTTCCTACTCAAATTGGAGGCAAACAACCAGTGACATAAAATTGTGTGATATATTACCAATCGCTCCACAACTATCCCACAAGACACGATTTTTTACCAGCCACTCAAATATAATAAAGTTTTACATGTAAAAACGATTTCTATGGGTAGATAGATGTTTCTCTTTATCTGTGTTACTTCCCGAGACATTTTTTTACATTCTTCTCAGTCCAAAAATCTACCAATATTTTTAGGAAAAACGTACCAGGACATCTACATCGAGGCTTTTCACTAGTTTACAAACAGAGAGAAATTTTGAGGTCATTTTACTACAGCGGAGGTCTCAAATCACCCATGGTTTTGGCTTTCGGAAAGCTAGATAATGTATCGCAGGAAAAAGCTAGTGAATTTTTGGAGATGCCATTATATTCTGGAACTATTCACAGGTTAGTGCTTAATAATTTAAAATTTTCGTTAATTACACCATTTTACGAGGATAAATCTAATATGAACTGGAATTTTGTGTTAAAAACTTTTATTGGTACAGTAAATAAAAGTATAAAAACATCTTATTTTTCAAAATTATTTTCTATATATACATATTGGGATAAATTAGGTTTACAATATAATACACAATTAGACATGTAGACGCTGTATTCCCAATCCCAGTCTACATGCCCCCCTGTCATATGCCATATCTTCATCCATATTTCTGTCTCTTAGAGCCTGCCGACTCTCTCGCTGCACGACTTTCTAGGTCACCCTCGTTTGTTTCTACCCGGAGGCTGCCATGTTCTGGTAACATTGGTTTCGGCCAATTTTTTTTCTATTCTGTCTGCAACTATACTTAAGGTCATCATGTTTCTGATTTCATCATTTCTTACATCCTCTAACCATGATGTTCGTGCACTTCTGCGGAGGTAATCCATTTCAACTGTCGTAAGTTTTCTTTTTTCCTCTTCTTTAAAAGTCCAGACTTCACACTTATATGTAAGCACTGTTTCAGCCATTGTCTGTCCTGTTCTTTTTATATTTTTCCTTGATGTATTTTTGTCCCACCAAATCCATTGAGAGCACCAAATTCACATCTAGCCTTTTGAATTCGTTGGTATATTTCTGTACTACCTATTCCGTCTTTATCTAAGGTGGCTTTTAGGTATTTAAACTTATATACTTGTTTTATTTGAGCATCGGCATGTCCCCATTCTTTATATTCACTGTAGAGTCTCCTTAACATAAATTCCATATCATACGAATCACCACCGGATACAACTTGATCATCTGCAAAATTAAGCGTAAATTAAAAGTTATCGGCTATAGGAATGATTGCTTCCATCTTCGCAAAGCAACTTCTACATACAAATTAAATAATATTCATCCTTGCCTAAGCCATTTTGTTGTTTGAATTGACTTTGACAAATATCCGTTCTGTTTAATATATGATATATTGTCTAAATACATTTCCTTTAGTTGCTGATGCCAAGGTTTTTGAATGCTTCCATTAACTTGTTTCTGGGTACGTTGTCATACGCTTTCTTTAGGTCGGTAAAAGTCATGTGTACTTCTTGGTTTTTTCTTTTGTTTTGTGCATTGAGCTGCTGTACCACAAATAAGTGAGGAATAAATTCACTTTCTTCTTCACTTACGCAGTGACCCACCTCCTTTCTAGGTCTCTCTTAAAGCAGTCTACCCCATAACTTACTCAAACGCTTGTCACACTTAAGCCTCTATAGCATTTTGGGTTTTTCCTATCACCTTTTTTGAATAAAGAAGAAATGTGGCATATCTTCCACTCATTGGAAATTTTCTGTTCTGCGGCAATGTCTCCCGGTCCCGCAGATTTACCGTTTTTCATCTCTTTTTCGTTGATACGTTCAAACTCTTCAGCATTTTTTCTGGTCTTCAACTTAAAATTGTTCGCGGTGTTCTACTAATAACGATTTGTAGTAGTTCTTCCATGTTTCTAAACTTTTAGCGATATTCAAGTTTCTTTATTATTGGTTTTCAGAGATCTTATAGTTTGCCACACTTCTGTTGACTGGGCCCCTCCTACATATGTATTAATAGGGTTGCATTTTTATTATCTAAGCTCCTTTATTATTTAAGTTTTTTTTCGACTGGCTTGAAACTTTTTAGTCATGTAAGGCGAGTGTTTAATATAAGAAAAATTGGTATATTTTACACAGACACCATCTCGAACAATTTAGAACTCTAAACTTACATTAAATGACAATGTATTAATGTTGCTAAGGGAACAAACCGCATTTGACACAAAAACGCGTCTATAATATGAAAATTGCTACTTTACGTATACCAAAGTGTGTGCAAAGTAGCTTCTTTGATAATCGTTGGAAACATTTTTTTTTTAGAAAAAAGCTAAATTTTTCGTTTTTTTTCTCTAGAATATCCGAAATTCTTCTGACTAAAAATATCAGTATTACTGATATATTGACCAAAGGGGCTAATACAATAATGCAAGAAGTTTTGCTCAACGTTTCTATCCAAATTGCCTTCTGGCATATTCTGAAAGAAGTGCAAGTCGTTCCAGAAAAAATATTTGGAGCTTCCTCAGGATTATCTTTGGGTAAGTAGGAAATCCGAACAGAAATCTCAAACAACTCTAACACCAGTATTTACTAAATGGCTCAAAGTCCTAGGTTCTAAAGTTCTAGATCTAAAGTCTAGATTTTGGTTGAAGGTTTAACTCATTTTTTCCCTTGGATAAAATAGTTTTTAATATTTATATCATTTGTTATAAATACCTTCCTACATAGGCCATCATTTTTCTTTATAGCAATGAAATTATATCTACACAAAAATATAATTTACATGTTAATTATTTAGACAAGCTAGCGATGATTAAACCGATTTTCACTTGTTTTGTTATCTTTAGTCTTTACTAATAGTTACCAAGACAATTATAACTTCAGGACAAAAAACACTAAAACAAAACTGCCTTTTTAACTTTTTTAAGGTTATAATTACCCCCTCAAGCCCGAAAACTCGGGGGATTAGCGAATTGCTCTTTTAATCCGGCTTAAGTATACGGTTCATAGTAAAATGGCCGTCTGATTGCGATTAAGCCCATAATCGGGCTAAAGTGCTTACGGTGCATCTGAGGGTATTAAATTGCAATACAAGAATGTAACATTACATGAAGATCTGTTGACTGTAAATAGAATTACATTTCAGGTACTCTAATGTGCGCTTACGCAGATGAGGCTATAACATTGAGTGAACTATTGGAATGTGCTTTAGCAATATCTAATGCTGCCACTTTAGCAACTCAAAATAATAATGTCAATGCTCAGGAATTGGAAAGCGTTATGGCTAAAAGCTCCAAAATTGGTAAGGATTTTTTTCATATTAGGCATATTATTGGAACAAAGGACTACCTTAGTCATGCATGTCATGTGTGTTTGTCCGTCTTGCAATAGCTTCGGAACTGCTGGTTAATTTTGATTATGTTTACAATTTATGTAATACCTCAATGACATACTGCAAAATCCGTAATTGTACATGGTGTCTCATTATATTTTTTCCCACCATTTTAGACCATTAATAATTGATATGGGAATATAAAAGAAATTGTGTTCGAATTCGCGAAATTTTTACTTTTAAATTACATCTTGACTTTATTCCTGATGCTTACCGTATTTGACAGGCGCTCAAATTTATAGTTTTTGTAAATTGGATGCTCCTTATATTATTTAATTCATAGATTAGGCTTGGAATATACTTTCCAAAAATACCCCATGTGTCGGAGTTTTAATAAATAGTTTCTGAAATATTAGCAATTTTTATAATTATAAAAAAATAACATTATCACTTTTGTGTTAATTTCAGTGTCCTTATTTCGAACTATGTTAGTCCCCATGTATAAACAGTGACAATGACAAATATATTTTTTTAAATGACGCTCAAAATGACAACGGGTAACGACAACAAAGTTTATATGTCGTGTCACATCATGTCATTGTCACTGTTGATACATGGGGACTAACATAATTTGGAATAAAGATACTAAAATTAACACAAAAAAAAATAATTGCTAATATCTCAGAAACTATGGCTCTAAACTACGGCATATTTTTGGAAAAAATGTTCCAATCCTAATCTATTAATTAAATAATATAAATAAGGAGCATCCAATTTACAAAAACTATAAATTTGAGCGCCTGTCAAATACCGTAAGCATCAGGAATAAAGGTAAGATGCCATTTAAAAGTAAAACTTTCGTGAATTCGAACACAATTTCTTTTATATTTCTGTATCAATTATTAATGGTCTAAAAGGGTGGGAAAAAATATAATGAGACACCCTCTACATTTAAATTTAGCTGAAAATATGCTTTCAACCTACGTTTGCCCTAATATTGAACCCTGTGTTGTTCCATCTTTATTGGTTTAATGTAGCTGCGCTAACATTGAGATTTCTTGGGCGTCCATTTTTAGATTAAGAGACGTCACTGCTGGCAGTCTATAGTTTATTCATTTGTAACTGAGAAATGGTAAATCACTAAAAATGTTCTTTCACTGAATTTTTCTTAAAAGGAATGGACGTAGATATAGCTTAAAAGTCCCGTTTTGGTTTGGGGTGTAAGTTTATAACCGATTGCAAAGTATCAATTTAATATTTAGAAGCATTTTTAAATGTTCTGCAACAAGCATAGAACTTTTATTTTTACCGCTACTTGATAATTTTATTATTAAGTAGTATAATATTTCAATTGATTTTTTAGCCAATCAACTTACCAAAGACATTACAAAAATCCTAGGAAAACCTAGACGTCTTACAAGCAAGGTTATCTTCGACTCTAGTCCGCCAGAAATTTCATCGTCTTACATTGTCAGTAGCTTCGGAAAGAAGAACATTTTAAAAGAAATAACAGAATTTGAAAGATCTACACGAAGCAAATCCGTGTTTTATGAGATTGGCAATGGTGAAATTGTGAATAGTCTAAAAGAAAATTTAGGATCTAAGAAGCCGGAATTGTTTGTAAACACTAGTGGGAGCTTGAAAGAATTTTTGACGTCATTGGGACGGTAAGATAGTAGGGGAGTGATTTTCTTATCAGGGACACGATACACTAACACACAGTATGTCAGCAATTATTTATATATAGCGGACATGACGGTTTATTGTTAATTCTCGTTTTCCGGGAAATCAGGTATATGAGAAAATAGCGAAATTGCCAAGCAGAAAATGTTAAATGATGTTTCCGCGATCGGCAGTAAGTGTCCAAGAAATTAACATCACAACTTGAAATTTTGCACAAATGTACGACGCTTAAGTATATTAAAGAAGCTTGGTCAAGTCGGGCCAGATCAGAAAAGTGTGCCTAAAAAAATAAATAAATATGGTAAAGAAATTAGCTTTATATCTTACAAATTTAGAAAGATACATTTTTTTTACTAAAAAAATATATATATATGAAACTGTTTCGGTTTCGCAAAAAACCTTCTTCTTTTAATCTATTTTTATTATTTTTTCATTTCATTTTTATTTTTAAAACTCATATTTTCGGTTACAATTGGGTATAATTGGGTTGTAGTTTTACTCAATAGGTTAAGTTAAGTTTAAGGCTTACAAACAGCTATAAACTATCAATTTGGCATAGTTTAATATTTAAATTCCAAACGCATTTAATAATATATTTCTAATTTTAATTCAATCCTCATATTACTACCGTCCTCTGCATATTTTAATTTAAGTCGCGTTTTTATTCTTTTTAATAAAATTAGAATTCTTAAATTCTTTTTATCAGAAGTGATGCGATTTTCCTATAGAGGGCGAAGAAACACGTCGCAAAAACAAGACAGAACCTAAAAAGAACTGTCGCCATTCACACACGCTCTCGATCGGAATATTTTGAACGATCAACGCTTTTATAACAAATGGTGAACTCTAAAAACTATTAAATTCCTCTAAAACTCCAAACATTGAAACTCGGGAGTGCTGGACGCATCATGAATATTTTTCTATTATTTCGCTCTTAAATAATCATCATATTCCAATATTATTTTTATGTCTCAATTAAATTTCACTTCAGAAAGGTACGATTTCGCGGGCGTTCGTATACCCTTCAAATGAAAGCAGAGGACTTGTTTAAATACAGTCCACTAGGTAATCCAATTTTTTGAGCTATCGGTGTGAGACAGAAATATAGTCTTCTTAGAAATTCTTTACTACATTAGTTAGTGCTCTCTTGCAAAAAAAAAACGTTTTTACAGTTTTTCTGTTAAACTAATTTAGCGAAAGTTATAAGGCAAAGTTTGTGAAAGAAATATGAAAAAAGCCATCTTGGATTTATTGCGTTACACAGGCCCTTTTACTCAAATTGGAGGCAAACACCTGGTGAGTTAACATTTAGTGATCCATTACCAATCGATCGAGGGTAGACTAAAACTTTCTTGCTCAATCTAGAATTTTTATTATTTTATTAATATTTAACAAAATAAGAACAGCTTTTAGTTCTTGAGATATAAAGCTTGCTAAAACGACCATTAAATTGTTGTTCTATTGCGAACAAATCAGTACCCATACAACTTTTCCCCAAAGTTGATTTAACAAAAGTTTAAAGCAAAAGGTTGTGAGGCAAACACCGGGCGACTTGAAAATATTTTTTTGTATTTTTAAAAATTATCTTTGTTAGTTTTGTTTTTATTTATACTGGGACTTTCCATCCAATCAGGATCAATCGCCCAGTTTCGCAAAGTGCGAGCAAGGTTAAAGCATTTTTAAATAAACGCAAACAGCCAAGTACCTAGCCAGGAATCGAACCCGGGCCGCCGATGTGGGAAACAAACATTGCTACCAGTACACCACGACGGTGACTCCTTTGTTAGGTTTTAGGATATAAAGCTAATTTCTTTATTATATTAATTGGTGTTCTTTTGCAAACAAAAAAACGTACCACCAGTTTTTTTGTATAACTGATTTACAAATCATTAAAAAAAACCGCTATCTTGAATTTATGGCGTCACACATGCCTTCCCACTCAAATTGGAGGCAAATACCCGGTGACTTAAAATTGTGTAATCTATTACCAATCGACCTAAGGCAGTTTTAAAAAATCTAAATTATCCCACGGAACACGATTTTTGACTATAAGGGCCCAGACTTATTCCTTCCTTGTTAGAATTAAGTCACCTTTTTTCATGACTTTACTGTTTTTTTTAAGAGCTGCTTAAATATAAGATATTGGTCACATAATGTGACCCGTCTGGCATAGCCATAGCATCTGACAATACCTACAAATGAGCAGAGTGTTGTAATTAAAGTGAAGGTGACTTTTTATGTTTTGTGAGTAAATAAAATAAGAAACATTTTTTTTTTTAAATAAAAACTATAAAAAATCAAAAGTAAATAAAAATGATTTTGCAAAATTATATTGCAAAACAGAAGGCTAGATTTTAGTTCTTTTGGTACAATGTTTTTGTGAAAAATTATACCTATGTATCGATTACAAAAAGATTTGTAAGAAAGAAAAATATTTTAAATAAAGTTCTCTCTTCTACTTTTTATTACCGTTTTTTCGTCTGATTTTCGGGATAACTGTTGTTCATAGTCTGGTAGGTACAGCGCTAAGATTAGGATAGGACTGACTGTAAGAAAACCCTTTTACTGACAACATTTAAATTAAACTACACTGCATGATGTAACAAGACGATTTTAAACAACAAGTGAAATTAAAGAAAGAAAAATAAGAAAAAAGTTTTCTGCTTCGGCCGGGACTTTCACAATTTACCCTATTTTCATTATAATTTTTAGTCCTTTGGTTGTACCGACGAGGACACGGAAATTCCACAAAATCGAGTATCACATTTTTCCAAAATTTCAAGAACTTTCATGTTTTTAAATAAATTGATGGCTTTTGACTAAACTATTTTGGGGAGTAGTGGGTATTGTTGTTGTTTTTTCATGGTTGAAAACTTTGGTTGGTTGAAACAGAGGCGTTGCCAGATTGGGTCACAAGGTGGCCGTATTTTAACAAAGGAAGGGAGATTTTTGCTCAGTGCAACAAATTTAAAAATAAGGCATGCTTAAAATTAAAGCAATCCATAGTTAAAAGAGGAAATTTTAAAAGTCGGTGCGATGTTCCCTAAGCCTTTTAACTAATAGTTTTTTCAACTAGTAATAAAATTAGAGAGCTTGAAGGAAGAAATACTAATACCAATAATATCATTTGTACAGGTTATATGAATTCGGACACAACCCGCAAGTTCACAAGCTCTACCCCAAAGTGGAGTTTCCAGTAAGTCGTTCAACTCCCATGATCTCACCCAAAATCAAGTGGAACCACAAAAGAGATTGGTTCGTTATGCACTACAAAGCCGACGAGCAATTGGCAATTGAAGAAAAAGTTTCTATCGTAATGTTGAAGGATCCAGGGTTTACATTCATAGGTGGCCATACGATTGACGGTTAGTATTATTCAAACACCTTAGTGTCAAATACCTTAGAGCATAAATACACAAGTTTTCAATTGCGCGTGTGTGTGTTTTGTGACGTAGACACACAGCTGTTGTGTGGGTGGACGCCATATTTGTTGGTTGTTCACATTTTGCGGTGTTTTGCGTTTGTCGTGTAAAATTATGTTTTTTTCCGTGAAAAATGGGAAACAATTCGCGTAAAACATGTGCGGTTTGTGGAAAAATGTCCGGGAGAAGTAAGGGAGTGCTATTTCATAGGTAAGTACTTTTATTTTTTTTTTGTTAATGAAGTTAAGTGTGGTTTATAGATACCATAAATACAAGAAAACAACAAATATGGCGTCCACCCATATAGAAGCTGTGTGTCCACGTGTCAAAACACGCGCATGCATCCTTGAGAATTTGCGTCTGTGAATTTAAATTTGCCATTGCTACCAAATCAAGCTATGATTGTTTCACTTTTCGATTTTTTAAAAAAGTTCTCGATAAAAGTGTCATTCGGTGGGTTAACAGTAGTATTTTTAGATTATTTCTGGTAAAAATGAAACAACTCGATAAAAGTGTTTCGATCAAAATTTCATTTGATAAAAATGCCATTTAATGAAAAAGTTATGTTCGATAAAGTCGATTAGAAAGTTCTCGATAAAAATGTCATTTAATAAAACTGTTTTCGGTCAAACTGTCATTTAATCAAAATAACATTCAAAAAAGTTTTCAACAAAAATATTCGATAAAAATGTCAAAAATTTTACATAACATCAACATTTTTAAATTGGAAGGGAGGGATTTAATACCTCTTTCGAAAGGTACTTTAAAATCGTACCTTTCGAAAGAGGTATTACATGCTCCCTTCCAATTTAAAAATGTTAATGTTATGTCAAATTTTTGACATTATGTTAGCTCGACATAATGCCTTTTTACCAGAAATCGATACCTGTTTTTTTTTTCAAAAGTTAGAAGGGGGGCGGATCTATTTAGGTCTGCACTGTATATAAGTTATTTACATTTTGTTAAGCTAATATAATTTTTTTAAAAACCACTGACAAAATCACTAGTTAGTTGTTTTAAAGTTCTGTTTGTAGAATTATTGTTATTGTAATCCCAAAATTGGTTGTTTTTTTAGGAAGAATTTTATTTCCAGCCACCGGTTACCTACAGTTTGCTTGGGAGACTCTGGCTCAAGTTCATGGCCTAATGATTTCAGACATGAAAGTATTTTTTGAAAACTGTAAATTCAAAAGAGCATGCTCTGTGCCCAAAGACGGCAGCAAACTAGAATTAACAACTATGGTACAAAGAGGTACTTATTTTATATCTTCTTTAGAAAATGACTATTTGTTATAGTGTCTTGTAGTTCACAGTTATTTTTTAAGCAAAATTTTATTTAAATGCATCAAATTGTTTGTCATTGCATTCCAATTTTTTACAAGTTAAAAATTACTTCTAAAAAATTTATTCGGATAAGTGGTGTTCATCCACCTCATTGCACTTTTCAAATGTTCGCATCAAATCGGCCATAATCAATATACACTTCTTCAGGTCTGTCAGTCTCTTTCTTATTTTAAAAATGTAGCTTTTACACAGTCTGAAGGTATTTAGAAATAACACTTATGATGAAAACTATCTTAAAACTGGATGGTTATTAAATAGACCTTCAGACTGTATAAAAACTATATTTTTCAAATAAGAGCGATCCGCCAATGCGAAACTAAGAAAACCATGTCAAAAACTATAACCAAAAATTCTAAATAAAAGTCATGCTTCGCTTCTCTCCCTCTTACTCTCCTTCCTGCACGTCTCTAGTGTATGAATTCTTGAATGGGCGAGAAAGCGTACTCCGTCAAAAGTGGGTGAAAGTCACCCTGCGCATGCGATCTCACTTGATTTAAGCATCTCTATTGGTTTTAACGTGGGAAGATGCTCACTCTCACTCTGACCCCTTTCAAAAATCCATACATTGTTCATTATTTTTCCTACTGTTCTTGTTTCATCCATTATCTGTACCTACATGTCTTAGCAAAGCTAATCTACTTTTGATGAATCTTACGATGTTTATGCCATCTATTAACTGTTCTTTTATTTACAACATTTTATGATTGTTTTAACGCCTGAATGAACCGACAAGTTAATGATTTCTCTACATAAATCCAGTGATGGCAATTATTTCGCAACCATATATTTTACCTTGAATTTTATGAAGCAGATTTAGTTATGAAGAAATCGACTACAAAACGTGCTTCGTGTCAGTCTTAACGTTGCCTGGAGAAAGTAAAGTTTTCACATTTGATTTCTAGGATCAGGAAACTTTGAAGTAATAGAAGGAGGAGCGACTGTTGTTTCAGGAACAATCAATAAAGACTGGTCAACCTTGACCAAAATTCCAATTCCAAACAGTGAAAACACCACACACCTACCTGCATTAAATTCCAAAGATATTTACAAAGAATTAAGATTGAGAGGATATAATTACTCGTAAGTTTAAAAAATAAAATAGGAGCAGAAGCTACCAAAGCAGCAGTGCAAATAATCAATTTTTTATAAGCTTTTTAAGGTATCTTTTGTAAAAGTTCATGAAACAATTCTTTAGAACTTAGTCTCTATTCCAATACTTTGTTATATAAACCTAACAATTACAACTAGCATTTTCTTGTCGTGCAATTTATTAAAATTAAATTGAAGCAAACATACGTTGTGTTAACGGTATTGGTATTTCATGGTTGTTTTATTATCTATTGTTGACATTGAAACAATTTGTTAAAATTAAATTGAAGCAAACATACGTTATGTTAACGGTATTGGTATTTCATGGTTGTTTTATTATCTATTGTTGACATTGAAAGGGTTAACGATTTCTCAACGAATACCACAACTACAGTCATCATGGCAATTATTTTGTGACCATATATTTTACCTTTAATTTTATAAGACAGTTTTTAGTTGCGAAGACTTCGACGATAAAACGTTGGTCCCAACCAGTAACCGTGTGTCACTTGCTTGACTCGATCTTAACGTTGACTGGCCCATATGATGCCGTGAAACACTCCTTAAGAGTCCGCCGCGCCATGTTGTTTTGAAGTATAAATGATTTACAAATGTAGACTGGAAAGGCTAATTGATCTAAGTGCCAAAAAGCATTTTTGTGGGAAACTAAAAAAAACTGTAAAATTTAAGCAAGCGGACTTACGGATAACGTCATTTTAAATATGCCATATAGAGCATAAGATGGGGAAATGACACTTAGATCTAAGAGCCCCGTATTGGCCTTGATACCTACATCATTTTGGCTGGAAAATCTAAAATTTGTATATTTTGGCACATAGATCATTAAGCCTGGCCACTCTACAAATAGAACGCCATTGCAAGCCAATTTTAGAAAATTAAAAAGTTGATGCACGCATAAATAAACGTTATTTAGATACTTTTATATAAATTGGGGGCGCGCGAGTTGTTTGGGTCTAAAATTTCCATATTTGTCAATAAACTACCATCCGTTTACAAATCGCAGATCATAATTATGTCCTACGATATAAAATATAGTTTTTTATAAATTATTTAGGTAAACATGTTGAACCGGCACACTATAAAAAATATATATTGTAGAGGGCGCTTTGGCATAATTGCCTGCTCAACGTTGGCTCAACCGATAAAGCACGCTATACACAACGTTGACTAGGCGACAAATCGCTAGTTGAGATTACGCTTTAAAAATTAGGTATAGTCTGCTAGTAACTGATTTTTTTCTTATTTAGAGGTAAATTTCAAAGTTTGGAAAACTGCAACATTGATTGTAATATGGGGGAAATACGATGGGATGGAAACTGGATTACTTTTATAGACAATATGTTACAAATGAAAATTTTACAGGTAAGAACTTATTTTTTATAACAATTCATATCAGCACCTCAGAGATATACTATGTTAACTCACAGTTTTAAGTACATAGTTCCATAGTTTTCGACTAAAACTAAAATAAAAGTTAAGTCACGTTGTACAGTTATTAGTTTATGAAAAATAAGAATCATCAAAATCATAATTTATGAAATATTTTTTTTATTTTCTGAAAGATGATGTCGTTTGTTAATAACAGTTTAAGGACAACAACAATAATAAATATTTTTAACATTTCTTTAAACGTGTTTTCTGTAATAATGTATTTTAGTGACTGACACGCTTTAATTCTGAGGTGCTTTTTAGTATTTAGCTTCAAACTCTGCTGACAGACCCGACGCCGACGTCTTAATGGCGAAATAAACGCAATCAGCGTTGATCTGACCTGAAAGACAATGTGTGTCGTAATTCACGTGATGGATTCTCTCTTTCAATCAATATTTTTATTGGTCGATGATATAGCAGTTTACTCGCCTGCTGCCGTTTTAGTTTCTCTCGTATTTAGGTAGATGGCGCTTTTTGCAGAGTACATGATTTTGTTTTCTCACTCGAAACGTAAGGTGAGAGACAAAACCATGTACTTAACTCAGCTAGGTCACATTGACCAAGCAGTGTTCTGAGAAGTCCTATAAGGACTGTCAACACTTATTACGTGTCCATTAGATCTTGGATCCCGGTGGTGTTATGCTTTTAAGCTACCCACAAAAAAATACAAGAGAAAAAAATCTTATTTTAACTCGCTTAACCATGAAAACTTGTTTGATTTTAATTTACGGGTACTAGATTTTACCCTTATATTTATTATTAAACTATTTTTAATTTAATTAATTGTAGGAAGACACCAGATTGTTATATGTTCCGACAAAAATCGAATCACTCTATATTGATGCCAAAAAACATCTAGAATATGCGCAACAGTTTGGAGAAAATCCTAAGTTACCCGTTTATGTTGATAGATACACTGGAATCATTCGGTAAACAAAATTTTTATTTGTGAGATTCATCTCTATATGCCTTTTCCTGTACAGAGGTTGGTAATCATGAAGATCTAGGATACAGTTGCCCGAAAATGTTCTCTTGAGGAATACCCACCACTCACAAATTTCTTACCCAGATTTAAGGTTTCTTGGATTATTGTTTCTATGATCAGTTAAAGGTAAAAACCGCATCTTGATATAGCATGCCGTTTTTAAGCTACGAGGGTCTACTGAAAAGTCTGCATTTTGATTTGGTTCGGTTCGGTCAAATACGTTTTTACGCATAAATACATGTTTAAAAAATCGAAAAGTGAAGCACTCATAGCTGGCTTTGAAAACAATAGCAAATTTAAATTCGCAGACGTGAACTTTTAAGTACTTATGCGAGTGTTTTGTCACGTTGACACAAAGCTGCTGTGTGGATGGACGCCATATTTGTTTATTTATTTTTTACATTGTTCTACGTTTTTCGTATAAAATGATGTTTTTTTTTCTGATTAAAATGGGAAATAAAAATTTTAGTGCCATTCCATAGGTAAGTTATTGTATTTTTCTTTATAATTTGTTAATAAAGTAAATTTTTAACAAAAAATTGTCCAATAATGTAGTGACGTAACGGAGTATGTTCCAAAACCACCAAAACTGACGCATGCGCAATAACCAGAACCCTGTTTACCCGAAAAAAGAATATTAAGAATTAAATGGGGGTCCTGGCTTCAAGCATTGCGTGTGAAAATGCATGGGTATGCATGCATATTTATGCTCTAACCGCCTATAACTTTTTTATTTATGAAAATTTCATTTTGGAGTACATTTTTTTATATATTTTTTTAAATAAACTTTTAAATTTATTTTTATCTATCATTTTTATTAAAGAACAACCCCATATTTTTATTCGATTTTTATTAATTTTTTTATTTAATAATTTTCAAATATTTTAATCCCAGTTAACATATTAAATTTTAAAATTACAACAAACAATATAAAAAATACAAACAAGGGGCCATATCTACTAAACGTGGTAGATAAAGTTCAATTTGACAGGATTCTTTATAAAAAAGCAAATTTACACCTTTATTAAATTTTCATGCATTAAAGATTTATAGATTCACAGACTTTTTATAAACTCCCCGTTTTTTTAAAACGGCTTTCTATTTCAAATAGCGATGTTTACCTTCAAATTTCGTCTGAAACTCAAGTGAGGGTCAATGGTGGTCAACTTTCAATTTATAAACAAAACTTCAACAGATCTGAAGAAACTCTTAAAACTAACAGAACATTGGTACCGGTTCTTAAAAACACTAAACGGCCAGCTTACAACTACAAAATTGAATCTCGGGAAAGTGACCAATCACCGACTGCAATACGCCCCGCCCACCAGAGCGTATATAACCTGCGCCCGCGACAGACTAACCACCAGTCTTCGAGAAGCCGACAAACAGTTAACATCTCCTAAAGATGCCATCCACTCGAGATAGTGAAACGTCGACAACGAATTTTCAACGACGACGGCCGAACAGCCCGAAAGCACACCCACCATTGGACGATGGCCGCGAAAGCCTGTCACAATTTGTAAGTGAGGGTCAGTTTTACTCTCCTAGCCACACCTGAAACCGCCAAAAAACATCGAAATTTGGACTTCGTTATTATAAGAAACAGAGACCTCAGGTTTTTACATTACCACTATTTATTTACAATGTGCGAAAAGTTAATTCTTAGTCTCCTTAGTTTTTGAGCTAGAAGGGAAAATTAAAAAATTGTTGATTTTAAAATTATCTATGTGTTCCATTTTTGTTTTAAGGTCAGGAGGTATAGAAATTAAAGGACTGAAAGCTAGCGCCATCTCCAGGCGAAAGTACCTTGGAACTCCCGTTTTGGAAAAATATGTTTTTGTGCCAAATTGTGCAAAGCTTAAACTTGAACAGGCCGTTAGAGCTAACCTCCAAATTTTATTGGAGAATCTTTTCAGTATTAAAGTAAAAGTTGTAGAACTTATTGACGATGAGACGTCTGGAGTGCCAATTGGTGAGTATTAATTCATAAGTGTTATAAGATTGTAGACATTGTAGATAACGTTTAAGTACGTTGTAGCGTTAGCATCAATAAGTTTCGTAATATGGTCTGTGTGTTGTTGCGTGATGTAGTGTCTGTGTGGTTGATTAAAAAATTATAAACGGCGAATATAGCGGTAGTATTTTACTGCTAGGATACGCCCCTTTTATCTTAACACGTTTCTATGCATGGTTTGCCTGGTTTTGCAGCTCGGTTTCGCTCTTTTTATTTTAAAGTGTTTCTAGACTTAACTTGCCTGTGATTGTTTAATAAAGCCTTAGCATCAATAAGTGTCGTAACGTGGTGTGTGCTTTTCAGTTTCTTCAAAAGCACTTGGAGAAAGTTTTTCTAGTCCTGACTTGGCTGCGATTGTTTGTTGCAGCGTTACCATTATTAAGGGACGTAATGTGTTGTTGCGTGATGTAGTTGATTAAAAAATATAAAAGGCGAATCTAGAATATTTTACTGCTAGGATACGCCTTATTATTTTAACATGTTTCTACGCATGACTTGCCTGCATTTGTTTATTGCAGCGTTAGCATCAATAAGTGTCGTAATGTGGTGTGTGAGTTGTTGCGTGATGTAGGGTATGCGTGGTTGATAAACAACTGTTTTTATGCATGGTTTGCCCGCGATTGTTTATTGCAGCCTTAGCATCAATAAGTGTCGTAATGTGGTGTGTGTGTATTGTTGCGTGATGTGTATGTGCGGTTGATTAATAAATATAAAAGGCGAATCTAGCAATTTTTTGCAGCTCGGTTTCGCCCTTTTTATTTTAAAGTATTTCTAAACTTGACTTGCCTACGATTGTTTATTAAAGCCTTAAAGTCGTAATGTGGTGTGTGTGTTGTTGTGTGATGTGGTATATGTGCGGTTTGTTAAAATATATAAAAGGCGAATCTAGCAGTAGTGTTTTACTGCTACGATATGCCCTTATTATTTAACATGTTTCGACGCATGACTTGCCTACAATTGATTATTGCAGCGGTAGCATCAATAAGTGTCGCAATGTGGTGTGTGTGTTATTACGGGGAGTAGTGTTTGTGTGGGAGATTAAAAACTTATACCAGGCGAGTTTACCAGTAGGATTTTATTGCTATGATACGCCCTTGTCTGCGATTGTTTATTGCAGTCTTACCATTAATAAGTTTCGTAATATGATGATGTGTGTGTGTTGTTGCTTGATGTGTGTATGTGGTTGGTTACTTTTTACGGCTTTTTTTACAGTGGAAGAATGCAAAAACATATTTTTTGTTTACGGTCTATGCGCAGAGTAAACCATGCACCTATGTCTGCAAGACACTTTGTGCTCTCGCTACATTAGAACATATACTCTTATAGTTTGAAAAACTTTGCAGATCGTTAATTTAGGTTTCCAGTTATGGCCCCATGCTCAGAAACATTAGGTTCCCTTTCGGTCTTCCAAGCCCCTCTTAAAGGGCTGAACAAGAAGCTACCGAAAATCCCCAAATGATTCTTCAGGAGGCATCTTCAATGGTCACAACCCAGATAGCTATATTTAACCAACAAAACTGTGATGCCAATATGTGCTTAGCGAATTCCATCCCAATCGCGCTCGGCAACGTGAATACTAAATTCGCTCGGTCAGCGCAAGTGCCATGCGTTTTGAAAACGTAACGTTTTTAAGCCAATTTTCGAGAATACTGGTCGGGATGTGACAGGTAGAGGCAGATGCCGCGGTCACTGTAATCCTATCCCCTAGGGGCTATTGACCATAAACCAGCGTTCTGTGACGTGGCGATATACACCATTAAGAACGTAATCACCCTATAACGTTGTAATTAGAGGATTTGCTTGTTAAACCTTTTTTGCTCAGTCGTTTTATTTTTCACTTCCTTACTAATAGTAGGTATTAATGAAAAATCCAAATGGTTCTTAAAAAAAGTACCGCAATAATATTTTGAATTCACTCCCAGGTAGAAGAGTTAAATAACCTACTATATTTCTTTGGTTTGGTTACAATTTTTTTTTATTAGTTAACAGATAAATCAAAAAAAAATATTTCGAAAGCTTTATTTTAAGAATTGTGATTTTTTTAAAATTTTATAGTTAAAAAAATATGTTCTATTTGTTTCGATTTTTAGGCGAAATTATTTACGACGTCCTAGGCGATCAACCTCTTATCCAACCAGAGATAACAGTTTTGTCAAAAAATCCTCTAGAAATAAAAAATGTTAAAGTCGAAGATGGTAAACTACTCACCCAGACTGACTGCAGTTTAGTAGTTGCATCAAAAATTTTGCAAAGAACGAACGTAAGTTTAATTATTCCTAGGTTACTTTGAGGCTGTTCAGGCTGTCCCGAATTCGATTTTTTTGGAGGGTTTTAGGTTTTACTAGGCGAAAAAAATTACCCCCACTTGCAAAGCTCGATTTTTAGAAAATGTTTAAAAGTAAACATTTTTATATAGCATCTTTTTAAACTACGAGGGGATTTTAAAAAATTCTGCATTTGTAAATTTAGTTTTAGTGTAAATTACTTCTCGATAGATTTGTTTTAAATAACTCAACTTTCAAATTGAGTTTTATCCTCGATTTTATATGTCACTTTTAGTTTTTGAGATATTAGTTAAAATTGGAATTTTTTTATGGAATAACCCTTTATTTCCTTATATTATTTGTGTTTGTTTAAACTGTTTGTTTTTATTTTCTATTTTAATTTGATTACTGGGTTTAAAATTACTAAATAGGATAACTAAAAATAGAGGTAAAAATCTATAAAAAAATAAAAATTATAAAATATTGAGTGTTTAAAAATTAATTTAAATGAATTAAGAGAAGAAAAACACCAACTTTATGTTATATCTTAAAAACTAAAAGTGACTGATAAAAGTTAATTTGACAGTTTAATTCTTATTTCAATCAATCAACACCAAAACGATATTTTAGAAAAGTTATATGCCTCCGCCCACAAGACGTTTCAAAAACCCGTGGCTGGAAAACGGCTGGGTATATCAAGATGCGGTTTTCACTTTTAATAATTTCTTATAGTATCTTATTTTCTCTATAAATATCTGAAAACATCGAAATTTGGGACACCCTAAACATACAGAATATACTAAAAACACTTTACTTTTCATACTAATATTTAAATGCTTAATTAGCGGATATCACGTACTTATATACATCTGTACTGGAAAAGGGCGTCTAAAAATG
Organism: Aspidapion aeneum; assembly: GCA_963576565.1. Lineage (NCBI taxonomy): Eukaryota > Metazoa > Arthropoda > Insecta > Coleoptera > Brentidae > Aspidapion > Aspidapion aeneum. The sequence continues at coordinate 45,185,690 of OY755046.1, read as the reverse complement.
ATTTCGACAAGCAACGTATGGCTTGGATTAATTAAGGCTACTGAAAACGGGTGCCGCGCTCTCAGCGCCGTTTTTTTTTTCATGCTTAAAAACACCCATTATCCGTTACCTTACGATAAATACCTTTTAATTTGTTTAAAAAAATGCGACTACGTCAACTCAAGATAATGGTTTCTTCTTCCAAAAGTTACAAAATCCAAAGAATTTTTTAAAATTTAAATCAAAAATAAAAATTAACCCCATTTTTGACAACTTCAAATCACGGAATTGAGATTGAACGTCATTTAAAAGCAGTCTACATTTTTAATCCAAGCCATACGTTGAGATTCATTTGAACAGAATATGCCGGAACGTTTGTAACAGTAATTTTCTTTTAATGGTTTTCATACGCTTAAGTAAATATTAATTATAATATTAAATCAGTTTATTTATCAATCGAAAATGCAAAATTTAGCATGCAAAAATAAAGTAATTAATGCTTGCTACTGCCTAGACATTATCGGTTTAAAATCACTATTTAAAATACTCTGCCAATATATGGGCCCCTAAGCTCACACTAGGTACTGTAGTTATAGTGTATGTGCGAGATAATAAAACTAAAACCTGAAATATATCTTATTCAACTCCAGACTAAATTACCTTTTGTTTGATACTACACAAGCCATGTTTTGACTTAAACTCAAATTTTTGAAATCTACCCCCACCCTTAAAAAAACAAAAACTAAAATGTATTTTGTTTAACTCCGGACTCAATTACCTTTCGTTTGATTTCATACACGCCCTATTTTCACGTAAACTCTAATTTTTGAAATCTACCCCCACCCTTTTTGAAGAAAAAAAACTAAAATGTATTTTGTTTAACTCCAAACTCAATTACCTTTCGTTTGATATCACACACGCCATATTTTCACATAAACTCTAATTTTTGAAATCTTCCCCCACCCTTTTATTTGGCTTGTGTTCGGTGGATTTTGTTCATTTTTAAATGGGACCATCTCGACCCAAGACCCAGCCTAGGTACCAAATTTCATTAAAATCGGCCAAGCGGTTTTTGAGTTATGCGCGTTGGTCGTTACAGACAGACATACAGACATACAGACAGACAGACAGACATACAGACAGACAGACGGCGCGACAAAAAAGTTTCAAAATCAACTGAAACGCAAAGATATATAAAATTTTTTGAAATCGGAGCAACATTTTTTTTCTCGAAAAAATTAGGATACACACTACTATAGTATAGTATATGTGTGAGCTAATATATGTCACTCTTAGGTTTTAGCCGCAGTTTTTCGCGTTGAGTTAAACACACTGAAAATTTCGCTTTTATACACTACGAACTAACTTAGTCTAATAGGAAAATGTACTTTTTATCTAGACTCCATATAAGTACGTGGCTGATATGCACAACATTTCATTTTGTTTTAGATTTTTCAGCAGGCTTCGGGTTCCATTAAAGACGATGGATTTGTAATATCAAGAGAGCCATTAGATTTTGACGAATCGAAATTTGAAAACAAAGGAATAAACGTAGTTACGGTTTTCTCTACTGACACAGAAAAACTAGTTTATTTTAGAAAAACTACAGAATACAAAAGGCCTACTTTAGTAAATGTCACCAACCAAAACGATTTTAGTGGGTGGCTGAAACATTTACAAAAAAGCACTAAAAATGAAGGAGCAAATGTTTTGGTTTATTCAGAGAATCAACCATTAAGTGGCGTTTTGGGATTAGTGAATTGTATTCGAAGAGAACCAGGTTATTTTTTTGACTTTTTTTTACTTTTATATAGAATGTCACAAATAAACCTTATTTAACCGAAATTGTATCTCTTACCGTTTCCGAAATCCACATGTAGTTACTTTTATCTGGGACACCTGGTATACAAAATTGATTTATTATGTTTCCCAATTCATAAAGTTTTGGTACTTCAAGTGTGACTAACCGAACAAAGTTTTGAAAAAACTAATACCCGCATGACTTAAAAGATTAACAAGATCTACTTATATTTGTTTTTATTCTTTTAACAGGTGGAAGTTCTATTAGATGTGCCTTTATGGTTGACGGTGCCCCCAAATTTGACCTCAACAACCCCTTTTATTTTGAACAATTAAAAAAGAATTTGGCTATCAACGTATTCAAGAATAATCAGTGGGGAACTTATAGGTTAGTTACTGTTTAGGCCTGTGGTCACATACTTACGTATTTTGGAATACAAAGCCATTATTTTGAGTTAACGTAGCCCCTTTCTTAACATTTTTTAAAACAAATTAAAAACTATTTATCGTAAGGTAACTGATAATGGATTTTTTTAAGCTTAGAAAAGAGATGACGCTGAGAGCGCGGCACCCATTATCAGTAGCCTTAATTTATCCAAGCCATATGTTGGGGTTCATTTGAAATTCAATATGCCGGCACGCTAGTAGTAGTCATTCTTAGGAGCTCTGTCTCAGTACAGATGTATATAAGTACGTGCCAGTGGTGTATTATATTGCACGTCAAACTAAATAGCGTATTGTGTTATACTTTTTGTCACATTTAAAAAAACTAGTGATGCAGGAAGTCCATAAATTTGTTTTGAAGTTTACTTACTTTTTGCGTTCTTTTGCAGACATCTCCTTATGGAAAACTCTGAAACAGTAAAAAATGAGCATTTTTATCTTAACTCAACAGTAAGAGGAGATTTGTCCAGTCTCAAATGGGTCGAAGGTCCTTTTACTACTGATTGCAGAATGGAACCAGAAGATCTTATGATTTCGGTGAGTAAAACCTTAAGTATTAAATCACTCTATATTAAAACTATGTGGTTTTAACTTTTTCGAACGTCGATTACAAGGCTTTTTCGAACGATCTCAAGGATATGAATGATCTTTGTTTAAAGCACATCCTTACAGACTACAGGCACAGTGATTCATGCCAGTTCACTACTAATTTCGGCCTTATTGGGCTTTCTTCACGAAGATAAAGGCGATAGCTTCGTGTAGAGCATAAACTGTGTGATACCAACAGAAACAACGACTCCAAGTGAAAAAATCCTTACCGGCATTAAATTAAACTAATGTTGGCTATGTGGTTTTCACTTTCCCACAACGATGATCAGATGGATATTAATCATCCCTTTTTAAAACACGTTCTGACAAGCTACAGGCGCAGTGATACATCCCAATCTCCGACCGGCTTCGGTCTTATTGTCGGTAGGCGTTTTTTTCCTCGGAGTAGTTGCTTCTGTTTGTTTCACACAGCTTATGCTTCACACGAAACTGCTTGAACTGGATTCCTGACGATGGCTCAATAAGTTCGAAACCGGCTGTAGATAGTCTGTCATGACGTGTTCCCAACAAGGGTGATTCATATTGTTGTAGTCGATGTTGGAGAAAATAGAAACAACAGTTTTCCCAACAAAAGAATCAAACTATCAGTATAATTCAATGATGCCGGTAGGGGTATTTTCCCTTGGAGTAGTTGTTTCTGTTGGTTTCACTTATCACTCTATATGTTTAGGATTACTTACTGATCCCTTTATTTACTAAACTGAATATGAAATCTATATCTTTGTGGCGCATTCATTTTGCAAACAAGACCACTGGCAAATTATTTTTCTTTTTCTAGGATAAGCGCAGACGTTTATTAATTAAAGATTAAGTTTTGTTTCTAAGAAGACATTAGCTCGACATTATTGTTATGTAATGTATTATTGTTAGGTTTACTATACCGCACTTAACTTCAGAGACGTCATGACTGCTTCAGGACGCATTCAGGCTGACGTCATTTCGAGAGATAGAAGGAACCAAGAATGTGTTCAAGGACTTGAAGTTGCTGGAAGAACACCAAAGTAAGAATGTAAAATTTCACGTTCGAGATTCGAAAAATTTATATCTTCTCTAGAAAAATGTGCCAGATTTGCTTATTTGTTTTTAGAATCAAGTAAATTTGTTCATTTTCCGTAGAATCATACTTGAATTAAAAATATCAAGAGAGTCTTAAGTTTTTATTTTATATACATACTTATATTTTTTAAAGACATATAAATCTAATTTATTTTACCTTTAGTGGTAAAAGAGTGATGAGCATTTTCTCTCAAGGAGCAATGTCCACAATACTAAAAGGTGACAAGTACCTAACATGGGAGATACCTGACAGTTGGTCGATGGAAGAGGCTGCTACGGTACCTGTTGTATACAGCACTTGCCTGTTTGCCTTGGAGGTATGTTTTTTTGCAGATAGTATTATACATTTTATAACGTTAAATATATTGTTTAGTATTGAACAAACCAAGAAGTAATTTATCACTTTTATATTATTCAATATTAATAGATTTTGATCCAAGTAAAATTTGTTTTAGTGTGGTAAAATCGCTCGTGGACAAACTATCTTAATCCACTCAGGCACGGGCGGCATTGGTCAAGCAGCCATAAATATAGCTTTGCATTATGGATGTACTGTATTTACTACTGTTGGTACCCAGGAAAAAAGGGAGTTTTTAATGAACAAATTCCCACAACTAACAGGTAGGCAACTACATCTATACTGTATTTAACGTGCATGCCAAATTCTCTTTAAAGATTTGCTTTATATTAATAAATATAATAAATTTTTGATAATGTCCATTTTGTTTTGACCCTTTTTAAAGAAAATTGTCCCAAGCTCTTATCACTTGCTCTGTTTAAGTGACAATCGATTAGAATTGCATTCTCAGTACCACTTTCTTTTTACGGCTACTTTTTTTTTGAAAATTCAATAACAACCTCTTGTTTATTCTTGTTCATAAGACACCCACCTAAGTAAATTCGCTAAGGAGCGTACGATCGCTAAAAGAAGAAATAATCAAAAACAACATCCACCACTACCTAAGGTCAGTTGGGTGTTGATCTACTTGATTTGAACCGGGTAAAAAAACTAATGTATGTATGTCTTCGGTAACTCTAATATAGCAATCTCAATTTGTATGTGGGACATAAGTAAAACAGAGAAGATGTGCTTAGAAGAAGGAAGAAAACTGTCAAAATGAGCAGTAAAGAGGATTACGTCTTAAAACCAAACCAAGAGACAAAAATTCTAATTAAACCACAATTTATACACTCAAACCTGACCGAACACAAGAGCAATGTAGCAGCCGTAAAACCAATTAAAAGAGTTTTGCAGCAAAAAAGAGGTGTAATTGATAACAAAATGTTAAAAAGCAAAGTAATACACCAATGCCACCCACTGCTCTTGGTCCAGCAGCCAACGGAAGGTTGGCCTAGTAAGCTTTTGCATGGATTATGGAAAATTAATTCGTTTAGCAAAAAATCTGCCTTTCCACTACCCAATATAAACGACATTACATCGTAATTGGTAGGGGCAAAATTTCTCTTAGCACAAAATGTGCTATTTGATTATTGGTGAGTTTCGGTAGATAAAAATCCAAGTAATTTGTGGCCCAGCAGAAGGTTGGCTTGGCAAGTTCTTGAATGGATTATCGAAAGATAAATTAAGTTAGCAAAAAATCTGCCTATCCGTTACCCAATTTCCATTACTTCAAATGCATACTTGTTAGGGGCAAAATTTCTTCTCAACACTAGATCTGTTGTTTGGTTACTGGTGAGTTCCGGTAGAAGAAAAATCCTAGCAATATAGCATTTGTGACCAAAGCACACGGATCTTACAAATTTAAAGTTTTGTGTTTCGGCCTTTGTGACGTTCCAAGAATAAAGAAAGTTTCAAGCAATCTTAAACGGCCAAAACTTAAGTATATCTGACTCTAATATAACAATCCCAATCTGCATATGGGACAAAAGTAAAAAAAAAATGCGCTTAAAAGAAGAAAGACGACTGTCAAAATGAGCAGTAAAGGGGATTACGTCTTAAAACCAAACCAAGAGACAAAAATTCTACTTAAACCACAATCTATACTCAAACCTGACTAAACACAAGAGCGATGTAGCAGGCTTAAAACCAATTAAAAGAATTTCGCCGACAAAAAGAGATATTTTGCATGGATGATGAAAAAATAAATTCGATTAGCAAAAAATCTACCAATCCTCTACTCATCATAGACGACATTACTTCATAATTGGTAGGGGCTAAAATTTTTCTTAGCACCAGATGTGCTATTTGATTACTGGTGAGTTTCGATAAATAAAAATATAAGTAATACAGAATTTGTGGCGCAACGGAAGGTTGGCTTAGTAAGGTTTTGCATCGATTAACCAAAGATAAATTAACTTAGCAAAAAATCTGCCTTTCCACTACCCAATATAGACACCATTACATCATATGCATACTTGGTAGAGGCAAAATTCTTCTCAACACTAGATCTGTTATTTGGTTACTGGTGAGTTCCGGCAGAAGAAAAATCAAATAGCAATATAGCATTTGTTGCCCACCCACGGGTCTTACAAATTTAACGTTTGGAGTTTCGGCCTTTGATACGCCTCAGTTACCTTTCAAGAATAAACAAAGTTTGATGCACTCACCAACGGCCAAAAGTTAAGTATATATTGACGATGTCATAAGCTATTCCAAAACAAAATAAGACCACCTGGAAAGATTAAGAAAGGGCTCTTAGTGATTACGACAGGACAATCTTAGGTTAAACCCTAGCAAATATCACTAAGAAATCGAAGAAATCAAATTTTTGGGCTGTGCAGTTAACAGTGATGGTAATAGACCAGATAAAAAAAATCCAATTTATCAAGATTTATAAAATAATTTATATTAATATTTTTCCCTTAACTATTTGTAGTTTTTAGATGGTATCTTTACTAGCCATCTCGTTCATGATTTAAAAAAAAAACATTTTATTATCTTTTTAACAACACCTTATGTACTCCGATGGTTACATTATCACCTCTTCTGAAATGATAATTTACGTTAAATGGTTCGCTTTTTTATCATATTATATTTAGCTGTAATTTTGTTATTGTAGATAAAAATATCCATAATTCCAGAGATATTTCATTTGAAATGGCAATTAAGAAACTAACGAAAGGTCGTGGAGTGGATATTGTACTGAACTCTCTAGCAGAAGAAAAATTGATCGCTTCAGTAAGATGTCTTGCTAAAGGGGGAAGATTTTTGGAAATTGGAAAATTTGATTTGGCCAACGATAATGAAATAAGTTTGCTTCTGTTTCAAAAGCAGGCCAGTTTTTACGGTGAGTAGGTAAAAATTTAACCATATCGTTGTAATAGAAACAGGTTGAATATAACTTTTAAACAGGAAATTTGATAATAATAGAGAAGTATCAGATATTATCATGAAACGAGTATTAAAAATATCAGTCCAGTTAAATTTTTTGGATACTTAGGTTAATAATGTAACAGGGTTGATTTCAGCAACGAAAATTTACAAAGATTCAAACTACTAGGAAACAAAATCAGATTGCAGATCAGACCAATGGCCACAGACAGCAGCGAGACATGGACAACAGGAGAATTTAAAATAGTACTGGGTTGCAAGACGCAAACGAGCTATAAGCAGATGGCCGATAAATATTTAAGGATCGTGGAGGTGATAAACTTAAAGAGAGGTGCCGGAAATATAAGGAGATGAAGCAAGGTAGTCCAAGAAGAAAAACGCCATATTATGGTGTAGTGCAAAGGCAAGAAGAAGCTCCAACTGCTTGCTTAGCTTGATTTATTTTAGGTGTGATGTTGGACCAGCTTTTTAACGAATCACCTGCAGTAAAGCGACGTTGTCATAAATTGCTTCAAGAAGGATTGAATGCTGGTTATGTCCAACCTTTGAATAGAACTGTGTTTAAAATGGAAGAGGCTGAACAAGCTTTTAGGTACCCAATTAGATTATAATCACCGCTATGATGTAATAATAATACACATTTTTGTGATCTTTATACCCTTAATACGTAAATTAATGTTATTCACACTTTAATTATTTATTTTAGATTTATGTCGTCTGGAAAGCATATGGGTAAAGTTCTTCTTCAAATTAGAAAGGAAGAAAGTCAAAAGATTTTGACTCCAAAATTAGAACTTTATGAAGGACTTCCCAGGTAAGCTTCACATTTTAATATGGGTCATCTTATGTTTAGTATATCTAAAGAATATATGGGTTTTTATATTGAAGGTGTACAAATTTTTTTGATAAGTAGTGTACACAATTTAATAATTAAAGGCATCAACTTTTATTTTTTATTTTAGATATTATTGCAATGAAGACTACACCTACATCATCTGTGGTGGTCTGGGAGGCTTCGGTTTGGAACTTGCTGATTGGTTGACTTTAAGGGGCTGCAGAAAACTCGTGCTCACTTCTAGAAATGGAATTAAAACTGGATATCAAGCATATAGAACAAAGTAAGCATATATAAAAAAATAATATAATTTCTAACTTTGTCCTTTTTAAAACTTATATGCAGTCCTAAATGGAGCACATATTATAACATATCCATTAAATAGGCATCAGTTGGTTTTGTGAATCTTTAGTAGTTACATCTTACATCTATAATTTAATAAGTGCAATGTAAGTTTTGATTGTAGTCTTAAAAAATAGCATAATGAACCCAGAAAGCTTGATTGTTATTTAAGAGTGATAAAGAAAAATATTATACTTGCTAATTTTTTTGAAGTATCTGGAAATCATATGGCTGCTCTATCGAAATATCCACAGAAGACATCACAACTCTTGAAGGATGCACAAATTTGATCAAAAAAGCGAACACACTTGGCCCAGTGCACGCCATCTTTAATCTAGCAGTTGTGTTAAGAGACGCCATCTTAGATAACCAAAGTGAGGAATCATTCAATGTATCGTTTGGCCCTAAGGCCAGGGCTACGGAATACCTGGATAAGATTACCAGGGAATTATGTCCTTTGTTAAGGTACGAAGAAAATATATTATTTATAGTTGTATTAATTTCACTGAAGAATACCTTGAAGATTAATAATCTTTTTTTATTATAAAATAATCTATTTGAGTTTTAGTTTTAACTAAAAAAAATATATTTCTGATTTTAGGGACTTTGTAATATTTTCATCAGTATCCTGTGGTCGTGGAAACCCTGGTCAGTGTAACTATGGAATGTCGAACAGTATTATGGAGAGGATATGTGAGAAAAGGCGAGATGAAGGGTTGCCAGCTCTAGCCATTGAATGGGGTGCTGTTGGAGAGGTATTCCTTTATTTTACTGTTCGCTATTAAATTTTCTCGATTTCTACAGTTTATTTTTTAATTTTAAGAAATTTATAAGGAAATTTATAATGAAACCCATTAGCGTATACACCGGCTAAAATAATCATCAAAGGGATGATGCATTTTCCCCATTTACAAAAGAAAATAGTAAAATTTTGTCAACTACAGCTAGACCAAGTTTACATTGTGTTAAAATAACATAATAGTGGTAATAACTATCCTTAGGGATGGAAAAAAAACTGTTAAAGGTTCTATACAGGATGTAATTTAAATGATGCTCCAAACTTTAAGGGATTATGGGGAATGTTAAAAGTAGGCAAAAAGTTTAAATTACTTTTGGTCAAAATTTTGTTGTTTCCAACAACAAGGCATTTATCAAGTTTGAATTAAAGAGTGGGAGAAAACTTTAAAGTAATAAATTTACCAATGTTAAATAATTTTTTTTATACTGGGACTTTCCATCCAATCAGGATCGATCGCCCAGTTTCGCAAAGGTAAAGCATTTTTAAACAATTACAAATAATTTTGCGATTCAGTATAATCAAAAAATGTTTTCTTGCTTTTTTTTTCAAAAATTTAAGAAGATACAGTGTGGTCAACTAACCTTTGGTGTTTCAGATTCTCAATTTTTTTTATGTTTTTTATGAGTCAATAATTTTACAAAAAAATTGAGATATATTTTTGTACAGTCGGGGACTTTTTAAATTGCCGCCCTGGAAAATAAAAATTATTCCTATTTGAAATTCGGAAAAGTAGTTTGAACCAAAACAAAAAGGTTGTGAACCTTACCTCTGTCTGTATACATACATATTTTAAAATGTTTTTTTTTATTTCTTTAATTGATTAATTTTGACATAAAAAAAACAAAACGGCAATTTAAAAAGTCCCCGACTGTACATATCTAAAGACTCTTCAATAAATAAAGTAAATATTAATTTTAAATAAAAAAAATGATACTTGTGAACCACGTTTTTGTGTCTTTTTATAACTTTAAACTTAATTATTACATTTATCGTAATGCATAATTTCATAATATTTAGATTGTATGTTACCATTTTAACGAGGTTCTCACAAAAAATCGAAATAAATGGTATCTATTAAACAAAAAGGTTGGTAATAGGATTATTTTTCTTCTCTTTGGTGCATCATTTAAATAATACGCTGTCTGTATATTTAGGTTGGTCTTGTAGCTGAAATGCAGAATGACAACTTTGAAATGGAAATCGGAGGAACCTTGCAACAAAGAATCTCGAGCTGTCTACAAGTCATGGACGATCTTCTTCGACGAGACGAGGCTGCAATTGTTTCTAGCATGGTGGTTGCAGAAAAGAAGTCTGGTGCTGGCGGCGCCGATAATATTGTAGATGCGGTTGCTAATATTTTGGGTAAGATGTCGCCTCTGTACAGTGTCAACTTTTATAAACATTCCCTAAAGAAAAGTTGTTTATTACTAGTCCTACGAAGTTCAAACCATAAGCGTTCAAAATTAGGTTAATTTTTCCACATTTAACAGCACTTTTGTCAAAAATGACTTTAAGAGGTTAAGAGAAACAAACAAGCGATATATTTTTTAAATGTAAACAACCGGATTACTAACAACTTTACAATATTATTACAAAGGGACTTTTTTTTCGAAATTACATCGTCATATGAATAAGGTAGTTAGCTGAAGCACCGACCGAGAGTGTTCACAGGGTCGAGCGTTTGATTTGACGCTTCGAAGCGCTCGGCAGCTCTTCCTCTGTTTTTAAATGGGTTGCATGCTCTAATGAAAACAACCTCAGTCGGTGCGTCTCCTAACTGCGTCACGCTGTGCGGCCTTACAAACCTTCAGGACACCAATTCCCCGTTGCCTTCTAAAACCGTATTAGCTTATTTATTACGCTCCTGACCACTTTCAACGCCCGGATTGTGTGAACAAAGTTTGCACAAGCCGCGACGGTTTCCTGTTCCTTCGGGATCGTTTCCTTAAGAGTGAAATATCGAGGGACGAGAAACGCTGTCCAGAGAAACAGGATAATGGTTTGGGTTAAACATTGCTATGATGATTACTTTGGGTTCTAATTTACACAGGTCGATAATACAGGTTTAATTTACTTAAGTTTAATCGTATAACCGGCACTGCACTCCACTCTGTTTTTTTTTTTGTAGAAACTAGACTTATTTACTGGCCTGGCCCACTTGAGTTGCTTAATTTCCAATTCCCCAAAACCAAATGTCATCACTTCCAAAATGCCACCGTTACCTTCACTGTTCCGTCCTTTTGCGTGGCTTAGGAACCCAGGGCAACCAACCCATTACGATGTTTGTGTAATTGTTTAGACTAAATTGCGTCAACCAAAATTTCGTATGCAATTTATAACTTTTAAGGAATATTTAATGCCTTTTTGTGATGATCGTCACAATATCGTATTGTATTTTACGGTGCATACAGCTCAGCTCAACGAAGGCCAACTACCCTAGATACCACTAACAAACCAAGCGTGCCGTGATCCTCTGTGTTCAGGCGTTGCCTCCTACTGAAACAATTACACAAAGAATATTGGGATGGTATCGCTAAATATTTTAAACCCCACCTTTCAGAATACAGCCGACTTTTTTAGGATTGCGGTCTATATTTTTATAGGGTTCTTGCCTTAGATCAAAAATAGTAACATAAAACCTTATCCTAAAACGTAAAAACTTTTTAAGATCAACAATTTTAAAATGATATTAAATCTGGATTAGTATTTACTTTAGAATATATTATAAGTATGTTATAGTTTTTATGCATTATTATTTTAGGTGTTAAGGACCTTAAGTCAATCAGTATACAGGCTACATTAGCCGAGGTTGGTATGGATTCCATGACAGCCGTCGAAATCAAACAAACTTTGGAAAGAGAATTCGAAGTTTTCCTTACTGCTCAAGATATTAAGAGTATGACATTTTCTAGGTAAGATTTCAAGGATAACTCATCTACTAACTATCCGAAAAGAAATATAATGTAACCTGAAGGCTGCAGGTTGTTAAAATGTCCTTGGAATTAAGTCATTTGATACATTTCATAAACTTAAAGTAGTAGATTTAAAAGTAGCATATCAAAATTTTACTGATGCTGTGTATGTAAAAAGAATTCAACTTTAAAAAAGAAAACAAAGAAGAATACTGTTGTCATTTAATACGAGGCCCTAAGTACAAGCTACACCACGAAAATTTTTTCATTTTTATTTTAGATTAATTGAAATTCAAGATGAAAGGAACAATGAAAAAACTGCCGATGGCACTACCAAAGAACGAGCTTTGGCTGGTATGGATATGATTCTAAGGCTTATGGGTGACCCCGATACGGCTAATATTCCGGTATTGCCAATTCAAGGTAACAATTTTTTTTGTTTCAAAACTTATTAGATAGTGGTTGAGTAACAACAAAAGTTCTGACTTGAATTGTCTTTATTTATTTTAAATACGACATTTCGGTTACTAAGTATCTCTAATTGTTTTCAATTGTAAACTAACAATCCACTCTATAAACTACAACTTATACTACTCAAGTGTGAGGGCCCCGTCCGTTAATCCTAATATGCTTGTTTTCCATTAAGAGTGATTTCGATATTATTGGTATGCCCGTACTTGACTTAACACTTCTTTGGTCTGCATTATTAATGCTGCTTTAAGAGACTTTCGTTTTCATCTGATCAATAATTATTTACTAAACCTGGTTTTTCAATATTCCCTTATTGGGTCCTTTTTTGATGTTCTTTTACTCGAACCTGAATAAGGCCTTTCGTTTCTCCTACATACATATGATTTACCACACTCAGACGGGTTTCGGTAAATGCCTTTCCTATTCAAGGGATTTTTCGGTTTGATCTTAGTTACAAAACTCTTTATCGTGTTTCCCGATAAGAATACTGATTTAAATTTGTAGTATATGGCTATTCATCCGGTGGTTTTAAAAACCCTTTAAACATATGGAATCTTAATAACACCCAACAGAATATTATTCTGAGAATTTGCTACGTTTGGTTTGTTTCTAATCTTAGAGATCGTTGACAGACCTCTAACAGATCCATCACGCTCTCCACCGACAACATTGTTCTATGGTGAAGTTTGTCATCAATTTGAAATGTGTGTGTGTAAATTTGGTATCAAGTGCTTACTTTATCTTTCATTTGTTTCAGGAAAAGTTACTGATCGGACAGATATACCTACATTGATTCTCTTCCCGGGTATCGAAGGTATCGTTACGGTTTTGGAACCGTTGTATAGAAATGTTGAAGCAGAACTTGTTGGGCTTCAATTTTGCAATGATACTCAAGCAGACACAATTGTTGGAATGGCAAATACTGTTTTACCGGTATGTATACTCGTATTTAAAGATAAGTACATATCTAATACTATAGACTATTTGAAAGTATGTTCTAAAGTTAAAGAATTGCTAATATGGAAAATAAGCAAGCTAAGTGTATTCGGGGGGGTCTAAGTGATCTCATTCAAATAGGTGGTTTGGAAAACTTTTACTACCTTTTTCTGCAGTAGGTTTATTCTTCCAGGATTTATGTATAAAAAAATTGCAAGATCTAATTACCATTAAGAAATAAATCTTTTAGTTATTTGTGGTATTATATACCGGGTTGGCCAAAAATATCGTTGTTTTTTGTTTTAACTGCACTTTGCAGGTCGTCCAGTTAAGTTCACATGACTGGTCCAATTTAGGCAGTAGTAGGCAACCTGTGTAATAGAATAAACCCCTTGTGTCAAATTCAAATATGTTAGAGCATAAATGCTGGTTTAAAAAATTAAAAAGTTAAGCAATCATAGCTTGCTTTGAAAGAATTGCTAATATGGAAAATAAGCAAGCTAAGTGTATTCGGGGGGGTCTAAGTGATCTCATTCAAATAGGTGGTTTGGAAAACTTTTACTACCTTTTTCTGCAGTAGGTTTATTCTTCCAGGATTTATGTATAAAAAAGTTGCAAGATCTAATTAACATTAAGAAATAAATATTTTAGTTATTTGGGGTATTATATACCGGGTTGGCCAAAAATATCGTTGTTTTTTGTTTTAACTGCACTTTTCAGGTCATCCAGTTAAGTTCACATGACTGGTCAAATTTAGGCAGTAGTAGGCAACCTGTGTAATAGAATAAACCCCTTGTGTCAAATTCAAATATGTTAGAGCATAAATGCTGGTTTAAACAATTAAAAAGTTAAGCAATCATAGCTTGCTTTGAAAGAATTGCTAATATGGAAAATAAGCAAGCTAAGTGTATTCGGGGGGGTCTAAGTGATCTCATTCAAATAGGTGGTTTGGAAAACTTTTACTACCTTTTTCTGCAGTAGGTTTATTCTTCCAAGATTTATGTATAAAAAAATTGCAAGATCTAATTAACATTAAGAAATAAATCTTTTAGTTATTTGTGGTATTATATACCGGGTTGGCCAAAAATATCGTTGTTTTTTGTTTTAACTGCACTTTGCAGGTCGTCCAGTTAAGTTCACATGACTGGTCAAATTTAGGCAGTAGTAGGCAACCTGTGTAATAGAATAAACCCCTTGTGTCAAATTCAAATATGTTAGAGCATAAATGCTGGTTTAAAAAATTAAAAAGTTAAGCAATCATAGCTTGCTTTGAAAGAATTGCTAATATGGAAAATAAGCAAGCTAAGTGTATTCGGGGGGGTCTAAGTGATCTCATTCAAATAGGTGGTTTGGAAAACTTTTACTACCTTTTTCTGCAGTAGGTTTATTCTTCCACGATTTATGTATACCAAAATTGCAAGATCTAATTAACATTAAGAAATAAATCTTTTAGTTATTTGTGGTATTATATACCGGGTTGGCCAAAAATATCGTTGTTTTTTGTTTTAACTGCACTTTGCAGGTCGTCCAGTTAAGTTCACATGACTGGTCAAATTTAGGCAGTAGTAGGCAACCTGTGTAATAGAATAAACCCCTTGTGTCAAATTCAAATATGTTAGAGCATAAATGCTGGTTTCAAAAATTAAAAAGTTAAGCAATCATAGCTTGATTTGAAAGAATTGCTAATATGGAAAATAAACAAGCTAAGTGTATTCGGGGGGGTCTAAGTGATCTCATTCAAATAGGTGGCTTGGAAAACTTTTACTACCTTTTTCTGCAGTAGGTTTATTCTTCCAGGATTTATGTATAAAAAAATTGCAAGATCTAATTAACATTAAGAAATAAATCTTTTAGTTATTTGTGGTATTATATACCGGGTTGGCCAAAAATATCGTTGTTTTTTGTTTTAACTGCACTTTGCAGGTCGTCCAGTTAAGTTCACATGACTGGTCAAATTTAGGCAGTAGTAGGCAACCTGTGTAATAGAATAAACCCCTTGTGTCAAATTCAAATATGTTAGAGCATAAATGCTGGTTGCAAAAATTAAAAAGTTAAGCAATCATAGCTTGCTTTGAAAACAATGGCAAATCTCATATCGCATACGCAAATCTTCATAAAGTTAAGAATGGTTTATAGACGCCATTAAACACTCTTGGTGTCTACAGCAATTACTTTTTTAGAAAAACTACAATTTTAATCGAAAATTAAACCTTACATTTCTTACATGACAATGACATGACAATTCTCAAATAATGTAGTGACGTAACGTAATATTTTCCAAAACCATCAAAACTGAAGCATGCGCAGTTACATACATGTCTACCCAAAAAAAAGAACATTAAGAATTAAATCGGATCCTGGCTCCAAGCATGGGTATGCCCTATATTTATGCACTAAGGTATTTGGTCAAATCCAATCCGTTCATGTTCAATAATCCGTGATCAACATACGTTTTTATTTTTAGTTTGTTGAAGAAAAAGTTTCAAAAAAATCTCCGTTCTATTTGTTCTCGTATTCTTTTGGAACGGTCGTAGCCTTGGAGACATTACACATTCTGGAATCTCAAGGATACGTTGGGAACTTGATAATTGTCGATGGATCTCCTGATTATCTTAAGAGTCTAACCAAGGTTCTAGAAGTTGAGTCAGATGACAAGCTCCAGACAAGTTTGGTCATCCATCTTATGTCTATGTATATTTCGTTTGATATCATTAGCAAACATATGGTAAGTTTAAAATTATGTAAAATCTGTAGGTACACTCAATTTTAAGAATAAGCCCACTTATTAACAATGGTACGTCAACAGTGTGGACCCATTCTTGCTTGTCTTTGCTTGTTTAGACGTTACGACAGACCTGTTAACTCAAAAGAATTTCCTATATTTTTAGGCGATATTTTTGCAGTTGGGTTTTTTAAATTTAGGACTTCACCCAGGTAGCAAGCGGTCATCAAATGACGTCTTCTCTATGTCAACAAGTGGTCATTTGGTCGCATTGATAAAAATATCTCTAAAAGTCTTTAAGACATCAGTTTTTTAACATCTTTTCGCCGTGTAGTTTTTAAAGTCTTAAACACGTCATTTTTTGGTCGCTACCAATGAGCGTATAACCCATATAGAGTGGCAACCGGCGAGCCTTGCAACATTGAGAGGCAGATGGCGCTGAAATAAATTTGTCTAGTACGCAATATACAGAGACAACTGCAATAATCTAATGGCATTTGTGTGATAGTCATGGACCTCGGAACTCGCACATGCAACTAAATCGTACTAGTAGATTATAAAAATTTTGCATTATTTTTGAAAAATCCTCAAAACTTAAAAACTAACTACTAATATTAAAAACTGCGGTTATTAAGCAAACGCTTTTGCCTACAATTGTTTAAAATTTGGTTTATATCGTTAAGTTTTAAAGTTATGACTTAAAACATTGTTGAAAATGGGTCCCCGCATGAGTTCAGAAAAGCTCCAAACTGAGGCAGTTTTATTTTTCTGATCTGCCCCAATTTCACCACGCCTGTAAAGCATATTCAAGCACAGACTTGCGTAAAACTTAAAATTGGTTATTTTTAGGGCACTGTTAAGTTCTGCGCGATCGCGGCTTATTGATTTAATTTTTAATTAGGTTTTCTTTAACACTAATTAGAAAATAGTTTTATTTCGGCAAGGGCAGTAGGTTAATGCCACAATGAGGCAAAGATCAACCCTCTTAAGAGCGTTTGACTCGGTCAAAACAACGATGAATGCACTTCTAGAGACAATCTATAGAGATTCGATTATCGTCGAAACTAGCGTAGAGCAATAAGTAACTTTTGTTTATAAAAAATTTTAAAAATCCCGAAACACGTCAATTTATTTTTAACCCAAGGAATATTTTGCTGCGGGTGATATTTCTTTTTTTTTCCTTTGTTAATATAAAAGAAGTTAAAAAAAATACTTACCAAATAAGAAAGAAAGTGGTAAAATGTGACTTTGATTAAAAATAAATCGACGAGTTTCGGGATTTTTGAAATTAATTCTTAGGAATGTACATAAAAACGTTTTATAATCACTCGAACGTAACTTTGGAAGCAAATATCTCAGAACCGAATCGATAGATTTTTGAAATTTGATGACATTCTAGAGATCTTTAAAACAAGGTACCACTCGTCCACTTTCTCTATTCAAAATATAGTAGTAAAATTTAGTCCTTAAAACGGGTGCGTGCTAAAAAAACTACAAAAACAACAAAATGCAGATAAATTAAATTAAATTTTAGTTAAAAATTAAAACCAAAAATTGTGTGAACGATACAGTCAACATCTCAACATCACAAACATACAAACATGACTGCAGTAGTAGTAATTTTTGTTTCTATAATTGTCTAGCAACTCACCTACTTACAGAACTGACACTTGTACATAACATAGTATTGCTGAACTGAAGTCACGCCCCACTCTGTAAGAACTCATCAAGGGAATAAAAGGGATTTTCACCAAGAAATGATTTTAACTTTCTTTTAAATTTTATAAATGTAGTACATGCTTTTATATTTTCGGAAAGTTTGTTGTATATTACACCTCCAGGATACAATGGTGATTTAGTAAATTTTGCATTTGTATATTTACCAACAAAAATTTTATTTTTTTATCTGGTGTTATGTGCATGTTTTACTTCTCCTGATAGGATATACAACCAAAGTCCGGGTTCAATTTCTGACCGAAGCACAAAAAACTTTTTTTTTATGATTCCTTCTTTAATTTCATCCCTGGTTTGGAATTGTTGTTTACGCTTTTGATTAAAACCTTGCATTACTGCACTTTGGAAAAAAATGCTAGTTGGGATTCGCCCTATAGCTTTTAATTAATCTGTCTGCACAAACTTCTTTGTTTTTTTTTAGACCGATCTATTTAAGTGCAACACCTACGACGAAAGAATCAAGTTGGCACAGAATATTGTAAATAGCAACACGGACACCCTGCACTCGCCTGAGTACCAACGCGACTGTGCTTGGTCCAGTTACAGAAGGTTGAAAGCTTTGGTCGTCTACGAACCCAACTACAAATTAAAATCGATGATTACTTTAATAAAGTAAGTTATTTTTTTGATTATTAATAATCAACTCACAGTTCTTATATCTTTTATTTCTTCTTGTTTATTGCTGTGCACAATAGATCTGTGATAGCACATGGAGTAGTGCTGATATAGATTTCATAAAATGAAATTTAGAAATAGAATCATCATTAGTAACTTAGAAAGGGTTTATAGAATTTATGCGTGTCAAAGAATAACAGATATATTGCATAATACTACCAGTTTATTACTCCAAACGGCATTAAAA
Organism: Aspidapion aeneum; assembly: GCA_963576565.1. Classification (NCBI taxonomy): domain Eukaryota; kingdom Metazoa; phylum Arthropoda; class Insecta; order Coleoptera; family Brentidae; genus Aspidapion; species Aspidapion aeneum. The sequence continues at coordinate 45,166,897 of OY755046.1, read as the reverse complement.
ATATTGCCCATCCTCGATTAGCAAAAGAACTGATTTACAATACTTTAGAAAACGAATCACATGTTCCAGTCATTGAATTAATGTTTCGAATTAAAAATATAGAAGGCATATTCCCGTAAAGCTTTGTTTCATTAATCTCCATCACACAACGGGATTTATAATACCTTAACAGCAAGAAGACAATCTCTTGACACGTGCTCGAATTGTTTTCTATAAGTCCACACTACTTGTCTGTGTATAATTTTTGAAGAAAACTTAATGCATAATTGTACTTAATAGTTTTTTTTTAACTTTTTTACCATTTCAAGCTTCATAGATATTTAAATCTTCCAAAGTGTTCTGTTGGGTGATTTACCCAAAAATTAACTTTATCAATTTGTGGAATTCCTTAAGTTGTTGTATCAGATAATGCTGTTAATTTTCTGTGCTTATTGATTATTAAAATTTTTTTGTGTCACAAGTCAGGATCTACAAAAAGAAAAAATACTAAATCCATATTCTTTATTTTTAGGCCGACTCACACCAGTATCGAACTAACCGATCATGACTATGGTCTGTCAAAGATATGCGAACATCCCGTTGACGTAAGAGTGTTAAGCGGAAATCACGTGACCGTCCTGGAAAATCCTGACGTGGCTTCCGCAATCAACGAAATCATAAGTAAAAAAGCAGATGTTTCGAAATCAGTGGAATGTGTTAAAAAATGTAAACCAGAGGTGAATGTGAGTGCGAAAAGGCTTACAAATGGAGTACAAAGTAAATAGGTTTTTGTGTTTAAATGTAACTAATATATATAGTAATAATTAATTGTACACTTTGTCCCAAATTCGATGTTTTTGGGGGGGTTTCAGGTATTTCTAGGGAAGAAAAAATTGACCCTCATTTGCAAGCTACGATTTTCAAGAGATGATTATTAAGCTACAGTGGATTATTAAAAAGTCTGCATTTTGGAAGGGGGTCTATAACTTTTTAATAAGCGAACATTTGAATAACCTTCCGTTTATTTTGTTTTTAAAATCTGCGTACAATTTTCTTTAAAATGTATTGCGATCTGCCCCAGAAACACCTGAAAACCCCCAAAACATTAAATTTGAAACACATTGTTCAGTCAGGGACTTTTAAATTGGCCGCGCTCTAAAACAAAAAAGTTCCTCTTTAAAATTAGAAAACCCAGTTTGAACCAAACCAAAAAAAAGAGGAACCATACCTCTGTCTTTATACATACGACTACGACTTCCCTGACGGTACAACCGCTCAACAAAGAAAATGTCAACCAATTTTGAAAAAAAAAAGTTTAAATCTGTCAATATTATAGTTTAGATTTTGCTGCGCAAAAGGATTTATAAAATAAATTATAACATTTAGAGGTAATAGCTTTTTTATTAATTTATTAAAGTCCTTTTTAATTAAGTTACCTTTTAATGCTGTCCTACTTTCTTGTCTACAGCAAATAATTTCAATTTTATTTATTTTAAATCTTAAATAAGGAAAGGGGCTTTTAGAAAAACAGAGACTTCGAATACTTTTACAGCAAAATTTTAAGTTTTTTAAGTTAAAATTTTAAAAATGTATAGATTAGTTTTTGAGATATTCATGGAACCAATTTCAAACTGTTTTTGTACGAACTCGAACATTTTAAAAGAAACCCCGGAACACATGGATTTTATTTTTATTAGTAGTGCATTTGTATGATACATTTATGTTTCCTAGATACATCCCCTCGAGGGGCAAAACTTATCCCTAAAATTTGAATAGGGAAACTGGATGAAGTGATGATTTCTTTTTGAAGTATTTTTTATAAATATTGTTACAATGAATGTTTTATTCGTTCCGTTGAAAATTTAGATATCTCAAAAATTAATTACTGGAATTAAAAAGATTTGACATAACTATAAAGGTGTTTCAAATACCCTTAAAAAAAGGCCCAGTTCCCTTATTCAGAATCTGCTTTACCTTTTAGCCCTCAAAGGGTCGAACTCGCAAATGCACTAGTTTCTTTTAAAATGTTGCAATAATTCATTAAAAAAAACGGTTTGAAGTTGGTTCCATGGGTAATTAAAGTTCAAATATCTCAAATACTAATCAATAGATTTTAAAAATATCTAACAATTTGTAAAAGCGATTCGAAGACCTTTTGAATCGACAGATTTTTGAAATTTTTACATGACTATAAAGGTATTCGAAACTCCATCAGAAAATGGTGCCTTATCAGGGTTATTTTTACCCTGCTTAGGAACCGCGTCCTGCAGAATCATCAAGATGCTTAAAGTTGAATACAAAATCGACGTGTCCTAGGTTTTTCCCGAAATCAAACTCTAAATACCCAAAAAAGCTCTGTTTCGATGTTCGTGAAACAGCCTGTATATTAGTTTTTGAAATTTGATTATTAAAAAATAATTTTTTTTTTTTGTTTTTTTTATAAATAAATTTTAAAAAAATCGTTTTTGTAAAAAAAAAAATTTATATTTTTTTATAAATTAGTTTTTTGAAAAGGCATTTTTTTTTTGGAAAGACATGATTTTGCAAAATGTTGGTTGTCCACACACCGGTTAGGATATGTTTGCGATCAATTGACCACTGTTAGGTATTGGGTTAGGTTTAACACAGATTTTGATCTTCCAACATGACGACAAGAGAGCTATGATGTAAGAAAAAGTAAGTTATATTTAAATAAAAATTAAACAAAAATTCTCGCGGCGAATTTTCCGGCGGCAACTTGTCCCCATGGCGAATCGGCCCGCGGCGAATGGTCCCTTTACATTGTGATTTTTTTTAAGCATAAAAATAATTTCACGAAAGTAACCTTCGTATAAACAAGTCCCTCAGTTCTTCTAGATCTTGGTAGGAACATCTCAAATTGGCAAGGCCAGAGCATTTCCACAGCCGAATGATCTTCTATGCTTTTAGGATCTTCCTCGTCCCTGCAACCAGATAAAAACTGCTAGTTTTGCTGTGCTGCAACTATGACATGCGCTCGGAAGACTGACCTGTAATAACCAAAGTCACATTTCTCAGAATTTCCCACCTGTACAGTGTTTTCCCGTATATTTTTACACCATATTGAAAACATTTATTTATCAAAATATGAAACATACAAAAGTTTCATATTTTCTTACGAAGTTTAGGAATCTTTGGATTGGAATGTAAAAAAAATTCTAAATGTCAAAATTTGACAGGGTGATGGTTTGTTTTTAATGGAACACCCTTTATACTATTTTATATTTTTATAAATCCTTTCTTCCTAATTTGAAATATATATATACATGTTAATATTATTTCGTTATAAGTTTTGGTTATGCGTTTAAAAGTTTTAAAAACATAAATTGGTGCTCTTTAAATCATCAAGGCAGCCATGAAAAACCTAATCGCTTGATGTTTTAAGTTTTTAAAATATTTAAACGCATGTATCTCCAAAACTGATAAACGAAATAATATCAACATACAAGGTGTCCCAAAAGTCCGAGTCCACCCAAATATTTTCTGAACTATTAAAGATAACTGAACCATAATTGGCAGTGATCAATAACATCAAAAGATCTATTTTTATGAACTGGCGGGTGTGCCGCCCGCATATTTGTATACAACACCCAGGATCGCCAGTCGGCTTTCGCCCGAACATCTCTGGTAAATAGCAGACGATATGGTAAATCGCTTGGGTAACTAACACCCGTGATCTCAAAAATGTTCGTTAAAAATCAGTCTGGATTTCAGAACCACAATCTTTCTTAAGAAAGAATTCGTAAATTTCTAACATACATATATTTTTTTATAACATACTCTCCTCACTTTTTTCCCGGGATCCTAGAGAATGTGAAACCTAACCGTTGTCAATCGATCGCCAACGTAACCGAACCGTGTCAATGTAGAATCAGGCTTCATTGACACGGTTACGGCAGCGTTCGGGCTTCAACCGAATCGAAATCATGGACGTCGTTTACAAATATGCGTGCCGCCCCTATATTAGGGGGCAGCATAGGGGCAGTCAACTTAATTTTTTTAAATTGAAACCCCTATCTAGTGATACCTCGATTTAAAGGTCCTTGAAAGACTAACATTTTGACATAACTGTCACTTGTCTACGTCAAATCTCTCAAAAGATATGGACTGCCAAACCTATTTTCTTTCCGTTTTTGTCACAATTAACAAGTTTGTTGTTTTAGACAAAACCCTATTGAGTGGTATCTTGTTTAAAAGGTCTTTAAAAAAGCAATATTTTGACGTAACTGCCTCTTGCCTACATCAAACGTGTCAAAATCTATCGACTGTCAAACTGTTATTCTTTTACCATTTGTGACAAATTTCCCAAGTTTGTCTAACCATGCTTGTTCGAAAGGTCTGCCTTAACTGTCACTTGTTTATGTCAAATATATTTTCAACATTTTTTGACAAACTACAGTTTGAAGTGTTTTACGATGGCAAGTTGAAATTATTTTTTTGTACCAGAGGTCTGTCGGTAAACGCATTGTTAAAAAGGCGTTTAGTTTTTTATAATATTTTGTTCGTCCATAAAGAAGTAATTTTAATTTTATCTTCATTTGATCGTGGCATTTTAAACACTTTAAACTGAAGTTTTTCAAAAGATGTGAAAAACATGTTTGACGTAAACAATATTGACAATTACGACAACTTGTTAATTTTTGAAAGAACTTTCGAACAAGCTATGTTAGACAAAACTTGTGAAATTTTTCAAAAATGGTAAAAGAATAAGTTTGACAGTCGATAGATTTTGACACATTTCATATAGGCTAAAATGTTGACTTTTTAAAGATCTTTTAAACAAGATATCACCCAATGGGTTTTTTTTTTAAACAAACTTGTAAAGGTTTACAAAAATTTAAAAAGTTGGTTTGACAGTCTTTAGCTTTTGACATACTTGACGTAGACAACTGACATGTGACTCGTTGTATCAAAATGTTAGTTTTTCAAAGAGCTTTAAAACGAGGTATCACTTGATAGGGGTTTCAATTTTAAAATTTAAAGTTGACCGCCCCTATGCCGCCCTTTAATGCAGTGGCAGCACACTTACCTCTTTATCAAATAGATCTTTTGATGTTATAACTCACTGCCAAATATGGTTCAGTAATCTTCAATAGGTCAGAAGATATTTGGGTGGACTCGGACTTTTGGGACACCCTGTATATTTGAAATCAGGGAAAAAAGATCTATAAAAATCTAAAATAATATATAGGGTATTTCACTAAAAAAAACCATTGACCTGTCAAATTTTGACATTTAGAATATTTTTTTGACAATCTGACCCAAAAATTCTTAATTATAAAATTTTTGTGTTTATCATATTTTATCTGTATCTGTCCTTATCACACTTAATTTTGGCCACAACTGCCTTAAGTTACTGCAGATGGTAATCCCACGTAACCCTTACATAATTTTACAGTTACATTTAAATTTAAACGCAGGAACTGTCAAATTATTTAGGGACACTAACCCTACACAGCTAGCAAGGTTACGTTTTTTAAACGTCAAAAACAGGTTATTTTTAATGACCATTGACGTCTCTAATCTGACGTGTAAATGCCCTTTAAATGACGTTCAAAAGACACACCCAAAATGACGTCATTTTTAGACGTTTTAAAGACGTCAGTAATATGACGTATTTCGGACCAAATCAGAACATTAGACACACACACAGACACAAACCTATTTATGACTTTTTTTAAACTCGTCTGAAATATTCCCTGCAGTTGAAAACACTGAAGGAAACTTAGGTGACTCTTCTGTGACTTAGACCTGGAAGTACTGGAACAGGTACAGATCAAAATAGACCTATACCTAGACTTACACATCTCCACCTTGAAGCGAAAGAAGCCTCGAAGTTTGTCTTGATTTAATATTTAATTTATTTTACATACATACCCCCACATTCCGTATAAATCCGGTCAAGTACTGACTGGGGCACCATCTATGTAGTATGAGTGTATGTCCCTTGGACAAAGTGTGCAGTGTGGGTAGTGACCAATATATGACGTTTTTCAGACGTCAAAAACTACACTACGAAAAGACGTCAAGTAACTGACGCCTTAAAGACAACATTTTTTGGTAGATGACCTGCTGGTCAAAAAAGACGTCATTTGATGACCCCTTGCTACCTGGGTACCCATTATCTATCTGCTAAATTATTATAGCAGGCTCACTGAGATACCAAGAGTGAAGCAATCACAGCTTGCTTTGAAAACAATGGCAAATTTAAACTCGCAGACGCAAATTTTCAAATAAGCATACGTGTGTGTTGGCACGTAGTCATACAGCTGCTGTATGGGCGGACGCCATATGTGTTTATGTATATTTTGCGGTGTTTTACGTTTGTCGTGTAAAATTTAGTTTTTTTTCTGTGAAAAATGGGAAATTTTTTACGCAAAACATGTGCGTTTTGTTAAAAAATGTCCGGGAGAAATAAGGCAGTGCCATTCTATAGGTAAGTACTTGTATTTTTCATGATAATTTGTTAATAAGGCTCAGAGTGATTTATAGATGTCATTATAGGCTTTATTCAGTTTTCTGAAAAACTAAGAATGTTAGCAAAAATAGCACTTTTCTGTAAAAAAAAATTATTTTATTTCAAAAAAATACAATACAAAATGATATTGAAGACACGGTTAACTCTCCAGGAGCGTCGGCACATTCAGGTTAATTTTAAATATATTAAACTTGGTGGATTTTAAATAACGAGGAACACTTCAGGAACATCTGATAAATCTATTTTTTTTAACCGCAGGAAAACATTTTTATCATATGTTGGCTGCGAAACTATTATTTTCGACGAAAATTTTTTTTCAGATAACGCCGAAAATGTGTTTTTTTGGTGCATTATTTATTTATGTATTTTTGTTAAAATTTGATATAATGTATACATATGTTTTTATTTAAACCGTAGTATGTATCACAAAAAGGCTATACCAATTACTTTGTGGTATGTATACATATGTATTTATTTAAACCGTATAGTTTAAATGGGATGTTTGCCAAAATTTGATTGTTATATTCATTAGTATCATATGCCAGGTAATGCAGGGGCGTAATTAGGGGGGCGCTAAGACTCCTCGAGCTCAAAATTGGCCTCCTCAAATGAAATTTTTCAGGGGCGAACTGACTTTATATAAGTCACTATACAAAACTTTTTCATTTCATACCATTTTTCTCGAAAAAATAAATAATTAAAGCTTGCGTCCAGTTTTTTTTCTTTTTATTAAAAACTTTTTACTGTGTATGGCGCCAATCTCTTTAAAAAAATTTAATATTTCTTAAATTTTCGCCTGCGGCTCCATTATTTTCGTCATATCTGCAAAATGTTTTCTACAACGCGTTTTTTTCCGAAATTTATTTGAATTTTGCAATATCTTGTCACGAGGGGGTTTTATCGTGACGTAACACAGTTTAAGTTAGGTGTTATGGTTTTATTATAATACTTATAATTACTACTTACATTGTACTTAAATACATCTTGTCTACAAATCTTCTTGATACGCTCAACTTCTTATACTTTGACTATCGTACTACTTGTTCACTATTAACTAAGCCTGGGCGTTAGGTTCTTAGCTTACAACTAACTGCTAAACTCTTTTGGAGATGCTTTTATTACAAACCGTTTGCCATTGATAGGATATCGAGATGTGTTTTGTTTCCTGTATAAACATTATCTTGTTTATAATAGTTTCTGTATACAATTTATTACTTTTAACACAATTTGAACTATATACAGAAGTTCATTTCCTTAGATTGTTTAGGGTTAATGTGCACTTGCTTATGATCGTAACTTGTGCCATTTACTTAATAGGACATTATTTTCTATCCTGACAATATTGTCACGAAGGGGTTTTATGGGGACGTAACACAGTTTGTTAGGTTTTATGGTTTTATTTAACAATGCTTATAATTATTACTTACATTAAATACATCTTGTTACAAAATCTTTTAGATACGCTCGACTTCTGACTGTTGTAAAGTTCTGTCATTTCAAAAAGCCGCACAAAAAACTGGCGCATGCCACCCTAATCATAATAACCATTTTGGGATTTGCAGGAGTCAAAAATATTGATTGATTATTTTTAAAATTTGGGAAAATTTGTGTTTTAAGCACGGCTAGGTATACATCATTCTTTATTGTGAATAATAATTGTTTTTATAAGTGAGGACCTAGTAAGTGATATTAAGGCGTGTTGGCGGCCACTTGAAACACGACAAATAAATTTTTGGAGACCATTTTTTTTAATATCTCAGAAACTAAAGCTCCTACGAAGTTTTTGGTAATAACACGAATTATTGAAGAAAATATAGTCTACAACAGTGTATTAAGACAATGCTCAATTAAAAAGTTAGCATTTTTTAAAGTTTTTAATTGTCAAAACTGTCATTCGCATTATTTGACCAAATTCAATAAGCTCGTAAGAGTATCGAACACTATTTTACCTATATATATATATATATATATATATATATATATAATATACAAACACGCAGACAGACATCACGACGATATTGCTAGGATAGGTCAAAATACATCAAAATAACACATTTTTGGCGTTATCTTTAATCATCGAAAATAATACATTCTCTCTAGCCATTGCTGCGCGGGCTAGGAAGGTAAAAATATCCAAAGGGCAAGGCAAACACATTGTACGAGGAAAACTCAAGATATTATTATGTATGCGCAACTCTCAGTATAAAATTACGGAAATCGTTCCAGAATATACGAACCGATTACACATATTACAGGGGCAAGCTACATACAATATAGTACCTATCTATTAATGATTATTATACGCATTAAGCAGCAACTTTTATGAAACGTTTTATTTACTTGACTATATACTATAAACAGTTCACACTCCGGCCCATATTCTCTTTTATTAGTTTAGGATTCCTTAATGGGTTTCACACTTCAAATTTTATTATTGTTTTTTTGGCGGCTTTTTGAAATGAAAGGACTATACTTGTCTTCACTGTTAACTATACGTGTGGGACGTTACGTTCTCAGCTTACCTAACTGCTAAACTCTTTTGTAGATGCTTTTATTTAATTAATCCAGTCGTATATTTTCCATTAATAGTGGCGGCACTATTAATTCCGACTCGTATGATACACAAAGGCCTAATTTTGAAAGAAGACAGCTGTTCTTGTAATGCGAAATTGTCAAAATAGTGCCCGGCACAATTAAGCATGACAGTAAAGAGGTTGCAGTGAAGGGCATAGCAATATTAGAACCGCTTTTTTTTTGTGCACGACATAAGCTAGGCCCGACCCCTTTTTATGATTTTGACCTTTTTGATTTTTTCTGATTTTTATAAATGATATTATACAATACTTCAATTCTGTGCTTGTCTTGTTTTGATGAATGACGTTTTTAATAATGGTCGGTTAATAATATTTTTTTTACATTAGACTATACCATTTTCCTTAATGATTTTGGACGATTTTTTATTTGTCCTTTATGATAAACTATTGGAGCCCATTTTTAATAAAGAATCCGGCTATTGAATGTTGTCACTTTTAGTTTTTGAGATATTACCTAAAATAACTGGAATCTGAGGGCACGGCAGTGCCTCGCCAAGTTCGGGTTGCCGTACCATCTTTTCTTAAAACATTTCAGCCCATATTTGACCTATCTAAAACTCTACTTCGGAATGAGCTACGAATCTCAAACTTTGCACAGTCACAGTTAGCAACCCCTCCACTTCAAGTTTAATAAATTAGTAGTGTAGTTACGAAATTTTAAAAAACGTCGAAATTGCCACTCACTTACTTCTACTGTACTTCGAGACATGCTACAAAGCTGAAATTTGGAATACTGATAGAAATTATGACCAAACCCCTGGAAAAAAAACCCAAAATTCTAATTCACTTCCCTCCCCCATACATGTAAAGTTATGTAAAAGTAACATTGCCCACTTCTAGAGGCGCTATATGATAAAACTATAGGAAAAAATTTAAAAACACCAAAATTTTAATTAACTTCTTTCCCCTGTACATGTAAATTTATATAAAAGTAACATTGTACACTTCCAGCAACGCTCGAGAACTGAGCTTTGGAAAACCATGAAAAAAAATTAAAAAACCCCAAAATTTTAATTTACTTTCCTCTCCTGTAAATGTAGTTTTGTAAAAATGCCCACTTTCAGAAACGTTAGAGAGCTGAGCATTGGAGGGCTGATAGGAAATATGATAAAACTATAGGAAAAAATTTAAAACCACCAAAATTTTCATAAAGTTATGTAAATGTAACATTGTACACTTCGAGAAACGCTAGAGGGCTGAGCTTTGGATGGCTGGTAGGAACTATGATAAAACCATGAAAAAAAATTAAAAAACCTCAAAATTTTAAATAAGGCATTGGAAAAGTTTTGAACAAAATTCCGTATATTTTACTACTTTAAAAATTAAATATTATCCAATTTCTTTAAAAAAGAAGTGAAATCATAACAAAAACATTTCATGTAAAAAAAAGCCCAGTACGCAAAAATAGTATTCTGTAAAAAGAATTGAGATAAAAGTAAAGCCAAGGTCTCCAATACAAATTTCAAAATGATAGGTTCTTACTAGTTTGGAAACGTTTTTCTAAACTTGGCTATTACTGCTGCAAATGACTCTTAGGCACATTGCTAAATTGAACATAAAGAAGTTTGGCTGTAATAGCAAAGTTTAAAAAAACGTTTCCAAACTAGTAAGAACCTATCATTTCAAAATTTGTATTGGAGAACTTGGCTTTACTTTTATCTTAAATCTTTTAACGGAATGCCATTTTCGCGTACTTGGCTTTTTTTACATGAAATGTTTTTGTTATGATATACTTTAATTTTAATATTTCAATGTGGTGCTGCTGCTTTTTTTTAGATTGTTGAACTTATTGTATGCAAATTAAAAAAAATTTGCAATTTTTATAAAAGGAAATTATTCTAACTTCTTTTGACTAATGCACCGACTGCAATCTTTAAACTTTTTTGGCAATTGTTAAAAAGTTAATTTATACCAAAGTGAATTTCCTTTTTATTTTCGAAGATTTTTAATTTTTTTTTAATTCTTTTAATTTTGGTGTTTTGATTTTGAACTTGAGATCTTGTAACAGGAAAAAAACCTTTTTAATTTACCAAATTTTGTTTTTTATAATAGTTTTTGAGTGTGCAGTATTCTAGACAAGAATGGTTCTAAATAATAAAAATGTTAAGATTGAAGATAGTAATACCAAGAAAGACCATTCTATTAAAATTGGCAAGTATTTGGCCAATCCCGGGGAAGGAGACGAAGTCGTAATAACAGGTAAGACGTGTGAAGTGTTGCCGCCGTTTCGTCTCGCCCTCTCTCGACGATACGAGAGAGATATTTTCTCTCGAATGAAAGCTCGAGACGAGACGAGAGATTCTCGTTTCTTTCGTTTTCTCTAGCAAAAAAGGTTGGTTTTATAATTTTTTATGATTTACCATCTGTTCGTATTGACCTAATATAGAGTTAAGCTGATATTTTCTTATTTATTTATGTCCTTTTTTTAATAAAGGGTATGCAAAAATTGTCATATATTCCTTCCTATAACATGTACTGCGGCTTTCCTTTTGTTTACTTAAAATCAGATGGAGAATATCCAAAAGTGTAATTAAATTGTACTGTTACTGTTAATGCTTATTAACGTACTGAACATTTATTTTTCGGAAATTATGCATAAGCCGAAAATTTTAATTGTCTTTTGTAGCTTTTGGCCAAATTTTTGTTATTTAGAAATCGGTTGATTTAAAAAAACATTTTAGTATGATTCTTTAAAAAGCTAAGATACTGAAAATCAAATTATTTTCTTGCGTAAATAACCTTGTTTTTTATTTTGAAAAATATGGAAAATTCAGATGAAACATCTGCTAGTTAAAAAAAGTTTAAAGATCTCTGGATTGTGCTTTTATTTAAAAAAAAAACATAGAAATTTTTTGCATAAACATGTTTTTTTCCGGAAATATTACGAAAAATTAAAAAAAGCTTTGGTTAGTTTTAAGAAAAACACATTTACGCAAGGAAAATCTTTGGCTTCCAGAATCTGGAAATTCCATAGAGATCTTCAGGACCCAAGTATATAAAAAAATAAATTTATTGTTTTATTTTTAAGAATTTATATTATTGGTAAAACACAAGTAATCTTTTATCAATGAACACTTGGGATTTTAGATAAAGTTTTAAATAAATAAAGCGATGTAAAATGTTTCCACAGCTTTTATTTCACCGGCATCAACGAGGTACTTTAGTACACCCAGGTAGCAAGGGGGTCATCAAATGACGTCTTTTTTTGGTCGAAAAGTGGTCATTTGGATGACCAGCAGGTCATCTACCAAAAAATGTTGTCTTTAAGGCGTCAGTTACATGACGTCTTTTCGTAGTGTAGTTTTTGACGTCTGAAAAACGTCATATATTGGTCACTACCCACACTGCACACTTTGTTCAAGGGACACACACATACTTACATAGATGGTGCCCCAGTCAGTACTTGACCGGATTTATACGGAATGTGGGGGTACGTATGTAAAATAAATTAAATATTAAATCAAGACAAACTTTGAGGCTTCTTTCGCTGTGGTGGAGATGTGTAAGTCTAGGTATAGGTCTATTTTGATCTGTACCTCACAGACGAACACCGCTGTACCTGTTCCAGTACTTCCAGGTCTAAGTCACAGAAGAGTCACCTTCTGTGTCTAAGTTTCCTTCAGTGTTCTCAACTGCAGGGACTATTTCATATATTCAGAGGAGTTTACAAAAAGTCATAAATAGGTTTGTGTCTGTGTGTTTGTCTAATGTTCTGATTTGGTCCCACATACGTCATATTGCTGACGTCTTTAAAACGTCTTAAAATGACGTCTTTTAAACGTCATTTAAAGGTCATTTACACGTCAGATTAGAGACGTCAATGGTCATTAAAAATGACCTGTTTTTGACGTTTAAAAATCGTGACCTTGCTACCTGGGCATGTATTGTATTTAGTTCTTTTTTTATTGTATGTATGCATATAAATAGTATATCCCATAATAACAGTATATATTGGAAAAAAGTAAATACCATAAATAATAATATTTACCTTAAAAAAGCACTTTTACACAGGGTGTTTTAAAAACTTTTTATAGCTGATATAATCACGAGACACGGGAGACAAGACGAGACGAGAGAAAAAAGGCTCTCTCGACCGATAGAAGATTCCTATCGTCGAGACGAGAGGCCCATTTTATCGCTCATACCGAGACGAGACGAGAGACGGCCTTCTTCCGTCTCTTCTCTTCTCGCGGCAACACTAGACGTGTGAAATTTAATCTAAACTACCAATGACTACAGAACAAGAACTACTTAGAGCAGCGGTGGCTAACATTTTTTTAAGACGTACCACTTTTATACCTTCCTAGCCCCCGTAGCAAAGGCTAGATAGAGAATGTATTATTTTCGACGAATTTTTTTTTTTTTTTTGAGGTAACGCCAAAAATGTAATTAGCAATATCGTCGTGATGTCTGTCTGTGTGTGTATATTATTTCTGTCCTTAACACAATAGCTCCTAAACCGATTTTCATAAAATTTTCAGGTAAAATAGTGTTCGACAAGCTTACGAGCTGATTATTTTTTGATTTTTGATTTTGGTCAAAATCCATGAATGCTACGACAGCCAGTTTTTGACAATTAAAAATTTAAAAGAATGCTAACTTTTTAACGGAGCATCGTATCAATACATTGTTTTCAGAATGTAGTAGACTATATTTTGCTCAATAATACGTGTTATAATCAAAAACTTCGTAGGAGCTTTAGTTTCTGAGATATTTACAAAAAATCAAGGCTAATATATTATCATGGCTTTACTTGAAGTGTGATAATATGATAATAGGCTAGTCATGGATCCATTTGTTATAATTACCAAAAAACTTTCTTGCGTAATTTTTTAAATAATGGTCTTACCTGATGAGGTGCTATAATAACACGGTCAAAAACGGAAAAAAACTTCTTATTCCTTAGCATCTGGGACATATCTACACATATTCTCCGCCAAAATTTTCCTTAAGCATCGCTAGATATACTGCCGTCCTTAGTAAGACCTACCTATCTGCAAAAAAATCAAAAATGAGTTAGGACCGAAAATGGCTTTAAATAGTTTACTTTCATCTGTTTTTTAAGAAAAATACCCACATTTTTGTTCGGAAGTTTTATTTTGAAAAACCAAAAAACAAATTACTATGTACTCTTGGCAAGCATTTAAACTTTAAACTCGCTTTTCTCGAAATAAGTGAGAACGTAGATAGGTGGGTCTTACTAAGGACGGCAGTATAAGACACCAAAGGCCCTAAAAATCAGTTTTTTGCGATTTTCTCGAAAACTAATAACTTCAAAAAAAATCAAGATCGAAAAAGTACGCTAAATCATTTGGTCTATACAAAATTTGGAAAAAGTGGGAATTTGGTCACGAAATGTTGCCAGAAAACAAAGTGCTAACTTTATCCCACCCCTATAACCGAACCTATTATTTTTTTTGTTATATACAACTATTTTGGTCTTTAATTTTAGAGTTGGTTTTAATTTTAAAGCTTTTTATTACTTCTGTTTTCAGTGCTTTAAAATATTGTTTCTTTTTCTGTTTTTTTTACATCAAACAGAAACCTTTCTTTGCCATAAAATCGGCATTTTTAATCAATATAACATCCTAAACCTAAATAGTCATATTATGCAAATTAAACAGTTAATTGAATGAATTGAATTGAACAGGTATGTATGATTTTCCTACATTGTTTATCATAACAAAAACATTTCATACAAAAAACGCAAGTACGCGAAAATGGTATTCCGAAAAAGAATTTAAATAAAAGTAAAGCCGAGTTCTCCATACAAAGTTTAAAATGAAAGGTTTTTACTAGTTTGGAAATGTTTTTTTAAACTTTGCTATTACAGCCAAACTTCTTGATGTTCAATTTAGCACTGTGCCATAATAGCCAAGTTAAGAAAAACATTTCGAAACTAGTAAGAACCTTTCATGTTGACATTTGTATTGGAGAACTTGGCTTTACGTTTAATTTTTTTTTCGGACTACCATTTTCGCGTACTTGGCCTTTTTACATAAAACGGTTTTGTTATGATTTTAATCTTTTTTTAAAGGATTTATATACAGTCGAACCTCTATAACTCGAACCTGAAGGGACAACCAAAACAGTTCGAGTTATGGAGAGTTCGAGTTATAGAAACTCGAGTTACATAGGTTAAAATACATGTAAAAAGTCCAGGGACCGCTTAAAAGGTTCGAGTTATAGAGGGGTTCGAGTTATAGAGGTTCGAGTTAGAGAGGTTCGACTGTAATATTTTAGTTTTAAAATAGTAAAATATGCGGATAATTGTTCAAAACTCTTCTGATGCCTTATTTAAAATTTTGTGGTTTTTAAATTTTTTCCTGTGGTTTTATCATAGTTTCTATCAGCCTTCCAAAGCTCAGCTCAACACTACATGTATAGGAGAGGGGGCAAATTAGAATTTCGGTGTTTTTTCCAAGGGGTTGGTCATAATTTCTATAAATCTGTCAAATTTCAGCTTTGTAGCATGTCTGGAAGTACAGTAGAATTTTGATGATCTATACATGAGTGAGTGAGTGGCAGTTTCGACGTTTTTTTTTAATTTCTACTTTACTTCTTTAGTATAAAGGTCTACTGTGCAAAGTTTCGTAGCTCATTCCGAAGTAGAGTTTTAGATGGGTCAAATATGGGCTAAAATGTTTCAAGAAAAGGTGGTACAGCAGTTTGCGGAAACTTGGCGGAGCACTGCCGTTCTCCCAGATATTGTTGAGAAAAACACTTATAGTAGTACTTCCTCCGAAAACCGCCAAATTGCTTTTCGAGACCTTAATAAATAATAAATTAACGTTTAATGCCTTTATCAGTCAATTAAGTTGCTCCACAAATTGGTGGCTTGCAAAATTGAAGCCTTGCTCATTTGATTTGACAGTGTCACTGTCAAAGCGCTCGCCTATTACAAAAATTATAAACAAAGGGAGGTATAGTCCAAATTATACGCATTTGTAATGACGTCATTTTTGTTTAGTATATTATAAACAGCGGTGACAATAAACTTAAAAAAAAAAGAAGTGTGATTAGTTCATCTTTTAAATAGGTAGGTAATTGGTTATGTGAAGTATTCGTCACTGTCAATCAAAAATTGTCAAGTTTTCGGAAATTATTTTAAAAAGTTGTAAAATCCCGAGAAACAAATATAATAGGTATAATGAACAATCGCAGCTGATAATTTTAAATATATTGGTTTTTTTTCAACTGGAAAGGGAACAAGTCCGAAATGGAAACGCACTTCAATTTGAGAATGTGATACAGCGAGCCGCAGATGCAACAAAATTGAGCCCAACAACGATAGTAAATATAAAAAAGAATCTACGCCATATGTTTTTTTCTCACCTGGTGACGTCATTACAAATGCCTATAATTTAGACTATATATACTTACATAACGTTTTAACAAATACACGGTGTGCCTGAAGGAGGTAGGATAGGTTACATGAAAATGGTTCCAAAAACAAATTGCACTTTTTGAATGTGGACTCTTTCAACACTTCAAAGCCATATTCATATAAATCGTAGCTGATCCTCTTCTCGAAATTTTATCAGCGCGGGCGGTTTGTTTTGATTTCGACGATTTGGTATTTACGACAATGGCGGAAGTTTCCAATTCTGATAGCATTAGAGTGCAATATTTAAAGACAATTAAATTTTCATCTTTGCCATTAGAAGAGAAAATAATCTAGGTATGATACATAACTAATATCAGAATCTAGTATAATATTATTATTAACTAAATATCTAATTTTTTAATTATTTGCTCTAAATTATATGATATGATGGCACAAAAAATTGAGCCTGGCACTTTTTGTTTGGTGTGCTTTTTACCACGCGCCGCCACTGGACCTAATCATTCTTTTCGATAGGTATAGCCGGTAAATTTCCGGACTCCGATGATGTTCACCATTTTCGAGACAATCTTTTTAACAAAGTCGATTTGATATCTGGCGACAGCAGGAGATGGGAACCCGGACATCCCGAAATTCCACAGAGGATTGGCAAAATCAACAACATCAAAAAATTTGATGCAGGGTTTTTTGGTAAAGTATATTATTGATAAGGCGAAGTCTCGACCACTTGTACATATCCAATCTATCAAATAGATTAAATTAGACCTGAAATAAACGAAGAATTATGTGTGTAATGTGGGTCATGCCGAAAATTTTAGATACCTTCTCTGTAATAACAAATTTTTATTTTTAGCTAAAGTGGGCAAGCGTGGATCTGAAATCTAGGGGGTAATTGTCGACGAAAAACATATTTGTGCATTTATTTATTTTTTGTAGAGGGGGGGGGGTAATTATCCGTTAAGCCCTTTATTGTTTAACTAAAAGTGCATATATTTTTTTATGGGGGGGAGGCGTAACCGCGTTATCCCCCATCAAATCCGCTCTTGGGCCCCACCATACTGCAACGCGGTGCTTTTGTTGATAAACTGTATTAATTTTAAAATATGAATTTTTAAAATTTAGCCATTTTGGTCTTATGTGTTTCCCTACACTAAAAATCGCGAAAAGACGTTTTTCCGAATCTTAAATTAAAGTATAGTTTTTTCGCATCACTATGGCGCTTTTGTTAATAAACTGTACAGTTTTTACCTACCTTAAAATTCGCTAAATTACGTTTTGCCGAATATAAATTCAGGGTGTCGTTTTTTTGTATCTCTATGGCCCCACCATACTGTGCTTTTGTTGATAAACTATATATTTTTTAAAATATGAATTTTCAATGTTTGCCCATTTTGGGGTTATGGGATTTCCTACCCTAAAATTCGCGAGGTAAAAAAGTGAGTTATTTCTTTTTCTTCTTTTCCTCGCTCTACAATGGCTGTTCGTGCAACTTTAATTTTAAATTCAAATTTTGCGCCAAATTCCCGTATTCGGAAAACCCACACAATTTCAATTTGATTGGCACAAGCAAAACGCCAGCGCCATCTACGAAAAATGAATCTGCGCAAAAAGGCGTAACCAAAAAAGATTCGTCTGTCGTATTCTATCGAGATCACCACGCAGCATGGTGATAAATTCTATTAACCAAAAAATCCAATAACATTCTTAGAAAATCAAACTAAACCATTACACAAACAAGTGATTCTAGTGTGGATCGACTGCAACGACTGGGCCAGCGAGAGGAGCTCCTCTGGACGACGGAAACAACTGAAAAGGTGAGTGCCAATCCTCTATATTGTCTTTGTGTGGCTCGGAAAAATTAGTATTTTTACATCGTCCTTTTAAGGATTTTTGCACCCAGATTTTATAAAACGACCAGCGCGCTTACAGTCCCGCCGCTCTACCCCTTAAATCACAACAATGGCCAAGTCAAATTTAAATTACGATTTTCAGAATCTTAACATAGAGTGTGGTTTTGTTGAACTGTACTGTTTTTTTTGAAATAAGGATTTTCTAAGTTGGGGTTATGGGATTCCCTACCCTAAAATTCGTGAGGTAAAAAAGTGAGGTTATGTATTTCTTTATCTTCTTTTCCTCGCTCAACAATGGTCAAGTCAAATTTAGCTGTTCTAAGTTGTTAAGCGCGGGTGCGTTTAAAAATTAATTCTTGTATGCTACTTAGGTAGGAGAAAAAAAAAGAAAACTTACACCCAGTTACCCATTTTCTGCCTTTGCAGTTCGTTCAGAGTCCTCCAGAGTCCATGCAGCGAGAGCGAGTGAACTACTTGATTTTTAATTTGTTACCAATAAGACACAAGATGGACAAACTGCTGGACTGTTAGTTCTATTTCCTTAGAAACAAACAAACAACACCTCTAATTTGTGTATATTAAATAGAGTAACGGGCCTAGTATCGATCCTTGAGGTACGCCTGATTTTTATAAAAGCGAATTGTGATTTTTTAACCTTCCCTATGCTATGTTCTGTAATGAAACTTTGTTTTCTATAACTGAGATAAGATTGAAATAATTTTTTCCGATCCTCCCAAGCTTCCGACAGAGCAGACCACTATCAAAATCTTTCAATAGATCGAGGCAAACAGTCATAGTTGCAAGATTTTTGTTGCAAGATTCAAGGATTCTGTCCAATGTCATGGGGAAGGCCCTTATTGTCAATTTCCCACTTTTTCGCATTTTCTTCAAGAAAATTTAAAAGCCTTGTATGAATAGCTGTTTCAAAGATTTCGCTAAAATTTGATAGTAAAGAGATTGGCCTATGGTTATTTTGATCATTTTATGCACCTTTTTTATGGATTTGGCCCTATGAAAAACATTGCCTAATAGAATAAAACAAAGAATGACAAGAAATAATTCTCATTAATTTGTGTTTCTAGATAAGGATTTCACAAGTACACAGAGACAAAATAAAGCACCACAAGAGAGATAGGTCTATCTTTCTAGATGTAGTATAAGCATTTGACAAAGTGTGACATAAAAACCTTGTTTTAATAAAAAACTATTTCTGCCAAAACAATATCTTATGGACACTTCAGAGTAAAAGAGGAAGATTCGTATTAAAATTTAAGATAAGGTAAAACAGGGTTGCCTCAGGGTAGCATGCTAGGCCCCTAAGCCAGAAAATTGTCACTTAGCAACATTTGCCAATATTACTGGTTCATTATAACATTCTTAATAGTGAAGTTTCTCACGACCTAAAAACGAAACGGTGGCGAGACTAAATAATGCAAAAAGTGATCGACGTGTGAATGTAGAAGCGATTGAGGTTCTGGAAAATACTAAGCTAGTTTGAGCTAATAAGCTAAATAAAATGTATAAAACAAAACCAAAACAAAATTATTATTTACTAAATAATTTATGTAAAACAAGATGGCTAGTTATAGTCTTACTGACTAGATTGTAATACGATAAACACAGTGTGTTTGACAAATAAAAAAACTATGCAAATCAATTAGAAATGGTTGCTCTTGAAGAGGAAGAAATTTTTTTTTACCATAGATTATATAAATAATGCCGCAAAGATACCTCAATCGAGGTTTATTTTCTAACCTGTCAAAAATTTTCAGCGTGATCCAAGTAAAATTAATGTACCGTAATTTTTGTAAAATAAAATGTTTTGTCATCACTTCGCATAAGAAGTTAATTTAATAACATTGTTCATTATAGGTGTTCATCATAGGCAAGCAAGTTGTTTGGATGTGATGGCTAGACAGCTTCTTGAAAGGGTAACTGAAGCCATCTTGGATGCTGGCATGCACCCGTTTGATTTCGCAGGAACTAAAACAGGCCTATTTGTCGGTGTTTGCTTAAGTGAAAACGAAAAACATTGGTTTTTTGACAAACTGGTTCCACAAGGTTTTTCCATTACTGGGTAAGACTTATATCGAATTCTTTTGAGGAAAAAGCAATGCTGGTGTGTCATTAGTGCAATGTTTGTATTCTTTTAGGAAAACTAGTACATTATTTTGACTAACCTACAAACTCATTGTTGCACATTTTTTTTATGCGGGCTTTTCAAGTTCGTGTTGCACCAGTGCACCTTTGTATTCCCATGAAACTACACAAGTGCAATTATTTGAGAGCACCAAAACAGTGTCACTGACCATGAGTGGCGCACTAACTTTCTTAAAAGAATTCCCTAA